>CAKNXH010000177.1:594254-723298 GCA_932178445.1 Andricus quercusramuli | reverse complement strand
AGGGAAGTTGTGGCTAGACAATCGGTACATTAATAGTGAAAATTAGTGATCTCTGAAAATGAGTGAAGATAGGCTGCTTGCAATAAAAGGTGTCAATCTGTCCATCTTATACCAGTGCTATTTATTTTGAACTTGTTTTAAAATTCTTGAATATTGCTATGGGGCCGTACTGTAAGTAATTTATGGTTTCCAGAAATATTAAGGTATAGGACTAATGGCAATTTTTTGCATTCAAGATAATGCTTTGCAGGGTGAAAATTCATTTTCAAAATTCTCTGATTTTTCCTTGAGCAATTTTTTATTTTCCCTAATCATTAATATTCAAATACCAGCATTTTAATCAATTTGAACAAAATATTTAAATTAAAATAATAACATTTTCAACAAAATACCGGAATTATCAATCAAATAATTGAGTTATCCCCAAAATCATTGAATTTTCAAACTGAAAACATGAATTTTAAACATAAAAACATGAATTTCCAACAAAAAAGTGCAAAAGTTGATATCTCAACCAAAAAGTATCAAATTTCGTTTGAAAAATGAATTTTGAAACCACACATATGAATTTTTAACAAATGAAGATTTTTCAGTCATAAAGAAAAATGTTCACGTAAACTGTTGAACATTCAAGCCAAAAGATGAGTTTTCTATGTAAAAATTGAATTTTCAATCAGAAAATATGAATTTTTAGCAAAAAAAATTGATTTTCAACAACAGTAGGTCAATTTTCAACCAAAGAGATAAACCTTCTTTCGAAAAAAAAAATTCAACAAAGTAGTTAAGCTTGTACCCACGCAGTTGAATTTTCAGTTAAAAAAGATCAATTTTAAACGAAATATCTAAACTTTCAACCAAAGAGATGAATAAAAAAATGAAAAAGTTGAATCCTCCAGCAAACAAAATTATTTTTTAAACAAATAGTTGCATTTTTATCCAAGAAAGATGAAATTTCTACTAAAACAGATGAATTTTTAAATCAAGAAGACAAATTTCAAAAAGATGAAATTTTCATCCAAAACAGATTTTAATTTTAATTTTCAATATTAAAATATGAGTCTTTAACAAGAAGTAAATTTTCTACGAAGGTACTGATTTTTCAACCGAAAAAGACGAATTTACAACAAAACATTTGATTTTTTAAACGAAAAGAATGAGTTTTTAACAAAATAATTGAATCTTGAACCGAATGGTTGCATTTTTATCCGTGAAAGATGAAATTTTTCTTAAGCAGAAGAATTTTCAAATCAACTTTAAAGAACATTGGAATTTTCATCAAAAAAAAGATTTAAGTTCGACCAATCAACATTAAAATATGGGTCTTGCACAAGAAGTCAATTTTCTACGAAGATACTTGATTTTTCAACCCAAAAGATGAATTTTCACCAAAAAAGTTGCATTGTTAACCAAAAAGGATGACTTTTTAACAAAATTATTGAATCTCCTACCAAATAGTTGCATTTTTGACCAAGAAAGATGAAATTTCTACTAAAACAGGTGGATTTTTAAATTAAGTGAACAAATTTTCAAATTAACAGTTGAATTTTCATCCAAGAAAGATTTCAGTATCATATAATACCAAAATATGAATTTCAAACAAGTAAATTTTCTATGAAATAGTTGATTTTTCAACCAAAAAGAATGACTCTTTAACGAAACTGATAAAGTTTCAAACAAATAATAAATTTGATAGCTAACAAGATAATCTTCAGGAGAAAGAATTTACAAAAAAAAGTAATATAAATATAAATACAAGTCAAAGAAATTACTAACACGAATATTGTTTCAGGGTTCTCGAAAAATTTCATTTGAAAAATTCCCTAATTTCTTAATTAATCTTTCTTAAACGGAATAAAAGAACTTTCAATTGGATTTGAAATATTTCAAATTTATTCTGCTTGACAGTTATTTAGAGTTATAGATATTCTCTGACTTTTGCAAGATTTTTTTCCTAAATCCCTGGCTTTTCCCTAACTTTTATACAATTACTGTGAGTTATTTCGTTATTTGTTTCATTCGCAATTTTTCAGAAATTACGTACATAAACGAGCGACTTCCCTCCCCCTCGTTCCGTAACAAATCGTAAAAAATCTCTCGACCCCCTTGAGCTGTTACGTAATTTAAGTACGGTCCCTATCCAGGAGAGGAATAGTGTTTTATTTTACGATTCGGTTTTCACGCTGCAATACACAATTTCCTATTGGACACATGTGTGGTACGAAATAATAAATGCGATGGACTTACCTTCGCTTATCTCTTGGGATACTGGGAAGGTATTGCTCGTGAAGTACCGAGCGACACACATGAGAGTATGAATCCAGTTGATAATATATATGTTACAGGCAAAGTATATAATATAACATAATATATATATATATATATATATATATCTTATATTACAATCCACGCATTATATATAATGCCTGACTATTTCATAACTGCATCATTATATTCAAAATCAAGATTATATGCTTTACCTATTCCGTGCCGGGCATCATATATAATGCCTAGGGGATATATAGAATGCCTAGTGTATATGTTAGGCTCCGAACCCGAAGACGCCCAATGGGCGTTTAAACCGCACGCACCTAGGAGTGGGTATTTCTAAATGCCCCGAACTTAATTGTATAATTAAAGATAATTGAATATTTCAATCAAGAAAAATCGCTTAAAAAAGGTGAATCATCTTGTCAATCCTCATTTCATTATGAATAAGTACAATATCATTTGATTGCGATGCGCCCGTAAGTTTCGATGCAAATTCGCAGTGAAGGTGCAAAAACGTGGTTAAAAGCACCTTTTATAACTTGGTTAACTTTCGACCGTTCTATTTCGTGTAAAAATGCGTGCATTTTTTGGCAAAAAGTCGAGTAGTTAGCTTGAAGTTTTATTTATGAGTACGTTTTCGAAAAATTGAAAATATTTTTAACTTTGGTGTCGGCAGTAAATAAAAGCGAAGGATGCTAACTCAGCTTCTAATCAAGCTGAAAGGTTCTACTAAGGCTAAACATTTTTCAAAAAAATCAACAAATGCATGGTAGGGTTTTTAATACAGTTAATCACATCAATAACACGCTATTGCATATTTTTTTTCGTTTTTTTTTTACTGGAGGCACAAAAGAAGTGGATGATACTCTCAGCGGGTTCCAGGGTATCGATATCCCGCTTGATCCTTCGCCTCATGAAGTGACCTTTTTTTTCTTCAACTTTCGTACATCTGGTAGAATGTGCCGCGTGGGTCAACAGACTTTGACAATAGCGGACGGCAAACCCTTCAACGTATCGATTACAATTGTGGTCGACTACCGTAGAAAAAAAAAACAGAAAAAAATAATATGCAATAGCATGTTATTGATGTAATTACCAAATTTTAAAAACCCACGATTCAATTTGTTGATTTTTTTGAAAATTTTTAGGCCTCAGTAGAGCCTTCCAGTTTGATTAGAAGCTGAATTAGCATCCTACGCTTTTATTTACTGTCGACAACAAAGTTATCAATATTTGTGAATTTTTCGAAAACTTACTCATAAATGAAACTTCAAGCTAACTATTCGATTTTTTGCCAAAAAATGCATGCATTTCTCCACGAAATAGAACGATCGAAAGTTGACCAAATTATAAAAGGTGCTTTTATTCACGTTTTTTCACCTTCACTGCGAATTTGCATCGAAACTTATGGGCGCATCGCAATCCAATGATATTGTTCTTATTCGTAATGAAATGAGGACTGACAAGATGATTTTCCTTCTTTTAAGCGATTTCTTTTGATTGAGATATTCAATGATTTGTAGAGGGGCCAGGACCAGTTGTCTTTAGATACAGAGAACGCGTTTTGGGGAATGAAAATATTTCTTCTTGTGATAAAAAACTAGTATTTTTGTCGAGGCACATTCTAAAGCACACAATCCTGGTAAAAGTCAAGGATGAAAAAAAAACAGTTATCATTTACTAGATAACTAATGTTAAAAAGAGATAAAGACGTTACAATTACTATTGTTATTGTTATTGTTATCTCAACATTTGCCACACATTTTTAATAAATATAAGGTATATAACTATTCATTTTTTTTTATTTCAATTTTTTAAGATAATATTTCTTAAACAGATAGCCAATATAATACTAGTAAAATTATTCCAAATTACCAGAGAATGTGAATTAAAAAAAAAAGTTGATTTCCAACAAATAATTTAAAAAAATGTTCTAATTACAAGTCAATAATAACTGCATTGAACCAACAGAATCCCGATCAAAGTCAAGGATGAAAAAACAGGCATCACATATCAGATAATTCATTTTAAAAAGTGATAAGGACGATATAATTATTATTGTTATTGTTATGTGAAAATTTGCTTTGCAATTTCAATAAATATTAGGCACATAACTATTCATTAGTTATGTCCCTCATACCAGCAGAAACGAATTTTCAACAAAATGCTTGAATTCTCTACTGAAACATATTATTTTTTAATTGCAATTTTCAGTTGCACTTTCAAATAAAGAAATTTATTTGTACAAAAAATTTTTGAATAATAAGTCTTTTTATTGAGGCACATTCTAAAGCACGAAATCCTTGTCAAAGTCAAGGATATAAAAAGACTAGTTTTTTGTCACAAAAATAAATTCTTATTTCTCCCGAAACGCGTTCTTTGTATCCAAAAGAATGTTAAGTGTAAGAATAAATAGGTGTCATATTACATAACTGATACTTTTAGAGACATATATCTCCTCAAAATATTTCGAATGATTTTTTTACTATTA
The DNA here is from genome assembly GCA_932178445.1 of Andricus quercusramuli. Classification (NCBI taxonomy): domain Eukaryota; kingdom Metazoa; phylum Arthropoda; class Insecta; order Hymenoptera; family Cynipidae; genus Andricus; species Andricus quercusramuli. Next base: position 718,539 of record CAKNXH010000177.1, on the reverse strand, counting down.
CATTTGCTATATGTTTAAGGAATGCTACTTTGAAAAATCTGAATAAAAAAAAGCTAATGAATGCTTATGATGCCTGTTTTTTTCATCCTTGACTTTGATCAGGATTCTGTTAGTTCAATGCAGTTACTTTTGACTTGTAATTAAAACATTTTGTTTCTCAAATAATAATAATAATTTTTTTGTTTACAGTTCATCGTTTGGGTTAAAAATTTCAGTTGCAAGTGGAACTACTTTTTGAAAAGTTCATCTTTTTGGTTTAAGATTCATAACTTTAGTTGAAAATTCCTTTTTTCTTGTTGAAAATTAATTTTTTCAACTGAAAATCTAAATATTCTGTAACAAATTCGAATTATTTTTTGAAAATTAACTTTTTTGTTGAAAATTCATATTTTTTGGTAATTTGGAATAATTTTGCTATTATTACATTGGCTATCTGTTTAAGAAATATTATCTTGAAAAATCTAAATAAAAAAAATGTATAGTTATATACCTAATATTTATTGAAAATGTGTGGCAAATTTTGAGATGAAAATAACAATAACAATAGTAATTGTATCGACTTCATCGCTTTTTAACATTGCTTATCTGATTTTGCAATAAAAATTGCAATTGAAAATTAATTTGTTTTAGTAAAGAGTTCAATTTTGTTCTTCAAAATTCGTATCTTTGGCTCTGAAATTCAACAACTTAGTAGAAAATCGAATTATTCAGTAGGAAATGTAATTATTTTGTTAAAAATTTGTATTTTTTCTTTGCAGAAATAAATTTTTTCATTTAGAAATGCAAATGAAAATTGCAATTGAATATTAATGTGTTTTAGTAGAGAATTAAAGAATTTTGTTGAAAATTTGTTCCTGTTGGTTGAATGCAATTATTTTTGAATTTTAATAAAAAAATTTCTTTTTAAATATTAATTATTATACTTTTGTTTAGAATTAATCATTGTAGGTTAACATTTTTAGTTGAAAATTGAACTATTTTCTAAAAAGTTTATTTGTTGTTTAAAGATTCATCATTTTAGTTGAAAATTCGTCTTTTTTGTTGAAAATTAATTTTTTCAACTAAAAATCTAAATATTTTGTTAAATATTCAAATTCATTGTTGAAAATTAACTTTTATGTTGAAAATTCATATTCTCCAGTAATTTGGAATAACTTTTATTATTATTACATTGGTTATCTGTTTAAGAAGTGTTACCTTAAACAATTAAAATAAAAAAATTAATGAATAGTTATTTACCTAATATTTATTAAAAATGTTTAGCAAATGTTGTCATAAAAATAACAATAATGATAGTAATTATATCGTCTTTATCACTGTTTTACATTAGTTATCTAGTATATAACACCTGTTCTTGTTCCTCCTTCACTTCGAACAGGTCAGAAAGGGTTTCTGAATCGTTTTAGAATGTGCTTCAACAAAAATTCTAGTTTTTTATCACAAAAAGTAATTTTTATTTTTCCCAAAACGTGTTCCCTATATTTGAAGACAATTAGAACGGGTTCGGTACGTTTCAGTTTTTCCACACCTGGTTGGTTGCATTTGAGAATTTACAAACTCAAATTTTTTAAATGAAAATATACATTATAATGAATTTAGATCAATTAAAATGTATAAGGTAAGACTGATTTACAAAGCCTTACTGATGAATCCAGTGAGTCAGTTCGGGACAATATATAAGAAACCTATTTTTTTTTTTAAATAATTGTAGAACACAGAACAAATAAATATTATCGACCCTAATCCAAATAAAAAAATCTTCAAATTCAAACACTCAAAGTGGAACTCTTTTGAATTTTAAACTTTGAAAATTGAAGCTTAAAATTGTTTCAATTTGAAAGCCTGATTATTAAATAATTGTTAAACTTTTATAAATAGTATAATTCAAAGATTTGAAAAATATAAAAATCCACGCTCTAATTTTAAATTCTCTTAATTAAAGAATGAACCAACAAAATAGATTTTCAAAATTATATTTTTTCAAGCAACTTTAAGTTGGAAACATTAAAAATTGAAATATTAAATTGTTTTTAAACTGAACACTTTTTAAATTAGAAGTCAAATTGTATTAATTTTAGGTTATCAAAAATTAATAATTTTTCAATTGTTATTCATACACCAAACATTGTTTTGAAATCTTGTTTGAGTACTTCCTTAAATTATTATTTAAATAAAAAATCATTAAAATTTTTCCAGGAATCTTAAGAAAACTTTTTTATCGTCTTGAAACCTCTCAAAATCCTTAAACAGCTATAAAATTTTACTTCAGAGTGTTAAAAAATCGACATCTTGTTTTAAATTCTTTCGAATATTTTCACACTTCTAATTGTTCTTCACATTTTTTTTTAATTCGAATTTTTTTTTCAAATGCAATTTTTGCTAAAACTTTTATTGATACTGAAAATTTTTTAAAAAGAAACACTTAAAATGCCCCAAATTATTTTTTGACAATTGGGGATGCCTTTTGAAATCTTTTTTAATATTATGTTAAAATTATTCTTTCAAAAAAAAAAGTTATTTTAATTTTTCCTGAGAATTTCAGGAAAAACTTGTTTATTATCTTCAAACTTTTCAAAGCCCTTAAAAAGCTTCAAAATTTCACTTTAAAATCTTAAAAAATCTATGTTTTGTTTTGATAATTTTTTAAAAATCTTTTCAAGTTCAAAATTATGTTTCAATCTTTTCAAAACTTCTAAATGTCTGTTCAACTTACTAGAATTTTTCCTAAGTGTTCGACTGTTATTTATACAAAAAAAAATTCTACAATTTCACTTACACGTAAACAATGGTTTGATAAGAACAATTAAAATTGTAACATTTAAAGATTCAATTGAGCTCTCTGAAATTTCATTTGATTTATAATTGATAATTTTATATAAGCAGTTAAACCTTGCTAAATATCAAAAAATTGTTTTTTTTCCTTAATTAAAAATTTCCAAATTGAATGGGCTAAGAATGGAGTATCCGGATCTTTTGGTACGAGAGAAAAGTGATTATTTTCTTCATTATTGTCGTAGCCCCAGTTGCAACCAAGAGCTATACACTCATATCCATTGTTTTCCACACTTATTGTTTTGCACACACTTATTGAAAAATATAGAATCTTTACCGTAGTTTTAATTTTTTTTTCCATTATTTGTTTATAAAACTATTTTATAAACCATAGAATGACCTAAAATCGAATTTTTTCAAAAAAATGTAAAATTATATCCGATATTATTCACATTTGAGTACCACATTTGTTAAATAAGCGAGATCGAGAAAAGCGTCTGAACAGACTATTTTCAGCTCTTTTGAAGATAAATGATTTTGTTTTCCTGACTGTTGTATCTTGTATTGGTTTTATTGAAACAGGTCGATTTCCATGTTCTGGAGAGGAATATTATTGTAGAAAAAAATTAGAATACTAGTCAGGGAAACAGTTGTCTTGAAACGAAAACATCGTCCTCTTCTGTTTTTTTTTTGAACCACTTGCATATCTTTTCTGCACAAACAGAATTGTTTGTACACAAGATTAGGTGAAGTTTGTTGTAAAAGTACAATGTTTTGTGCAAAAAGACTTTTTCTGAGACAAATGGAATTTCTTTTAAACTTAAATTAAAGAGGATATTTTATTTGTATCTTGAAGCATCCTTCTGACACAAGAGGAAATGCTTCTCAGTGAAAGAACAAAACGTGACATACCTGAATGTATTAAAAAAAAATATTTTGAAGTTAAGATATTCATAACTTTGTCAAAATGGTATGTCCAAGAGATTTAGATGGACTACTAAAAGTTTTAATTGTTTTAATAATTCTGTAAAATACGTGTCATATCATTTCCTTTGAAATGATTTGGTGGGAATTTTTCGTAGTTGATAATTATAGTGTCACATGTTTAACAATTAAAAATATTTTGATGAGCATTGATTTACATGTTTATTTAACTTATGAAACTCTTTTTGTTACCTATTTGTCACCTATTTATCACCTATTTTTGAAAAAATTACCTTTTCGCTTTTTTAAGGGGAATAGGTACTGTGATGCCTGAATATTTTAATATATATACAATTATAAATACCAACTACTTGCTCATATCAGGGGAAATTCATTGTTAAGATGCTACGAATTGTAGATATCTTAACCCTGCTATTGGTTCTCCGAAACTGTTGGGTTTCATCTATTCCAAATAAATTAATAAAATAAATCAACAAAGGATCCCGGTTGATTTACATTGCAAATAGTTTGTAGTGGAATTGTCTGGTCTTGTGATATTTAGTAGTTCAATAAACTACTAAATAATTGACACAGGATGAGACAATTCCATGGTTAGCCATTTACAATGTAAATTGCGCGGAGTCCTGTATTGTTAGATGAACTGAAAGTTTTGGTTAAATAAACCGAAATATTTTCTTAGCCCAACAGACAAATTAAAATGATATATTATATAACCATATATTTTTTGTATTAACCTACATTTTAAATTAGATAAAAATAAATATTTGCCTGGATCAACAAAAAGATATGGTTCGTTTAACCAAAGTTTACTTATCAAAAGATTTGTATCAATGAACCAAATATTTCGTTGTCCATATAATAATCATTTCAATCAAATAAAATTTAATGACCAATACAACTTTTGTTGCTCCACAAAATATTTTATTGTTGATATGATAGTTATTATTTTTATTATTTTTAACCTCATCGAATTTGGTGAACTGAGACACAACCATTACATAATTTTTATCCAATATCTACTATTATTAACTGAGAGGTATCTTTATTTTTTAACGTCTAATCTGGAATAGTTTGATTTTTTGTTAATCGTTTAAAATTTTTCAATTAAGAGAAATAAATTTCAAAATCCTCTGATTTTGAAGAAATCAAATTTAAATTTATATATATTGTTCAAATTTTGACGCTAAAATTCAATTGAATTTAGAATTCTTCAATATTATTGAAGGCCCACAGTTTTAGACTATTCAATTTAGAGTGCTTGCTCTTTTTAAAAGGTTCACTTTCCAATGCTAGAATCTGTAATTAATTAATTTCAAAAACCTTACAATTGAACATTTTTAATTCTGAAAGACCTCGATTTTACAATTGTTTACTTTTAAATGCATTAATTTAAAATTCTGAAAGAATCAGTTTGAAGTTTTTTACATTCGAATACGTTTTCGTAATAATTTATTTTAATCACAAGGGTTTCTCTTCAAATTTGTGCAATATAACATTATTTAATTGTAGAGACCTAAATTTTTCAATTATTGTTTTCTTTCAATCGTTTTATTTCGAATTATTCAATCTCATTTGAAATCATATGCAATTCAGCAATAAATGTAAATCAAACTTCTGAATCTTACATATGTTTTGCAGAATCTTTTTTCCCCTTTATATAAAAGCACTTATTTCCTGTTTAAAAATTCATATCGTCGCTCTCTGGGGCTCGTATTTGTTTAAAGGCGAAGAAAAACTCTGTACGTGATACCTCAGACATCTTTCGTGCTCGAGATTACATTCGGATTATAAAGTACCTTCTCCAAAGTAATCCTTCTCTGTCGGCCGGTACCAGCCTTAATTAAAAGCGTTGAAAATACGAGATACACTGTGGACCATGTTAATAAAAAAATTATAATTTCTTATACGATGCTCAGTATTGGAAATTTTCATTTATATCTAGGAATTAGATACTTGAAACAATATTTCATGTCGCTCAGAAGCATTTAGGCCCCCAAAGACTGTTTCTCAGTAGAGTGAGATGCGCTATCGTTCGTATGATCCGTGGGGATTTATCTGAATTTGAATTTGAGCGCTTGAACCCGAATATTCAAACGATGCATTGGAAAGTCAAAGGGGTCGTTGTGAATATTCCAAGTTTCGTACACACATGGTGAGGAACAGTGAGTTATTAAATTCACAAAGTAATTTCCAAACTGCTTTCAAACCAGATTCTGCTATCGCGCCCTATATAGAAGGATTAAATCTGCTTAACTCCCACTGGAAGCATATTTTCCAATAACAGTTTCGGATCGTTGATTAAATTATACTTACAGCGCTCTGTATCAATCGTATTTCGATGAGAAAACATTCACCAGGGCGGAAAAAAAATGTTGGTGTTTCGTTTTCCGAAATCACGAATCATTGAATTTTTCTCATCCGGGTGAACTGTGAATGTTTTATACAATGATAATATATGTTCCTATGCAGCATAAACTTTATAAAAATTATCTTATGTTCGCCCACTCAAGTTATAGTACTCACCACAAATGTTATGAATTACCAACAATTTTATTTTCCTCGTTATTTTGAAGCCAATAATTTTTTTGGGATCCGGGTGAAAGGTAAAAGTTATATTCTATGCTGATACAAGTGGTCACGAGAATGCAGTATAGATCTCATAAAAAAACTCATAGATAATTTTTGATCAGGTCTATTATTCACAAGTAATTATGTCATCATAGTAAATAACATTTTCCGTTCACCGGGGCGAGGAAAAAAATGTTGTTTTGAAAATAACGAGAGAAATTTAATTTTTCGTGATTTGTATAATTTTCGGTACATCAACTTTAGTGTGGGAACATAAGATAATTTTTGATGAAGTCCGTACTGGATAGGCACGTATACAATCACAGTATACAACTTTTAGAGTTCGACCGAATTAGAAAAAAAGTTATTTACCGGAACATATCGAGAAAAATGCAATTATTCGTGATTTTGACTCTTTTCTGGTACTTTAACTTGAGTCCGCGCACATAAGATAATTTTTGATAGGATCTACATAGGCACTTACATCATCATGGTATGCAACTTTTAACGTTTACGAGGATCGGAAATGAAATTAGTCGCCTAAAAATAACGAGAAAAATGCAATTTCACGTGATTTTGATTTGTGACAGCGATGAGCGAACTGAGAGATTTTTTTTATAAACTTTCATTTCAACCAAAATAAGCAAAGTTTTGTTTTTTCTCAGTTTTTAACGTGATTGTTTATTTTGTATATTAGAAATTGACTGTATCAAAAAATGATACAGGAACTGCAATAATAAAAAAATAAATAAAACGCAGAACATGCGAAAACTCGATTTGAAGAAAATCAATTTCTCCTGTCCACAAAAATAATTTAGCCCGCATAAAACGATCAGGATGTCTTCCTTATAAATGAACAAATACAGAAAAAAATTGGCAGAAAATAAATTGAGTTTTTATATTTACAAACCAGACGTCGCCATTTTTTAATTTTAAACTTTAAAGAAATTTCTAAAAGTTCCGCTTCACTCATCACAACTCAGATTCAAGATCGCGTACTCTTCGAAAATCAGGAGTTTTTGTACTCATTTTCGCTCACTAAATAGCCCCTTGCGGTTGGATCCCCCCGATTTGGGACCAAACTTTTTTGGATGAACAACTTTGGTTTGTTAATTTTTTCCGTACCTTGTCTTTTTTGTAGAAAAATTTAATTTTCTACGATTGAAGCCAAAACTACGTATTTCATCGAAAAATAATTATTCTTCAATGAAACGAATTTTGAGCTCTTTTTGGGTGGACAACTTTTGTCTATTTTTTTTCGTAGCTTGTGTCGTTTGTGCACGAATTACGTTAGTTTATTTTTTATTTTGTTTTGCACGAATAAAACAAAAATTACGCATCTGGTGAAAAAATTATTGTGAACCAATTTGTAGCTTTTTTTTGGATGAAGCACTTTTGCCTCATTATTTTTTTTTCGTAGCTTGTGTCGTTTGTCCAAAAAATTCATTTTTTCATTTTCAGTGTTGTTTTTTTACGAATGAAACAAAAACTTCGCGTCCTATAAAAAAGTGATCAATAAGGAATTTTCAGATCTTTCTTGGGTGCATCATTTTAATGGATTCATCTTTTTCTGCGCATTGCATAGCTTGACGGCAAAATGGAATGTTCGATTTTTCATTATTTTTTGTGCGACCAAAATTTGAATTTTCGATTTTTTATCGAAAAATCAAAAAGTTGTTATGAGAATCTTGCATGGCTTTTAAAAAGCAACGTTTTTGTTCTATTGACTTTTTCCCTATCGTGCGTTGATTGGCTTAAAATGTTCATTTTTGTTTGTATTGTTTTTTATTTTGAAAATTTTATAACTCTATTTTTTTTTGTCGGAAAAAGTCGTGGATATAAATTGTTTGAGTTTCCAAGAACCACGAATAACTGTACATAGAATTGTTAAATCTTGAAAGGAAGTGGTCTCAAAAATATTGAAAATGCTCTAACTTTCTGAATTTGTTTCCAAAATGGCTGGCTAACGAACTTGACCCTTAGTTTAGAATACTTGAAGAGTAGAGCAAAGGACAATCTAATAGATTAATTTTTTCATTAGTTAACGTGCTTACAGACAGACAGACATACAGACATACATACATGCAGACAGACAGACAAATTCGTCAAAACCTGCTTTTCGGGTTCAGAGGGTCTCAAAACGTGGGCATTTGACAAAAACGGGGGCGGGGGTGTCAAATCTTACACCAAATCTCAACATTCTCTGATGAGAATGTAACAGGAATTTTTTACAACATTCTGCAAATAGTTTCCTGGATTTTGTGAATATTTGAATTTGAAATGAAAAACTCAACAAAATTCAGATTACGTGAAGTTACAATTAACAATTTTGAACTGTAGAGTTGACAAATAAAAACGTCTCCAGCAACCTCTAAATATTTCTTCAACGATCAAAAAGTTACAGAATAAATTCAAGCAAATGGAAAAGAAATTTGTGCTTGAAGCTTTGAGAGAATCTCAAAATCGAAATTTAAATAAAATTTATGCGAATAGACTTTGCCCGAAAAAGTCGACTCAACTGAATCTAATAATGAAGAAGAGCGAAAAAAATGGTTTTGAGGTAACGCTGAAAAAATTTACCTTCACTTTAGTTGGTATTATTTAGTAAGTTATTAATATAAATAATTTTGCTACACGCGTCATTTAGTAAATGCTGGGGAAAGGAAGATTTTTGGGATTCAGATTGGCAGCCTATGTAAAACTAAATTATTTGCTTTTAGCACGCTTCCGATGAGATTTGATGTTGGTTATAACCATAACAACCATTTGAATTGAAAAAAATGTTTTTAACTCATTCTCAATTTCAAAATTTGAATAATTACATTGCAACCACCAAGTTTTATTTTTATTTTAACTGCTGCCGGTTTTGACTTGAAGTTTCCCATGTAAAATGCATGGGGAAACCACTTTTTCCAGTTTTTGAAATAATTTTTTAGGGTTTGAAAAAATGTGACGGAAAAGTATGGAGGCTTTTAGAGAATTATCCAAGGAAGAATTTCATGTATCGGACATATGGGTTTGACACCCCTAACACACCCCCACGATTCTCTGAAGACTACCCTTAAAACCAAAAATATCAATTCTCCTTAAAAACGATCTTTTGGGCACTGTATTCTCGTCTTTTTTTTAACTAAAATTATTCATATTGGTCTAGCGGAATATTTATTAACATTGCTTAATTACTTTCCAATTATTTAACAAATGGAATTTGTTTAAAAATTTTTTTTTCGAAAATACCTTTTTTCCTAAAAATTATTACTATTGGTATACTGGAATATTTATTAACAATAATTGATTAATTTTTAGATATTTAAACAAATGAAATTTGTTTGATAATTTTTTATCGAAAATTTGTTTTTTTCCTCAAAATTATTACTATTGATCTAGTGCAATATTTATTAATTTTCAAATAATCAAACAAATGGAATTTGTTTAATAATTTTTTTTCGAAAATTCTTTCTTTTCCTAAAATTATTACTATTGATCTAGTGGAATATCTATTAACAATAATTTATTAATTTTTAATTATTCAAGCGATTGGAATTTGTGTTAATAATTTGTTTTAAATTTTGTTTTTCTTCATGAAAATTATTATTGTTGGTCTGTTGGATTATTTAACAACATTGATTAATTAATTTTTGAATATTCACACAAATTCCATTTGTCTGAAATTTTTTTTCCAAAAATAAGTTGAACTGGCAGTTTATTATCGTTATTCATTTTTATAGAATTGGAAAATATTTTTGAATAAATTTATGTTATTAAAGATAATAAACAGCCCGTTCGACGAATTTTCATACAAAAAATCCTTTGCGAATTAATTAACAAATGGTGATAAACATTCCATAATAATAAACTTCAATAAAAAAATTTCAAAAGAAAATTATCTGAACAAATCCCATTTGTTTAAATAATTGAAAATTAATAAATTATTTCTGATAAATATTCCACGAGACCAATAGTAATAATTTGTAGGAAAAAAACAAATTTTCGAAAAAAAAAAAAAATACTTAAACAAATTCCATTTGTTTGAATAATTGAAAATTAATGAAGCAATGTTGATAAATACTCCCCTAGACCAATATAAATAATAATTTTAGGTGAAGAAAGATGAGAGTACAGTGCTCAAAGGATCGTTTTTATGAAGAATTGATATTCGTAGTTTTAAGGGTAGTTTTCAGGGACTCGTAGGGGTGTGTTAGGGGTGTCATACCCATATGTCCGATACATGAAATTCTTCGTTGGATAATTCTCTACAAGCCTCCATACTTTCCCGCCACATTTTTTCAAACCCTAAACAATTATTCCAAAAACTGAAAAAAGTGATTTTTCCCCATGCATTTCACATGGGAAACTTCAAGTCAAAACCGGTAGCAGTTGAAATCGAAAAAACTAAAAAACAAAAATTAGGGATTTTCTTTTTTCGGACTTGGAACAAAATGGGGGGGATCGATACCCTCTTAAATAGGTGTTTTTGAGCCACCCGAATGTACCAAGGTCACATTAGCAATTATAACAATTTATTGTGTTAAAAAGACCATTGAATTTATATAGTCAACTATAAAAAATACTTAAAATCACATCTGAATTTCGTTTTTAAGTGTATAATATTCTCACTATGATAAGATCAATTATGAGCATAATTATGAAACAAAAACATTAATTATGAAGTTGGATGCAATAAACTCCTTTGTTTAATTCAATTCCCGAGTTCCAGACATACTTGATAAACATATCTGAAGTTTGCCAACTCACTGCATGACTCTCCTTGCATCCCCTCATTTTCAGGTTGTAAATTCTCCAAGTGGGAATGTCTAAGCAGAGTCTAAGGCCGACTAAGACTAAGTCGTACATCAAGAGGCGGAGTGTTCACGACGCAAGCCTCTGCGGATCGCTGGTGAAGTCTTGTGAAAAGAGACAAATTTCTCGAAGATATAAGCTCCACATTTCCTTTCCCGTCCTTATTCCCTTGCTACAAACTCAAACTGCTAAAGGTAACCTTCCTCCATCTCGAATCCATGGTTTTACGCTCTCGAGCAGGAAACGGGCGCAGCCTCTCAAGCTCCTGGCGTTATTACTTGCAGCCGTTTCTGCCACCTTCCCGATGCACTATATTAAACAGCGGTTTTTATATGCTTGAAAATTATATAGCTGCCACGTGAAAAGCTCATTTTATTCGCACGTTAATGTTTATCTCCCTGACTGAAAAACTGGGAAAAGGGGAAAAGGGAAATGTAAGGAAAAAAGTTGAGTGGTTTTTCTACTTGGAGCTTTCCTAAGAATGAAAGGAGAATAAAATAAATGACAATAAAATACAGGGTGATAAAAGTAGGGTAGATGGTCGAGTTTTATGTCGCGTTAAAATTGACTTTATTTCCGGAGTCTTTATATCTGCGAGGGATATAAATTAACTCATTGAGTGGGTTGTGGGTGGTTTAGGTCGGGTGTAAGATTTCTCATTACGAAGTCAAGAAGCTTGCATTTGATTCCTTGTTGATGGTTTACCCGATATAGGATTTTTATCTCTAGAGAAATTCAATCCTGTAATTCCAGGGAATATAAAAACCTTTAACTCAATTAGTAGACAGCAGCTATTACATTCTCATCTCAATCGAGAAAAAATTGATTTAACCAGCCATTTTTGACCAATGGTTCTGGTTTTACCCATCGATAATGCTTTTTAAACAATCAAACATACCATTCTGCAACAAAATTATATGAGATATAAAAAAATCTTGTTGAGCAAAATTGTTTATCTCAAAAAGATGAACAAATTTTTTCGAAATCATTTTTTCAATAAGACGCATATTTTCCATTTAATCGAGAAAAATGTTATTAAAAATGAACGGAAAAAATAGACAAACGTTATCGATTAAAAAAAAATGACATAAAAAATTTTTCAAATACAGTTTTTGGAAAAACGATTCAAGATACGAAAAAATTATTAGAAAATTGTTTACCTAAAACTGATCTACGAAATTTATACATACATACATATATACATACATACATACATACATACATACATACATACATGCATACATACATACATACATACACATACATATATATATATATATATATATATATATATTATTTGAATTAATGTGTCAGGTTTAAGGCGGTTGCAGCTTAATATGTCGAAGACATTTTTATTAGAGTTGGATTTTTATTTTTGAAAAGACTGCATGGGGCTGTCCCAGTATATGTTATCAGTCACGGACGCATTTTTGTAATGCAGTCAAGTTATCTGATAAGAGCAGTGTGCCTAATTTGACATATTGGGCAAAGCCTGGTTTTTACCCCAACATTCACGGACTGGATTTCAACGACGTGCATGATAGGGGGACCTACAGCTTAAGGTGTAATCCGAACCACCAGGACCTCGGTAAAGTTGAACAGAAAAATTTATTTATAAAAAAGTTAATGTTCAACTGAATCGTTCAAATTCATATTGTTGAATTTATAAGCCAAAAATACGACTTTTCTCAGAACAGTTGAATTTTCCAGAAGAATGTTATGTTACAACCTATTAGTTGATGAAAAATGATGACTTCATAACAAAAAAGTTGCTTTTTCAACAAAATAATGAATTTTCAACCATATAGTAGTATTTATAATCAAACGTGATGTATTCTGGATCGGAAGTATGATAGAAGGCTTTTTAACCAAAAAAAGATGAACCCTTGACCAAAAATAGTTAGATTTTCTCATCAGGTTCTATTAATTGAGTTAGCATTTCAGCGAAAAAATGAGAAAAAGGGAAGTTTCTTGAATTCAGAGGAAAAAAGAATTCCTTGAAAACGGGGAAAAAATTGGAACTGGGTAAAGAGTATCAAGTGTGAAATATGATAGTGGTATTCAACCTTCGTGAGTTATTATTGACCTACCGCTCCAGGACCATCTTTCGCAAAAATCGCAAACTTTGTTGAAATTTATCATTAGGAAAGTTAATAAATTTAATCTGAATTCGTAGTGTTACTCCCACTGACCTGCCCCCCCACTTCCCATCCTCTCACTGTCACCAACCATAGTTTCTAGAGACCTCCTCCCCCTTAAAATTGGTAACGTAGATTATGCACGGTCATTATGCGTTACAAGTTGAGAAAACGATGCAATGATTGGTAATGTGGTTTTCATTGAAAATACTGAATTAGGAAATGCTGCATTGGAAGAAGGAATAAGAAAAAGGATCTGCGGGTTGTAGGATAGGAAAATAAAGGTGATAAGGGAGGATACGGTGTAGAAGGGAGCAAACACGCCTCTGGCCGATATCTCGGAGGGCGGAATGAATGAGAGTGTCAAGCGCATTGCCGCATAAATATGACTTATGGCTGCGAGCGCCGCTCCGTGGACGTCGTAAGAGAGCCTCTCGGGTTGGTACAAACCAATCCTACCTGCATCCTTGTCGCGAACATACGTTTCAGTAAATGCTCTCAGTTCCGTAAATTCCTCGACGACGAACGCCCATATCTCTGTACGGGATCATATGGATTCATGGAGACGAGGTTGCACATGGATTACGGATCTGCAAGTGATTGATTTCTGAATCTCAATGCATTTTCCCAGGACAATGCTTCTCGTGAATCATTCTCCAGTCCACAAGACAAAATTCCAATCACAACCATGATTGATAATTCAAACTGATAATCTGATCAACAATCGAGATTTGATGTAGCCAACCGTGATCAATAAATTAACGGACTAAGGGGCCGTGCATAAATTACGTAAATTTTTTTCTAAAATTTTTGACTTACTACCCTTTGCTACGGTCCGTAAATTTTGACCCCCTCCCTTATTTTACGTAATTGTCGCTAGATAGATTTTTTTCTTGGAATTTATTTAGGAGCAACCCAAAAATGACATAAAAGATTTGGGGGTTGAGGGGTTTGGTAAAAACCTCACTTTTTCTCATGAATGAACAAATTATTTTAACTTTCAACCAAGTGGATGCATATTTTTTTATTGCATTTCTTTTCAGGAAAACGTAAGTTCTATCAGTGTGATTTAATTTAATGCTGGCAGTAGAGAAAATATTCCAGTAAATTTAAAGCTATAATACCAAAGAGTCACTGTGAATTTTTCGGTTCATTTGTTCAATAAAAAAACAAGTAGAGAAATGCTGTCATCAAAAAGCGCGGCTACCATCTATTCTAAAGATTGAATTATTTTCTCCATAAAAGATGAAGAATGATCATTTTAAGACCGCGTTTTAAACTAGACAAGAATCTTACACTACGTGCTTTGACCTAAAAAGTGCAAGAGCAAAAAGAGTTTTTATGTCGACATTAAATGTACGAACGGAACTATTTCATACCTCGTATGTATTTTTCTTACGCGAATCGTAAACTCTTCGAAAAATTGTGAAAGAATTCCATAGTTTCGCAACATTTTACTGTTCTCATAAATTATAGAACATTTTTCCAAAGTTTATAGTGATACTTCCAGGGGCGTTGGAAATTGAAATAAACCAAAACATTGTGAGTGGACAGATAATAGCTTGTGGTAGTTGTTCTCGCCTTAAAAGGCAGAAGTTGTAGGTAGGTAGGTAGTCAACCTATATTGAACAGAAATCCCCCGTTTATTAAGTGTCACGGCAGAGACACTTGAAATGTGAAAGTAAAAAAGTTTCCTTCACCTTTCGATCGCAATTCTTCTTCGTATCTTATATTCGTTCGTTGCCACTTAAGAAGTCTGATCCGCCAGACGTCTCTTATTTCCACGAGCTTTGAGAACTCGAGTCGACTGGGTGAAAGTCACTCCTGCGAGTTCTTTTCGAAACAGGTAGTCCTCAGGAACTCAAGACGATTAAAGGATTTCCAGAAGGAACACTAAACTTTTCTGCACGTTCTCGCATACTCGTGGTTTATCGTTTTTATCCTTCACAATACTCCTATCACGAAAGGTAACTTATTCGTCTTCCACTAAACAGTAGACCTGTTTCAAGGAGCGGCGGATTTAAATTGATTTGTACTATTTCACGGACCCTTTGCGGATTTGACAGACTTTTACTACTTGAAAACTTTCAAACCGACTTAAAATGACTTATGCTATTTGAAACACGTTACGGCTGCCCAATAGTTAAATTTTCCACTTGAAAACATATTTTTTAAACAAAAAATAGAATCGTCAAATTTTCAGCATGAAAAATTTATTTGAAACGAAAAAACGAATTTTCATCCAGTTAAATTCTACCTAAATGATGAATTTTTAACTTGTGAATGATAAATTTCCAATCAAAAATGAAATAGTCACATTTTCAGATGAAAAACTGTATTTTTATGATACAAAGAAGTTCCTTTTTGGAAAGAAAATTTTTTTTGAGGGGGTGGTTCAACTTTGATTCAAATAGTTGAATTTTTAACCATAAAAGGGTGCATTTTCAACCAAATTGTTACATTTTGAAAGAAAAGGATTGAGTTCTCACCAAGAAGATTAATGCTTGACCAAAAAAGATGAAATTAAAAAAATACATCACTTTGAAACAAAAGTGTTGAATCTTTAAGTCAAAAAGACGATTAATTTACAAAACAGTTGAATTTTTAATCCAAAAATATGATATTTCAACCGAAAAACTTCAATTTTAATCAAATAATTTAATTTTTGAACAAATTGTTGAATTTTCAAACCAAAATAAGAGTTTTCAATCAACCAAATAGTAGAATTTTTAATAAAGCGAGATAAATTTCAACTCAAAAATATATCGGTAGATTTTTCATTCAAAAATAGTTAGATCTCGTTATTGGGTTACATTAAAAATTGTTTAGAAAGGGGGAAAAAGGAGAATAAAGGGAAGTGAAAGTTATTTTCAAACTTAAGAAGTTATTATTAAGCTGTACCATTGCCGGGCGTGACCCCCTCTCTCACAATTTGGTAACGTAGTTTATGGACTTTATAGCTGAGCCAATAAAATTTAATAAAAAGTCAACTAGTTTCGGTACAGCGGTACTAATCAAAATTGTAGTATCCCGTGTCTCAACTCTCCCTTGAGGATCTCTAGTTTGCCGTAAGGATACGTTAAGGAGTATAAGTCAAGTTGGGTCAGCCATATAATAAAACCGATCCGTTGTAAATGATTTCTATCACTAGACGGTCCCTGATGGTCAATAGAATATAACTTATACTACTTGAAATCCCCTGTGCTGATTTGAATAACTTATACTACTTAACCACCATTATTTGACTCAACACGATTTATACTACTTGATACCTTTCATTTCTGTTTGTAAACTATGTATTCTATTGGGCACCATAATATATTTAGATCTATTTGCTTCCTAGAACATTAATCTAATGAGTTCAATTTTAATTGAAATCCAAGAATTTTAAATCAGACTAAAATCAAATTTCTACCCCTCCCTACTTCTTCTTTTTTTTCTTCAAATATTATGTTTTTTAATCAGATCAAAGTTACATATGGTTCTGAAGCCTTCAGAAAGGTTGAATTATGGTGTGATATCAACCAAAAATTAGGAGGCAGTATCCTTCAAAAAAGGTTTTTGATTGAATGTCGAAGAAATGATGTTTTACATAAAAAAATATTTTTCTTGGATAACAAATTTAGAGATTTTGTTTTTCACAGTAATTTTTGCAATAGACAATTCGAACATAATTTAAAGAAATTAAAACTCTCAATGCTGAATTTACTGATCAAGGAGGTTTCAAATCATGTTGATTTTATGAAAGTAAAAATCTCCAAAATTAAAAGTGAATTAGAATTATGTTTACAACAAGATAAACTCATTCATCTACTAAAACATCAGATTTTCCTTAATCAAAGATTTTTAAACAATGATAAAAAGCATTAGAACAAACTTTCTATTTTGATTAATCAACAAACTAATATTCAAGAGCAAAATTTGAATTTACACAAAATTTTTAAAGAAGAAGATAGGGATCCTTGGTTTGTAAAGGCAAATATTCAAATTCCTGATTCAGTTACAGATATTCTCAGATTGGGTAAAGGTTTTTAGTAACCATGTAATGAAAAGGAAATCGAAACAAATGATGGAAATAGTCAAAGATGTTGAATCAAGTATACACAAAGTTCCAATATTGGATCAACAAGATTTCCGAAACAAGGTTTTACATTTGTTAAAGAGTTTTGTTGATAAGAATTGTTTGCACATTAGTAGTATTGATCGAAAAATTTCTGAAGGGTTCAAGGTAACAAAAGATTTCCTCAGGAACAAGCCTGATATAATTTGCATGAATGCTGATAAAGGTAATATTACAGTTTGTATGAAGAAATCATATTATATTAGGGATATGGAGGATTTTCTTTCCAGTCGTGATAACTTTGAATTATTGAGTGAAAATCTGTTAAGACGATTGAGAAGAGACACTTCCAAGATGCTGGAAAATTGGAGAAAGAAAGGACTTTTGGGAAAGGATATAAGATGGACTGATATAAATACTGAGGACACAGTTCTTGCAAGATGTTATGGTTTGAGAAAGATTCATAAGGAGGGTTGTCCTTTGAGAATTGTTGTTTCAACTATTAACACTCCAACAAAATTAACACAAAACGAAATTTTTAGAACAAAACTTTAATTTGATACTCAAAGACTCAATTACAACTTCTAAATACAACATTAAAAATAGCTGGGAATTTCAAAAAAATATTATTCAAAAATCTGTCCCTGATGACCGTCTAATGATTTCCTTGGATGTTGTTGCAATGTTCCCAAATATACCCCTTGAATTAGTTAAACAGGCAATTTTAAATAGATGGGACAATATAAGGACACGCACTCAATTAAGTCAAAAAGATTTTATTGAAGGGATAGTTTTTATTATGAATTCAGCTTATTGTAAATTTAATGGATCTTTTTCTAGGCAAAAGTTTGGTACTCCCATAGGTTCAGTCATTTCTCCGATTTTGGCAGAAATGGTTATGGAAGATTTGGAGGTTTTTGCTTTCAAGAAGCTGAATTTTGTTTTGTCCTTTTACTATCGGTATGTTGATGACACCTTGTTGTGTGTTCCTCTAGCAAAGTTACAGGCGGTTTTTGATGCTTTTAACAGTATTCATCCAAAACTTCAATTTACCCACGAAATAAAATAAAAAATAAATAAATATTTTTAAATAAAATAAAATAGTAAAATCAGTTTTTTGGACGTAGAAGTAATTAAAGGTCAGGATGGTAATATTATTACCAATTGGTTCAGGAAAAATACATATTTATTTCATAAAGAGAATTTGAATATTGTTAGGAATATCCTTTTTCTGAATCATTACCCAAAAAAGTTGGTTGAGCAACAAATCACAATTAGAATTCAACAAATCAAAAACAAAGTTACATTTTAGCTACAGATAATCAGAAGGAATTGAGAGAATGTAGTTCTTTTAATACTTTTGTTCGTCCATTTTTTTGGTTAAATTTCTAAAACTATTCAATTCATGTTAAAAAAATTTAATATTCATACTATTTTCCGTATACCATTTAAAATGAATTCAATAATATCTTTTGGTAAAGATCCTTTAGATAAATTGGAAAATGGTGGTGTGGCTTACAAGATCACTTGCAAGATCTGTAAGATGACTTAAGTGGGACAGACTGGCAGATTTCTTAATACTAGGGTAGAGGAACACAAAAGTGATGTCCGTTTAGGACGTTGTTATAAGAGTGTTCTTGCCAGACATACGAGAGGGTTTGTTGAGGTTGACCATGAGTTTGACTGGGATAATGTTGAAATTTTACACAGTGAAAGTAATGAGAGAAAGAGAGAATTCATGGAAATGCTTTGTAATAATAAGCAAAATATGTCCTCTATAAATTTAAAAACTGATTTAGATAGATTAAACAAAAGTTATTCAAGTTTGATTAATTACATTTAGTTTCCATGAGTCTTGACATTCTCTTATTTCTTGTTTGTTGTGACGGATTAGCTTATTGACCCACATTCAGATCTCAGGTATCGAGGGGATAGCGTCGTCGCTTGGTCGCTGTTCCCACCTGTTTTAATTTTTCTTTCCTTGATAAGGGTGCTGTGTGTAGGAGAATTTTGTGGTGGTTGTCCAAATTTTATCGTTGAATTCTTGTTTCATTTTCAGGAATTCTATATATTAATTTTAATTGAAGGCTTACATAAATTGACTTATACTACTTGAAGGCCATATATCGCTGACTTAAAATAACTTTTACTCCTCCAGATATCTTATGCTGTTTTAAAATGTATCATAATACTCATAACCCCCTTAATATTTTGTTTCAACATATTATATTTCTCATGGACGTATATTTTAAATATTTGAGAAGAATCTTGTTTTAAGTTCTGCCAACATTATCTTTTGAATTTCTACTTCTAATCGTCTATTCCTTTAAAGAACAAAAGTGTGCGCGAAGAAATACTTTTTACAGGATTGTACTTGTTTAACTGTTAAGGGCCGTTCAAAAAATACGTAACGCCTTTATGGTGGGAGGGTTCACCTCAAGTATTACGCTTACACGGTAAAAAATTTAGGATAAATTTTTGTTACACCTAATTTCAAGATGGGGTTCCATCTCGCTCGGACTTGAGGTACGAAAGTATCGTCTATTATTTTTGCCGCATAACATTACCAATATTGATTTTTGTTGCAGGGAAATGGTACCCTGACACTGGCGTTAGATTCACATTTCATTTTTTTTGTGAATGGTAAAGCGTTACATATTTTTTGAACAGTCCCTTAATGGAACATCCACTGATTCTTATATTGTATATTGAATTACAATTCTTTGTTATTTATAATAGTATTATTAAAAATAGAAATCTGAATTAAAACGTATTTCAAACTCCATTATTTTAAAATTAATTTTGGATTTTTTTGTATGTGTGAATGTATCCATTAATATGTTATTCATCAATTACTATTATCTACTTAACATTTATATTGCAGAAATGAGTTTTATTAATCTGTCCAACCAATCTCGAGCTATTGACAGATTTTCCTATTTGAAAATTAGAAAGGAAATTGAAAAAAGATGCAACACTTATCATAACTTATCATTTAAAATGGAAAAAATGTTGAATTTGAAAAAAACGGGAATTCAAGAAAAATATAATGTTTCTTCAAAACTGAAAAAAATGTAACAAAAGTGCTTTATGTAGGAAGAATTCGATTCAAAAGACCAGGTGGCACATTTATAAGTTAGGTTTTCTTAGCAGCATCTTTTTTTCCAAATAACAATTGATTAAAGAAATTACTGCAACCGTTTCTCAAAAATGGGCCTAACTATTAAAATCTCGATTGCGAAAAAAATAAGAAAAGCGAATTTATGTTAATTTGAATTAATAATCATATAATATTTTCCATTAAGGCTCATTACACTCATTTATTGCGTTTATTTAATCTTTAGCCTATTTTCCACTGGAATCAAGAAAAACATTTCTCACAGATGAAAATGAATCTAATTTTGCTGCTAAGACCTCTTCTCCACGATGCGTATTCTGCATGTCTTTTTAGGAAATTAAACAGACTTTCCCGTAGTTTTGGATACTGAATGATTTTTCTCTTTTTGCTTTTGACTTGAACCTCAAGATTTGCAAATTATTATAGAAAAATTGAAATAATTCGAAACATTTGATTTTTATTCTAACCTATTTTCCGAGTGACATTTTTTGACATTTTTCATGTTTTTATGATACTTAGATCTCTTTTCAGCAATGAGATACAATTAATGATTTAGCTGGTATTTTTTCCTTACTGAAGGGTATTCCGATTTATTGTATGTTATAATTTTACAAAATTATTATCCTTTCACATGGTTGAACCTATTTTTATCTTTTGCTCAGGCTTGCCCCATTTTTATCGTGAAGATATATTTTAACCTCTAATATCAGCGGACATTTTCAAAATTACTTATAACTCTTTTCGATTAAAATCATACTTTTAAATCAATTTTTAATTTAATCAGAAATTCGTAATATACTTTTCGTTGCAGAATTCAGTAGAGGAGATGCAATAGGCCCTTTTTGCGTATTTAGTTTTATTTTTACCATAACACAACTTAGGCCTCTTTTAGACAGTCACCTTTTTGTACAAATAATAAGGGATATATTCTTCATGTTGTAAACAAATTTATAAAAAATTTGTTTGTCATTACAAATTGTTTATCACACTAATCCTATTATCACATTCACCCGTAATGTAAAAAGTCATTTGGCATATTTTTTTCAACATTTTGAACTTATGAACATTTTTTGAAGTAGTATGCGTATGAAAGAAAAGAAATAACAAATTTTAATATTAGGAATTGCTATTATTTCTAAGGCTACTTAAAATCGAGAGATTTTATGAAATGTCCCTTTATGTCTGGCCATAAACTACTTTTACTACTTCACACCACTTCGGCTGGCTTTAAATTACTTGAACCTATCATGAGATTGATTCGTTTTTTAGAAATATTGATCTTCCTTCTTATAGCTTCTTATGACTTTTTATGGCTGATTTAAAATAACTTGTACTACTTGCGATGCCCTATAACGAATTACAATGATTTTTATTACTTGAAACTTTGTAGCCTGTCTATATACATCATATACTACTTGTCACCCTTACGCCTGCTTTTGAATTAGTTATACTACTTGATACCTCGTGTGTCGCAATAATCAAGGACAGAAGTATAGATTTACGTATAGAGTCATATAGCTGAATAAATTTCTGATATTTTAGGTCCAAGTCAAATCCTCTAGGTTGAAAAACGAGTCGCTGAGGCAGTTTTAAAGTTGGAACTTCGAAAAGCCGCTTCTCGAGAAAGCCGCATCTAAATTTTGCGAGTGTTATAAGCGAAGGAGTTTTTCTTTTTCTTCTAACATGAAATATACCCATTTCCGTTTGCTTTCGGGCCATGAGTTCAGTACGGATAGATTTAGTACAGGCCCTAGAATTCTCTCCTCAAATCCTCAAATGATAATTTTGACCCTTAATTGAAAAAATGCGAATATATCCTAAACTAGAACCGGCCATGAGGGCCCTTTTTCTCCGGTTGCTCAAAAAAAAATTGCTGCCTTTTATCAGACAATCCCCTTAATATTTCCTTCTTTACCTTATTTATTTGACACTCAAGACAATTTTGATGTTTTATGCTTTTTGCATTGCTATGAATAGAACCCAAGTTATGATCCCGCAATAATTTAGAGGTTTGCTTTCTTAATACTATACGAACACTCTCTAGCATACATCTTGTCAATAATAGAATTATTTTTTTATTTTTAATTTATATTACGTTTATTCTTCTATGGAATTTGAGAAAGAAAGTTTGAGCCTACGTATAATTAAAAATAGAAAAGGAATGTTTTTGTTCTTAGAGATTCCGTAATTGCCTCTTTATTTTAAAGTAAGTACACGTATTTCTTAGGTGAACTCGACAAGAAAAGCGATTAGAGCCTCGCCTTTCTTTCTTCTAAACAACTGGGGTTTTATAGCCCGAAGTAAGTTGGCTTCGCAAGGTTTTTTTATGCAAATCATTGGGATCTGACTCACACGAAATAAAAGAGTGCGAGATAAACAGCCCGGGGCTTACGCGCGGGCCAAATGCGAGAATAAAAGTCGTTAGCACTGATGAATGGGAGCTCGATTTACTGCCGATTCCCTTTCCATTAGAATTTTTTTTTTGCACGAATCATGATATCCTCCTGATTTGTAAAAAAGGAAATCTTCTTGTATTTTATACCATGAAGGATCCTCTTCTATTCCGATCAAAAGCTATACAAGCATACCAACAATCTCTTAGAGTTGAGCCTTAATGTTCTGGCTTCTGGGCAATGAATGCTAATGATAAAGTATGAAGAGTTATATCCTGCATTCATAATTCTTTTCATTAATTCTGTACACATTTTCTATTTTAGGTAACTCTTCTTAGGTTACAAATTTATAAATTTTCATACGAGAGCATGTTGATACACTGTAATGTTTATCTGAGAGTGCATATTTCCATTGACAAAGAGAAGAAACATAGTAAGAAAAGATTCTACCTAGTACCCACATCCACGCAGTATGCAAAGTTAAAGGTATTTCCCAGCGGATAAGCGAGGTCGTGTCTCATGAAAATTTATATGCCAGCTTTCCCATCAACTTCAAACAAAATAAAGGGAGCGCATAACCATCATAACGAACGACTTCACATTCTCGGTCACTCGCGTATGTCACTAAAACAAAAACCATTACCTAATCGTTTAAATTTGTTAAAGCTAGGGTTAGTAAAGTTTAACACTAAAATATTTTGATATTCTTCTTTTATCCTCTATTGGAAGATCAAATATATATATATATATGTATATTGCCAATGACATCGTATAAACTAGAACAATATCAATTTAAACACCTTTAGAAGTTAATAATTATTACCTTGAAGCAATCGCGATTGCGAAATTTATATCATGAAGCGTTCTTATTTGTATTAGTTTTGAAATTGAATGTGGTCACTCGTTCATAATAATACAATTTAAATTAGGAGAGTTGAAACAGAATTGAGACTAATAGAATTTCTTTCAGTTTTGCAAATTTGTTTCAAAACTGAACAACACTAAAATTGTCTTTCTAAAATTGAAAACCTCAGATTTGAAAATATGTTTCAAATATTAAGCGCTGATTTTCTTATTAAGGATCTCACAAGGAATATGAATAATTAATTTAGGTTTTCACCCTTTTTCACGGTGAATGTCCATATCCTCATAGTTTGCTTCTACCAATTAGAACATTATTAATTTTTAGAATTGCATACAATAATTTTCGTTCATTTAAGTAAATGATATTTCTTCAGGGTACCCTAATTTCAACTTTCCCGAATTATCGTTTCAGCTAATTTAAAATTTCCCGAATAACTATTTAACATAGTTATAATTGTTGCGAATTACCATTTGGCCAAATTTTTATCTTGCCGAATTATCATCTGTCCTCATTTATATTCTCATATTATAATTCTGATTTTAGTTCAAATTCAATATTTTTTTATTGAAAATTTCATTAGTTGGTTAAAAATTCGTCTTCTCATATTATAAATTCAACTTTTTGGTGAACAATTGAACTGGTTTGTTGGAAATTCAATAATTTTGTTAAGAAATGAACTATTTTGTTGAATATGCAATATATTTCTACTTGTAATCTTCGGAATATGTTACTTATATGAATTTGTTCTCCCTATTTTCGTGAAAGATTGCCATTTTTGGGCTGTGAAGTCTGTAATTTTGAAAAATTCTCATTAGGCTAAATCATAATCCAGAAAAACAAAAATAAGGTGAAATGGTAATTCGAAAAAATGAAAATTTGTATAATTTGCCATTCGGTCAAATGATTTTTTGTGAAATTAAAATGGGGGAAAGTAGAATTTGGGGACTATTGATGTGCCTCGTGTGAAGTATTAGAATTTTTCATTGCAGCGTTTCCTTACTTTCATGCTTGATTTATTTCATGCAGGGGTGTTTTAAGAGGGTAGTTCCGCCGTACCTTTGAAGAAAGACTCTATCTATGTTTTGTCGTGAAGGTTACCTTTGCTTTGCGGTGTAGATCAAAACAAGCCTTACGGCAAAATTTTGATAGAGCCTTTCTTCAAAGGTACGGCAGAGTAATGACTGCGACCTTCTTTTAAGCGTATTTTTATATCCTATTCAAGGTTTTGATTAAGCGTAACATCAAATATCAGGACTTCGAATCACAATGCTGCTACGACTCAGGGGAAAAATCATTTTCTCTAGGTGTCTTGATCGCGCAATAATTTTTTATTTAATTCACAGGGACTTCACAGACCTTTCCCCTAATCTCATGCATTTTCCCTTTTTTTAAATTCGCTTTTTTCCTCTATTCTCGAAAAATTTCACATTCTTCTCCTTTTCTCTTTAAATATAATGATACTTAAGAATACAATTATAGATAAACACTCTTAAAAAAAGATGAACCAAATATCTGTGGAATCTAAAATATTGTAGGCTTCCAATCTTCAACTATTTCAAATTCGAGAAAATATTAATTATGAGAACGGTTTTAAACATATACAAATTGCTTCTTTGACACATTTTTCTTGTCAGACTGTTTATATCGTGAAAAAAGTTATGAGGCATTCAAATAGCTGAGTTCATCTTGGGACACCCAGTACATATATCTATTCTTTCAATTCTTTAATAGTCAGAAATAATTAAAAAGAACATTT
The DNA here is from genome assembly GCA_932178445.1 of Andricus quercusramuli. Taxonomy (NCBI): domain Eukaryota; kingdom Metazoa; phylum Arthropoda; class Insecta; order Hymenoptera; family Cynipidae; genus Andricus; species Andricus quercusramuli. The sequence goes on along the minus strand of CAKNXH010000177.1, from coordinate 693,124 downwards.
AACATTACCTGAAGATATAAAATTTCTTGTAAGAAGATTGTGTCTTCTTGTTTGGTTGTGAAAATTAACGTTCCATCACTCGATTGGATTTTATATATCTCAGTGAATAGATTTCCATGAATCTAAGTACATCCAATTTTCAAAAATAAATTATTCAATAGGAAAAAATAATTGAAAAGTCATTCAAGATTATTTCAAAATATGAAATTTCTTTTAAAAATATTGTTTCTCATTTTCTGCGTGTAAATATTAATGTTTCATCTTTCCCCTATTTGCCCCCTTTTTCATGTTAAAATCACCGCATATCCCATTTTTTGGGATCCTTTCGCGCTGTAATCCCTGAATTCACAATCTTTTGTAGTGTAAAACAATAAAATAATAAGAACTTAAATTATAATCTATATCAGTCTCAGGCGTGTTTTTTGCATGTATGGCTGCAGAGGTGGTCTATGGGTAGGAAAACTTCCGAAAGATTGTCTTTCAGTTTTAAAAATTATTATGATACAAGCGTGGAAGTTCAAATTATATAATAAAAATACTAATAAGAATGTCTCAAATACATTTTTGAAGTACCTGTGTACATGAGATTGCAGTCTCATAATGAGAAGCAAGGAAAAAATAACTTTTATCTGAAGGAATGCGTTTTGAGAGTTAAACGTGGTGGAGGTCTTATAATTGTGATAAGTAACATTATAATAACGACTATCCCGCACACCTAGGGAGCTGGAATTTTAAATCGGGCTAGGGAGAGTAGGAAAAGGGATGAGGTTTGGAAGTACCGAGCATAAGTGCTTCATCGCGCAGCGTACTGAGTTATACCATCATAAATCCAGCACGATCTCGTTAGATCCCGGCAGATTATGCAAAATTAAAATTCCATCAAAACATTTTTATTTGTCACGCGACGCCGTGCCCTCACGTATACATAACTCAACGAGAACAGTGAAGTGGTTAAGGGGTTATGCGGTTTCGCAATTAATATAACGACCTCACCAACTCGTAATCACCAAAAGCCTAAATGAATCTTGCTATTCCTACATGTTAATAACGTTATAAGTTCTATATTTCCATACAAAATTTACACGAATTGCACTGCATAAACTCACATAGACCCTTCATTACTATAATTTTTTATACATTTTTGAGGGCAATGTACAAACTATATGTTTGAATATTTATATAAAGAGAAACTCGTTTACATTGGTCTTGATGAATTAATAACAGACTGGCGTGTGGAAGCGAGGGAAAAACGCATTGTCACTTTGAAGTAAATTACCAGTCACAGCCTGCGACTAAATTTGTACCGAATAGAGGCATATGTATCCGAATCGTCACTTTCTATAACCCCAGAAGACAATTTAGTCGGAAAAATTACTTTACTTCATAATAATCGGAAAAGGAAAAACACTTGACACTGGGATATAATTACTTAATTGAATTGAGAACACTTTGCAGTAGATTGTGAACTTCATCAATAGAATTTCTAACTTATGTCCTGATTCGAATTTTTCACTAATTCTCCCAGTGAGAGTCAAAATCAGACTGAGAGACATAGGTAAGAAACCAGAGCCAGCAATAGTATTTATTTAAAAAAAGAAGCGCGCTGAACTTGGTCTCGGAAAATTGCCACGAGTGTCCCACACGAAAGTCGAAATTCAACTGAAAAAAGAAAATCCGACACCGCCAAGCCGACCGAGCAAGCCACTGTACTAGCATCATTACCGTTATATAACAGCGATCGATGGTGTTCGAGCGGCAGATCCTAAAAAAGAGACCGCGCGGAACATTAGCGTCAGGGATAAACTCACAACATTCATCAACATCATAAGGAATAGGAAGCTATTCTCAATTATGAAACTTATTTCAGATTCCACTAAATCTGATTGAACGGGATAAAAAAACTATTAACAATTGGTATGCATTCATTTATAAAGAAAATCCATTTCTTTACTGCGCTTTAATATAGGAAATTAAGAATCGCTTACCGAACTTACCTTTTTTGGACTCAAAATTTCATTAATTTGCAATTGTGAATGAAATTTTATACAAGAATACATACGCCATGTCGCCGGATAAATTCCCGACATTTTAAGCGCAGGGAAGAACTTTAGGTTGATGTACGAGTCTCCAGCGCATCTTTGAAGTTGGAACATCGAAAAACAGATTTTCGAAAAAAACGTGTCTGAAGTTGGCGTGTACCATAAGCGCACGTGTTATACTTTTTATTCTAACATGGAAAATATCCACTTGCGATGGCTTTCAAGATATGACTATAGCGCCAATAGGTTCAGTATAGGTCCCAATATCATTTTTCACTCAAACTCGAAAATTATAATTTTAACCTTGCGAAAATCGCATGAACTAGAACCGGTCATTGTTACCTCCTTTTCATTATTCTGATTTTTCACTATAAACACTACGTGTTTACCGTATCAAGAAAAATAACTCCATATGAGTTCAAATTTGTTTATTATGAAATTTTTTAAATATAATTTTTAGTCACCAGAGGCGTTGAAAGTTTAAAAAATGTGAAAATTAAAAAAATAATTGTCTGCAGTTGTAAAAAATGTTGTGAATCTTTAATGGGTAGAAATTCCGATAACAAATGATAATATAAAATCATATTTTAGAAAGAATAATTTTTGCAAGTTAGAATTTTTTGAAATAACAACAAAAATGATTATATTTTTTTGGACTTGGTTGAAGGAACACCTTTTGCGAATTAAAAAAAAATCCACATAATCTTTTCTCGTTTTGTATCGAGACTTATTTTTACTTTTCTTAATTTTGAATCAAACTTTACAATTTTTATGATTGTTAATTTTGCATCTTCCGTCTTTTTTATGGCGACTACTGCTCGTCCAAAAAGTTTAGGCGCTGCGATTTTTTGTAAGATTTTCGTGAAAATCTCGAAAGAAGAAAATTCTAAAAATATGAGACAACATGCATATTGCAGGTAATGGTTTTGCCAATACTGATACATATTTTTGAAATTTTTAGATGATAAGCGATTATTTCCGGGCGAGTGAAATGTGAAATAGCATAATAATCATATGATCATTACGGGATACTCAAATTTGAATGGCTGTAAGTCACTGAAAAAAATTATGAAAAATTTGCAAAATATATATGGGTTTCGTTGATCCTTTCTGTGTCCAGTGGTGATATTCAGTCAGAAATGATTATTTCTCAATAAGTTATTGAAGAAATAGTGGGAAGGTGTCATCTCCGGAACTGAGGAACGTACGGAGATGATTTTCGAAACAAATGACACAATTTTGGCTTCTGACAACACGAACTTTTCTCACACTTACACAGTTACACAGTCCCTAAGCCCTGATGCCAAAAAAAGGGATACGGCTGTCTCGATTATTATAGAGCCTTTTTTATTCTTCTAAGAAGAAAATAACTTTTTAAACATTCAAGTGCAACTTTTTGCTCATTGACAATACGCACAACATTGTCAGAAGCCAAAAATGTGTAATTTGCTTCAAGAATCATCTCTGTACGTTCCTTAGTTCCGGAGATGACACCTCCCCACTCTTTTAGCTATAATTTATTAACAAATCATTATTTTTGGCTCTGAATACTGTTGGGAACAAGAAGGATCAACGAAACCCATATATTTTTTGTAGATTTTTTATGATCATATGATTATTATGCTTTTTCACATTTCACTCGCTCGGAAATAATCGCTGATCATCTGAAAATTTTGAAACCCTGTATAAGTATTAGAAAAACCTTCACCTGCAACATGCATGTTATCTCATATTTTCAGAAATTTTTTCTACTGAGATTTTCACAAAAATCTGTACAAAAAACACGGCGCCTGAACTTTTTGGACGGACATTAAGTTAAAATGAGTTTCCATTTTCAAAAAAATAGTGGTATGCTCTTTCCATTCAAACGGAACCCATGCAAAATGTTCAATATTTGAAAATCAAAAGAATGTTTTTAATAGGATATCACATTTGGCACGGTTGTTACATGTTTTCTAATTTGATTGCCTAATTATCAAATTAAAATAAATGCTTGAATTCAATGTTCTATAAAATATAATCATTAATCATAAATTGAAATAGCTGCATCTGCTTTCATGCAATTTTGAAGATGTTTGCAATTGAAAATTCGCAAACTTGTTTAATTTTAAATGTTCGTGGTTTGAAGATCATGAAATTTTGAAAATATTTCTTTTAGGTCCATTCTGAGGATTTAAAACTAAAGACCTTTCAATTCTGAATCTTTCAAATTAAAATAATTTGAAATGAAAATCACTAAAATTACAGAATTTTTAATTTGGTAAAATTTTAAACTTCCATAATCTTTATTTGTTAAGTTTCAAAATAAATTTATTTTCAATTTTAAATCTTTACAATTCAAATTTGTACAATTTCTAGGAGTTAAAATTGAAATCTCTCCAACTTTGAAGATGTATAAATAAAAATTCGAAAACTTTATTAATTTTGAAGATTTTTTGTAGTGAACATTTTTTTGGTGAAAATGGCGAAAATAGTTTCGTTGCGACGTGCTCGGTATTAATTTGCTCACTGTCGTTATAAACTATGGCCTGGGTCGCTGCATTGTGGCTTCAATTATTTTGACCATGTTGGAGTCTGTTTTTAGGTAGCAGGTTCTATAATGTGAAGGAACACTTTACCTAATGACATATTGAAAAGTTTGGTATGAAACCTACCCTGCATAGGTCATTCCATGCATGAAAACATTGGTCTAACCGTGTGATCTCGGTTCCGATCTTCTCTGGAGGATGATGACAGAGAGAGAGAGAGAGAGAGAGAGAGAGAGAGAGGGGGGTCAGTTTTTTTTGTCCTCGGGATTCCCATAAGGACACATACTGTATACATTGGTGTACAAAAGTTTCATATGCTCTGCATTATTACAAACTTACAGAATAGGTATTATAGTTGCAAACAACAATCTTTATCAAACTACATTACAGTAAATAATGAGTACATTCATGATAGTACGTAATTTCACATATCCTGGTAACACTTCATAACATATATATGTCTCACTTATGCTCTACAAATTCGTAAAAATGCTTACTCCTCAATCTCAAGCAGATATGCGAAAGTCTTATTTTTGAACAAAGAACCCGACTCAGTTTGTACGAAACCGTTCTACTCTGTGGTGAGTCGCTCAGGGTTTCTAACTTCTCTATCTGTGACAGCAATTCTTTCAACAAATTAGTCATACAAGTACTCTGGACGTCGCGATTTTAATATACTATGAGTAATAACGCTTATGAAATATTTTCTTCTACTAGCAAGACTCAACCACTCAAGTCTTTTAAGATATGGTCTTATACGCTTATCATGCTTTACATTAAATATAAATCGTAAACACGGAACGGAGAAAATTGGAATTCAAAAAATAGGAACTAAGTGCTGTATTTCGACAAATCGGATCCAGTGTAAATTTTGCTAGAAGAGTATTATTATCAGCCCCGACTCAGTCGGGAAAGAGGCTTGAAATATTCATCGTGGATTCCGATTCCTCAATTATACGGTTCTCAGTCTTGAATTTCTTAAAACGATTCAAGATGTTTGGAATTTACTTTTAAATTTCCGGTCTTCAAAACTTGTTCCTAAATCCGCATTTTTCTCCGTGGAGTTGAACAGCTTGGTCAATTTCCGATTGAGCTCGTCAGTTAAGTCATTGTAAACCACACAACAATAATCGAAGTGAGGTATTATGAGGGAGGAGACCAACTTAGCTCTTAGATCAGTGTACTAAGAATTTTTGTTAAATTGGAGCTGTTTCAAGGTAGCATAGACTCGTCTAGAAATATCACCGACTTCTTTATCAAAAGCCAATGTAGGAGTAAAGATTGATCCCAAGTTTTCAGCATTATCGACGAAAGGAATGATGGTATCGAGAAGCTTAACTTGGAGTAGAGAGGCCATGTCCAGGCTATTAATATATTCAATAGTCTCACTGATTTTATCTGAACTACACTGGATGTATATTTGAAGATCATCCACAAAAAGAATATGAAGTGAGTGCTTGATGACAGTTCCAATATCATTGGTGAAGAGTATAAATAGCAAAGGCCCCAGCACAGACCCCTGTGGAACGCCAATGCCAATTTTTCCCCACTACGATCTGTCTCCGCTCAATCCAATTACTGATCGATGACGGCCCGAAAGATATAATGAAAACCATTTGAGTACTGAAGCCGAGAATTCATAATTCCTAAGTTTTAATAAAAGAAGCATATGAGGAACCATATCAAATGCTTTACTAGAATCAAACAGGACCATAATTCTCACCATATGGTTATCAATGCCGTTTCTAATGTCGCCAGTGACCCTAAGCAATAGCGTCTGCGTACTGAAACCATGTCTATAACTTATCTGATGAGCACTCAAGCAGTTATTAGATTCAATGTATTCAATCATCTGATCATAAACAGTTCTTTTCAATGCTTTTAAGAGGCAGCAGAAGATTGCAATAGGACGATAATCTTCAGCATGTTGAGGAGCCTTAATCTTGTTAATAGGCTTTATGAGAACCTTTTTTCACTTTTCAGGAAGAACGGAAATTTGTAACGATGAGTTAAATAAGTTAAGTATGTGTGGGAAAAGAACTGGTAAAGCCTTCACAACAAAATCTATAGACTGACCATCAACCCTTCTAGCCTCTGTTTTTATGATATCCAGGCTCTCAGTCAGAGAAAGGGGGGTTACGTCTTGAAAATAGAATCGAGAATCTTCAAAAGGAAAATTCAGGAGCTCAGCGGGCCCTGACTGTTACGTTATATGCCGAGTTACCAGAAATAGAGAGAAAGTAGGCAATTATTCCATTTACTGAACATACAACCAGGCAACTCTTCACACCTCAGTCTGATATAAGCCAGAGCCCTTAATTTCTTCCGCAGGCTTCTAGAATCATTCGCACTATCCAATCTTGTAGCATTATAAAGGTTCCTTCCTCCATTAAGCTTTCGAGTGAGACCATTTCTCAAAGTCCTATAATCAGTATGTACTTCTAGATTTTCTACTTTTTTCCAAGTCTTATACAAACGGTTTCGTTCCTTTATCATATTCCTGATTTCTTCTGTCATCCCGGAGGAACAACTTTTTCGTGGGATAAACGAGCATAAAGGTGCAAATTCACCCGTAGCCACAATGAGGGCATTACTTATGAAGATTTGTTTCTCATTTACAAAGAGATAACCTCCAAATGTACCCCACTCCACAGACTGCAATTTAGTAAGAAAGGCACCCTCATCCACATTACGAACATCGCGGTATGTTTTTCTATCTTGAGAAGAAATACTGAATTTCCAAGCATATTCAATTGCGATGAGTTTATGTCCAGCTACAAATGGCACTGTTGATTGATGAGTTAAGAATACTTTTCTCTCATCATCTACTACAAATAGATCCAACCACGTATCACAGATCGGAGTATGATGCGTTGCAGAATACGCCACTATAAATAGATCGAGCAAGTCAAATAATGCCTTTACATATAAAGGTCCAGGTTTCCGACTATTTAAGTCAAAGTTGAAGTCACCCATAAGTATAATATTTTCATATGCAAATATGAATCTCAAAAAGGTGGATTAAAAATTATGTAGGTATTGACCATGAGGTCTTCTATAGACAATAGACTCGCTATTTCGCTTTTGTCTATGGACAAGAGCGAAACTCTGAGGAATTTTAAAACATTTGAATTTTCAAATCAAAAAAGGGAACAAAAGATATTGACCGATTTCAAAATTATTTATTCTTACTCTTTTTGGATGTCAATCCACTAATTGTTTTCGCCTAGCTCAAGCAATTCGACTAAATTGAGAAGTCAACTATTTTAAACATTTACCATTCAAAGTTCTAAAATTTTCAAGAGTTGTAATTAAAAATTCTTGAATTCTGAAAATGCGACAAATGCAAACTACTTAATTTCCGAAATTTAAATATTAACTTTATGTAATTTTAAACGTTTTTTCATTAGTTCAATTATGAAGATTTGCAATTAAAAACTCTTCAACTTCAAGAATAAAAATTCTTAAATTATTAAGACTTACAATTGAAGACACATTAATTTCGAGCACTTATAGTTGTAAATGATGTAATTTTAAAAGTTTTTCTAACATATAGTTCAATTTTGGAGACATAAAATGGAAAACTATTCAATGATTTAAAAGATTTAAAATGGAAATTTATTCCAATTTATAAATTTGCAATTGAAAATTCTTCAATTGTGCACGTTCAAGTTAGGACTAAATATTTCAGCAAATGATCGCTAATATAGTCGGTCTTACGGTTAACATCAACTGAAAATAAAATTGTCAAAAAAACATGTAAGAAACATATTTATTTTCAAAAAAGAAATCCTCAATGTTTTGACCAGCACTGCGAGTCTTTTTCAAGAGTCGATAAATCAAATCTATCATTTAAAAAAGGAAGGAATTTTGAAGTCACATAATTTATGACCTCATTAAAATACATGTTTTATGAAAATGAAAATAAAATAGTTACTATCATACCTAAGTGAAATAAAAACATTGAAGTATTTGAAAAAAACTTATTTTTTTAAATAAAAAGTAAGAGTAATAATTTTTTCCAATTGGAGCCTTAAAGATTTTGTGTGTGCTACAATAATTTATAAAAGTGTCACATTATAACTGGTACAATATTTGAAGACGGACGGTACAAGATAAACTGACATGAAGGACAATAATACCGACTATATTAGCGATAATTTTCTAAAATATTCAGTGGAAATTTAAAGCGGTCGAATAAAGGAATAACATTTTTGGATCTGCTGTGTCTGGAATTGTTTGTATATTCTAAAATTCAAGTTACTCAATCAATGAAAAAGTTTGTAAAAAGTTACTATTTTCACGAAATAACTATAGCTGTAATTAGTTACTTTTTTGAAGGAACTTCAATACTGCATCTAAATTAAAAATTATTCCTTAGTTAGAATGAAAATTATTGTTGTGTCGACCTAACTAATCTGTCCATCTGGGCGATAGAATAAAAAATCAAGAGACAAAAGAACGCGATCAGCGAATGGAAACATAGAAGCTTGAATGTGGAAAGACATACCATTGTATATTATTATAGTTGATTTTTCAAAAATTATTATATTGAAAAAATGTAATGCAACATTTTTGAAAGCCCCCCCCCCCTATTTCTTCTTAATAGTACCATAAAAACTCCTTTTAGACATTCCTTCCTGCCTAAAAGCGTTACGTTATATATGCATGACCCCTAATTCAAATTTACGTCAAAAGTAGTGTCAAATTTCTGAATGAACACGCGTTGAATCCCAACCCAAAGGACAGCCGCCAAAGTTGGCCCACTAAATTCAAATAAAAAATGCACTAAAAAATCTTTCAGATTTCTTATACGCGTCTGGTTTTAAACACTTTTTCTGCGTATATCTAACTATTACTGCTGAAAACTCTAGTTTGAAAATAAAATTCGTGTATAGTCTAATAAAGTGTGACAAATTTCAAACATTCCCAGTATTTTTTGATGTTTCTTATTTTTTGCTTATTTCCAGAAGGCCCTCTTTAGAATCTAATATAAATAAACCACCATTCCTTCGGTTCTAGCTTTGTTCCCATGCTTCCCTTCGAATCACCAAAGATTGATGTGAAAATCTCATTTTCGTCAAAAATATGACAGAAGTGTATTTTTATCTTGTACGACAATATGAGTGTAGGAAGAATGACTTGGCCTTAATAAATGGCTTGGCACATTGATGAAATCCATGTAGCAGTTAGCGAGAAGAAGCAAGAGTATCCAAGACAGTTGAATATTACATTAGAAAATCCCGTTGAAATATTAGCCTCTTATATTAGGGCTATGATGCATAACATAAAGAATGGTAAGGCTGCTGGTGTAGATGATATTACCGCGAAAATCCATAAGAGCCGAGATTGGGAAAATTCCAAATGACTGGAAAAAGACTATGCTTGTTCCAATCTACAAAGGAAAGAATGATAAAGATAACTGCAATAATTATAGAAGTCAACGGATGGCTCCTAAAAGCAATAAAAACAATATATGCAGGTAGTGAAGCGGGTATAGAGGTGATTGAAAGAATGAGTGAATGGTTTGATATTAGGCAGAATGTTAAACAAGGATGCGTTATGTTCTCTTGGGTATTCATCGTGTTCATGGACAAATGTCTGAGAATAGCCCTCTTTGACGAAGAAGGTGTGGATCTCGGAACAGTGAAGGTTGTCACGACATAATTAGCCGATGGTTTTCAGAGAATGTCGAGCAGAAGTAAAAACGTAACAAAAAAGCTATAGTCCTGTACTTGCAACCACAGTGGTATACGGTAGCGAGTCCTGGACTTGCTAAGAAAAGGATAATAGTGATGTAAGCGCGGTTGGAATGAAATTCCTGCGGAATACATGCGCTCGAGCGCTAATGGACAAAGTCAGTAATGAGAAGATTTCCAAAGAATGTGTGGTGGAGGAAACACTGTTTGACATTGGTGAAAAAAAATTTTTGAGATGTTTCGGCCATTGGTCGTGTTGAGAGAATGGAAGACGAACGATTGGCGAAACAAGTGTATTTAAGTAAAGAGAATGGCAGCGTACCCAGAGGTAGAATGAGAAAAGACAGGTGGGAATATGTAAATGACACCCTACAACGACAAGATATGAAGAGTCACAGAAACACAAGAGTTTGCATTAAAATATGTACAGATATAAAGGAAGAAAATGTTATGTGCCAGGATAGGAATGTGTAGAGGGGAATGGCAAGGAAGAAAGTTGTGATGAATAGTGACGGCGGAGTGATAGACGCCTGAAACAAACGATCTTGGATACTCATAAACCCTCGTGGACAGCTTAGCTTAGTGGCTGCGATTGGAGTCAAGAATATGATGATGTTGTGAAACTCTTCACCTGGGGTGATTTCTAAAGAGAATGATCAGCGAACTGTGTCGAAGCTGTGTTGCAGAACGCATGTGTTGCTTAAATAAACAACACGGAAATTCTAGAGTAATCTAACATTTATACCTTCTCCTACAATTTCCTTTCTCACTCTTTCCATATAACGAGGCTAGAACCGAGTGAGTTACGAGCTTCATAGTATAATAATAATAAAATATAAAAGGCAGTTACAAATTTTGTACGGTAACTGTAAATTAAAGGAAATGTTACTTCAGAGTGATCTTCCAAGCAGGATACATTGTTTAATACAGGAAACGCTACAGTTGAACATTAAAAGGTTGGGCTGTCAATAACAGTATTCCACAGAGCTGAGAGAAAATATGAGAAACTGGACTTTATTTTTTTTGCAGTCCCTGCATTCGCACTATGATGGTCAACATAGGAAAAGGGTCACCGCTTCGTAAAGCAGAGACTTTACGACTATAGCATTTTCCGATTTTCCTTCGAACGCGAAGCACAATGCAACTCGGTCGGAGAGTCACGCCTCTTCCCTGGCCCGGATGTTCCAGTGGTACAGGAAGCACCGACATAAACTTCCTATTTGAGTTATGAATCCCGTTGCGTCTTAGCTTTGCTGCCATGTCGGTTGTGCACTCGTTCCCCTTTTCTATAGAAAATTCTGAACGTTCCATCTCATTCCGCCTTCCATCGCATCGTATCGCAGAGCCCACTTTGGCGTCCCATTAACGGCTCACGAAAAGTTTGCTTTTTCCTCAGCTGCATTCAGAACTCACAGGAACTCAGCAACGACGACGCGATGCACCTTTCTCGCACCCCGACATCACACAGCTCTGACTCAACTTTTTAATCGGCTTTGAATGCTCAAACTATCAAGAAATATCCCTCTACCCCTATCATTCGTAGCTTCAATCCTCCCCTACGCCCACGATCTCTACTTTCTCATCAAGTGAAACAGAAAAACTTCCACTTCTTTAGATTCTTTCTGAGGGAAATATTTTTTTTTATCATGTAAGCGTATTTGAGCGTTTTGAGTAATGAAACTAAGGTAGCGCAAAATTTGTGAAGGTATATAAGAAGACATGAGAATGTCAACTGGATAAGGTCTTCAAATTAATTTTGAAATAGACTTCAAATATTCAGCGCATTAGCACATATATGGACAATTTTCCAAACACAGGGCCCTTTCAAAATAAGAAAAATTTTCCAAAAATTTTCTAAAAATTGTTATTTGTAGTTCAAATTATTTCAAGTAACACTAAAAGCAGAGCTTGTGAAAGTATTCACGATACCAACTTATTTGTAGCACTCCTAGAGTATTTGGATGGCTTGCATTTCCCATGCAATAAAACGAGGTAATGCATTGAAATTTGAAAAAATATTATTATTATTATACCATTAGGCCAAGTCCCTTTCGAGGTAAGCATAACACGCTCGGATCTAGCCTCGTTATACTAACAAGGATCAAGAATTTCATGTGGGAAGCGTGAAAACGGGAAGTGTGAGAGAAAGTATGAACTTCAAATTAATAAAGAATTACCCTGTTGCTTATTCGAGTGAAAAATATAAAAATAATTATATAATACAGAAAACCATTTCTTTCTAGAACCCTTACTTTTCAATACGGAAAGCCCAGTGAGTAGAAAGTATTTTAATAGATTTGCAAAGATTTCGAAGAATGCTTAGGCTTTTCAAGAGATTTGAAGGGATTTCGATGATTTTACAGAATTTCAAAAGATTTCAAGAGATTTCCAAAGATTCCAAAGTATGTCCACGGATTTTAGAGGATTTCGTCAGATGCCAAAAGATTTAACGGAATTTCAACATTTTTCCGAATAATATGAAGGATTAAAAGGGATCTCGACAAATTTTAGTGGCTCTTAAAAGATTTAAATATATTGAAAGGAATTTTACAAGATTCGGAAAGATTCCAACGGATTTCAAAGATTTTATCTTACCTCGTAAGATTTCGAAATATTTCACAGATTTTCCATGATTTTGACCAATTCCTAGAGATTTAAAAGGGTTATTACTAGTTACTTCGATGGATACTAATGAAAATACGCGAACTTTTCTGGAATTTTCCTTAATTTATGAAGAAAGTTCTGAATTATTTTCTTGAAACTTGAAGAATAAGTAGTGAGATGTTTTTTCTTCAAATTGACACCACCATCGAACCGAAAATGCTATTCCTAGCATTTGAATGATATTTGTATATGAATCGACGTAAACACAGAAAGATTTTCCTAGACAGTCACATTTGAGTACATATTTCTTAATAGATTTTTTTATTGAACCTGGTCATATATGATTCTAGAAACAAATTAAGGATAAAAATAAGAATTATCAGAGTGGCCATTTTTGAAAAAACTCGATTTCTGTATTTAGTTACTGAGAAGTGAAGAAATTTTCATAAACTCATATAGTGAATAATGGTTAAAATTTTTTAATAGATTTTTTTATTGAATATGGTTGCTGTTACCCCATTAACATTTTAAGATTGGAATAAAAATAAGCGTAGGATCTTTCAGGAGAAATTAGGTTTGTGTCTTCAATTATATGGAATGACAAAATTTCAGTAAGGAAAAGTATTTTCTTGCGATAGTATGAAAGCGTATTGCGAATTTTCATCTTAAAATATTTGTGGGTAGCCATACCACCATGAACAATAAAAAAATCCTATTTACCCCGAACGTTCGTTTAAGCTTCGTTCACTTGCACTCTGTGAAGTAATCTGCTGGTATCGACAGATAGCTTATATTATTTTTTCCTGTGTATGAAAAATGTAACAATGTTTCACTTACTGATATATAAGGCCATGCATATGGGGTGAAGCAAGAGACCTTGAATTATTCATTTGAAAAGGTACATACACACAATTGGTACACTATTTTTACACGAACAAATTTTGAAGGGTAGGCTGGGGCAGCGTTGTGAGTTGAACTTTTATTGCTCCATAACAAATTAAGAATAATAGGTATTGAGATGATTTTTTTTGTTGAAAAAGGCTCTCACTATCAGAGCTCACATTTGCATATTTATTTAGAATGCCATTTAAGTTTGAAAGGTGTTTGATTGAATTGAATTCAGAAGAATTGACATTGCACCTCTTGATACTCTTTTAGTTTTGACACGCTTTGAATCATCTTCTTGTTTGGTTTTGTCCACCTTGAACAGTGATGACTATTTAGCAAACAAGTATATGAAGAGAGGGAAAACTGTACAGAGGTGCCAATAAATTAGTTACTTATTTTTAAAGGAAAGAAGTTCCACCATCTCAGGTGCTGTTACTGACTCGTGTCTCGCTTTTAAGATTCGAATCAATTCGAGTCAATGATTCTGACTTGTTCGTTGGAAAAGTCAAAATATTCAACTAAAATTGAGGGTTATAGAAGTGCCCTTATTTGGAAAATAATGCAATAGCCAAAATGAACTACATAACTTATTAGTTGCCGAGGGGTTAGTAGGCTTATACACTCAGAAAACGATTTGGTTGAATCAACAATATGTTTGTTGGTTCAACCATAGAATTTGTTTATTATATGGACAACAAAATATTTGGTTGACCCAAGTCAATTTTTTGGTGGTTTCAACAAAATCTTTTGGTAGTTGGAGTATTTGGTTGATTCAACCAAAAAAATTGGTTAGGTCAATCAAATATTTTATTGAATCGGCAAGAATTTGTTTAATCTAACCAAATTTTCATGTGTATCCAACAAAACAGTTTGTTTGGTTCAAGAAAAGTTTTTTTCAGTGTATGTGGTAGTATATCTGAGTGAAATGCAATGTCCAATCGGTGTTGATGTTTATAGATATGCCCACGGAAAATTGCTCAGTTGTCAAAATTCATGGTATCCCTTCCTTATTTCTCAGGGTGTGGGGGGTAAGTGTTGTTAGTCATATCCTTTCCTAGGTACCAAGGGATTTTGTACAGTTAGTTGATTGTCCAGTTGGTGCTGATGATCGCATGAATGCTCTTATATGGAAGATTGTGCAAAAATGTGGATGTCTTTAATAGAAATCAGAGTTGTTAACAAAGTGATACATTTCCTATAAGTGTCAATGTGAAAAATGATGATGTGACGTCTTCTTGAAAATAGATGTTAGTTGGGTGACATAGTGCACATGATCATTCTATATTTGTTATAGCTGGACTCAGATATTACACACATTTGGATAGAAATGCATTACAGCTTGACCGCCATGGTTCTAAATATTTGAAGCGTCGTAAACGAGAGTCGTAAACAAGAATATGAGGTGCAGGCGCAACGCAGTTGCTTGGGGATTAGATGGACCAGTAACACTAAATGTCTGTTGTATATTATCTATTTTATAGTGATGCCCTGCTTAAGTATATAATGGCATGATCGCCTTTACAATTATTGACCCTAATGCGTTACGAGAAATCTGACTCCACCAAATGTTCAGCGTACTTACAATTATTGATTGATGTTATTTAATTGATATTCATAATAGTCACGAGACGTGACACTAGGCACTTTCAATTAATTGGTATTAAATTCCAAAGATATGCTGTCGGTTGAATCTATATTTCTTTTTTAAATTTCATTAATGCCAAAGTATTTTATTTTATACATAAATAGAGATAGAAATTCTATTCTTGGATATTTATTCTTTATTATGAAGTATGGCCTATTCCATTCGATTTCATCTATAAGCAGATTATGGTATAACTTATTTCATTTCATATTTTGGTTATTTGTAGTTATACTATACAACTGTAAATTAGACAAATAGAATATTTTTCTCACTTCAACACTATACACTATACATACCCCACACGCTTACTTGGTGGTGGGAGGGTAACCTACAGTTTAAAGAGGTACTTCAAGAACTAGTATTCACCGTATGGGCCGCCGAGGCTCTACCAGAATGCGAGGCGGGAATCGGACCCGCAAGCCGATGGAGTAGTTCCAAAGCCTACGCCTTAGCCCTCACGACGATCGCCCGACTTGAAACTACTGTATCTACGGGTATGAAACTAATATTCTGCATATTTCTTTATTTGTTTTTTTGCATACTACAGTTATCCTAAGTATAATTAAAAGACATATACGAGCTTCAAAAAATACCCATTTCATTGAAAACGCATGACCAGACGCAATGTGGGCCAATTTCATACAAATAAATATCCCATGTTCTTAATATTTATTGCAGATTGTAGCTTGTGAATATATATAATATTTTATTTAATACTCATTTGAGTGTAATCTATTAATGTTAGTTCCAAACTTCAGCCAAGAAGCGTATTGAACTAGGAGTAATTGCTTTGATGGTATCGTTCTTTAAATGATGCCTATCTTTGTTTTCTTAGCCAATTTTGAAGCATATAAAAAATTGTAATGAATGTGAATATTCCAAGAAATTTCCAAGATTAATGCGAAATTGATTATATTCATGCTGTAGTGGTTAGAATATAATGCATATTAAAATGATGAATCATGATGCCTTCGATTGACTCGGATTAAAATGTAATAATTTTTTGTCATTGATCAGTTGATCACACACGTAAAATCGAGTGAGCAAATATATAGATTTATCGTTCAGATATCGGAACGTTGACAAAAATTCAAATATCTCGAATATTGAAAAAAGAAATAACGAGAATATAGCAATTAATTATTTGCATGTTCTCTTTTTGAAATATTAATAGAGGCCGACAATAGTGATGCATGACATGAGAGCCAACAATCCAAAAGGGTATACATACAGAAAGAGGTCAACGATCGTTTTCCTTTGTCACACTCGTCTGCGCATGTTTAAAACAAAAAAAATGTTTCCGCTCATTCAAATGAGCGTGTTTACATCTGTCGTTCGTGAATCATCCAGCACTGTCCATTTAAATCATAGTAAAAAATGTTGTTCTACGATCCGTAAACCGATTCAAACAATACTGCATTTCAGTGAAAACCATCCTTCGGTTTCCACGTTCTCACTGGCTCAATGGCTCACTGCCGCACGACTTGAGAATATGATGCCCTTGAGACTCGATTCAATAACTAAGGTAATCGTATAGGATTCGGAAAACCCCTGGGCTGCAAACAATAGAAAATAAACGGACGTTTGCGCCACGGGAAAATTGCATGGTAGATTTTGCGAAGCACTTTACATTTTCTTCCAAGAAAATAGCTATTGGGAAGATAGTCTAAATAACCTAATTTTTTGAACCTTCAAATTTCAAGATGGTGCATTTCGTTTTCTGAAATTAATAGATAATTAAGATATAAAAAAATTTTATCAAATAATTACTTAGTATCAATTTCACGTTTCCTGTTCGATGAAAAACCAGAAGGTACGTGGCTCTTGAATTGTTCCAACTTATAGTAAATTATACAAGATTTCTGAAATCCCTGAATTCGTGACTTTTTAAAAATTTTGAGAATTCCCTAAATTCCAAGTACCGAAAAATAATGCAGAGAATTCAGAAGAATTAAAGAAATGCAGGGATTTCAGAGAATGCAAGACATTCTCTGAATTCAGGGAATTCCAGAAATTCAGTATATTTCGAGAATTCAGAAAATTCTAAGATGTCAGGAAATTCATAGAATTTGAGAAATTTTAGGAATGCAGGGGGTTCAGAAATTTCAATTAATTAAAGGAAGGAATTTGGAACATTCACGGATTTCAGAACATTCTAACAATTTAAGGACTCAGAGAATTCACAGAATTGAAGGAATTCAGAATTTTCGAGTTCGATTTAAAATTGACTGTCTAATGATACTTATTTAACATTCATACGGTTTTCTCTTCAATCTCAGTGAACAATTGTAATTTCCATCCAATGTTTTGAAAAACAATAGCTCAGTTTGTTTATTGGGAAATTTTACACAATTATGAGCTGTTCTTTATTAATATATTCGCAATTTAAAAAAAAAATGCAAATAAAAGGATTTAAAATCAACGACTCTAGAAACCTATACTACTTACAAGATTTCATTGTAATCGAACATTTTTTGAGCTTTCTAAGCTCCGTATAGGATCCGATATTCTGTTTTTGGCAATTCCAAAAACGGATGTGAAATCAGGGACAAAAAAGAACCCATGACGATACATTGTCTCTTGAATCTACTCCACAGCGTGACGGCCCTGCTCAACTTTGTCGCATCCCCACTACCTCAGCTAATTTTGTCGCACACAATCGTGGATTCTCCCAAGGAGTTACAGGTACTCGGAGAGTTCACTGAATTTCAAGAATTCAGAGAATTCTGAGTATTAAGGAATTCAGGATATTTGAAGATTTCGGCCGATTGAGAGAATTTCAGGTATTTCCGAGCATTTAGGGAATTTAAAGGATTCCAGAGAATTCATAATATTCAAAGAACTTAGGAAATTTGTAGAAATGTAAGAATTGAAGGAATTAAGAATATTCAAGGTTTTCAGAAAAGTCGAGACATTGGGATATTTTTAGGAATTCAGAGAAATCCGAATATTGAAAGAATTCATGGATTTCAGAGAAATCAAAGAATTGAAAGTATTCATAATATTCAAAAATTTCAGAGAGGTTAAAATAATTATTAAGAGATTTTCAGGAATTCAGAAAATTTTAAATATTCCAAGAATTCAGGATATTTAAAGAAATCAAAGAATTAAAGAAATTCAGACTATTCAAGGATTTCAGAGAAGTCAAGGAATTGAGACATTTTCAGGATTTTAGAGAATTCCGAATATTTTAGGTATTCAGGATCACAAGAACTTCAAGCATTTCAGATATTTCAGAAAAATTCGCAATGTTCTAAATAATTTTAAAGGAGGAAATAAATATACTTGATTTTTCGTTTTTGAAAGCTGTGAAAATGTTAATGTTTAAAAGCTATTAATTTGATGTTTTATCATTTTTAAGCAATTCAGATTGAATTTTCATAGCATAAAGTTAAGAAAGCCTACAATTCTAAGTGTGCTTCATTTACAGGTTGTTTAATATCAAAGGCTTTGCTTTGGAATTTTTTCAATTATTTAAAGTTTTTAATTCCAATTTCTTTAATTTAAACGTTTATGCAGGCAATTGCGGACATTCCAGATCAAAGCTAATTATTTGAACAAGAATCGGTTAATTTCTTTTCAACAATAATACCATAACATATAATAATTTTTAAACGATTCAATTTTGTAAAATTTAGAAATGAAACCAAACCATTATCAATTTTTTGACATAAGATTATTCTACATTAAAAGCTTTGAATTTGAAGTTGTTCAAATCTAAACGATTCCAGTTTCCAATAATTTTAGGTTGAAAGTTTCAAGTGGAAAGCTGATCAACAAGATCATTCTTTTTTCCGAATTACAGTCCTGTTTGAAATTAAAAAATTGTAATACAAATATACTTCAACAATAATTATTTTTACTGAAACTGATATCAGGAGTAAAAAGGATTAAAGCCTTTCCTTTACTCCAAGTATTTCAAGTCATAAAAAATGAGAAACTTAATAACTTATAACTGAGAAAGGAATTTGAAGATCATAGTAAGTAAAACATCCAATATATTTATTTGAGAAATATTTGTTTCCAATTATTAATTTCATTTTGTTGTAAAATTTCTAAGATTTAAACTTGAGCCCAAAGAACTACACATATCCTTAATTGAAAATGATTTTATTTTACAATTGCGTATTTTTAAACTCTTATTAATAAAATAAATAAATTCGAAAACAGGAAAAAAAAGTAAACGCATATCTGCGAACGAACTTCATGCTGCGTACGGAATGTATTAGATACGAACGAAAGAAGATTTTTTATTTTTGTATTAAGGTAGATGACCTATTAACCGTGCGCGAAACAGTAATTTTGTAATTTAGGTATAAATATCCCTAATAAGAATTTCCACCATAAAACACGATAACAGCAGATTATTAGGAAATATTCGACAGTGCTCATCGTAAAAATCACTTTATTTATATCTAAAATTTGTGCAAATGGTTTTAAAAAAACTTTTTCGTAGTAAAAATTGCTCTTGACGAAAATCAGTTCCCAATAATGGAAAATAAATTCTGTTTTATAAAAACATGTGTACTTTCATTTAGCATCATTTTTGTGCCAGGAATAAGACCACGATGGACGTCAGAAAAGCCTTGTAGTCCCGGTAATCGCATCATAGCACGATAACTGGGTCAAAGTTGTCAAAAAGTTTATTTCAGTAATTGTTCGTTAATAGTAATTTATTTATTCATATGAAATCCATATAGAAAAAAAACTCAATAAGTATGTATTTCACGGCACTGTAAGTGATTTTACATACATTAAACATAACCTCCGAAACGTGTGACTATTTAATACACAATTTCGCAATGGTGTTTAAGTATAATGTAATTAAATTGTAAAAAACGTTTTTTTTTGCTCTCCAATTGCTGAAATGCAATTTAAAAATAATTTCATTCTGTGCGCGAAGACTGGGTCGAAGCCGCACGATTACTTGTGCATGAATGAATTCCAAATCGCGATTACCGGGCCACCAGTGCATTTTGTCTTTTCATTCATTATAAATTAAAACTAGCATTACGTATGTTGAAAACCATATTTATGTAGTATTCTATGAAGTTCCATATTTTAATTAGTATCAACATTTTTTAAAATTATCCTTCTCAATATAGGGGAGAGTGGGGCTAAGCCGATATTTTTTGTTTCGAATTCTTTTTTTGATTGAAAAAAAAATTGTTTGAAAAAGCATTAGGTATGGCTAGATCGAGAAGTTAGTTGATTACAAGATGTTGCCTTTGATTTTGAAGTCCGATGCTCTGTTTATCGATTATTATAAAAAAATTAAAGTGAGGGGAAATCCGTCAAAGAAATCTGTCAAAACCTCCTTGGACTAGGTAGACTTTTGACTATAATATTTGAAAAAAGAAAATTACACAATTTTTAAAATTGTTGTTATTGTAGCCAACTAAACTCTCGATTCTACTATACCTACTACGTTGAAAAACAAATATTTTTAACATTCTCATCATTTAATGAGAAGGTATTAATTTTATGTAAAATTGGACTTGGTCGGTTTTCATAAAACATTCACGTTTTGAGACCACCTGAGTCAGAAAAAACGATTGTAACACATTCATGTTCAGCAGCTTTTTTACGTAAGATGATTATACCTTGATTATAGTGGACGATGATATTATTGAATATGAATTATTAGCGGAAATAAATTATTGACGCGATAAATTTATAAGCTGTCAATAATTTCATGAGTGAAATGACTTTTGAGTGAATCTACAGAATTAATCAATATAATTACTATCTGGATTTACATAATTATTTACAAATTCAAAACACTTATTTTTACAATGTATTTATAAAATTCAAATTTCAAAAGCCAAGAAATTACTGGCAGTTTTTGTGAGATTCCGGAAAAATGGTCTAATTTTGTTTTCAAATTCGTCAATATTAGGACGTACCCTCAAGCCTTTAAAATTAACATGAAATTTTAAGTGGGAAGAGGTCAGCTTTTGGAAAAATGGGAGAAAACTAATTGTCATTAACATTTCGTGAAATGAATCCAAATTAGTTCTTGAGAAATATTGCAGAAATCGTTTCCATTCGCTAGAGTTTAAAGTTGACGCCCCAAAAATTTTATTTTGCGCTTTGAAAATGCCCTGAAAGTGCTAAGAAGCGGTTTTGTTTGAGACTCACGAATGCATTTTTTGTATTCGATGAGTGAAAAGATTTTTGGTTGAAGACATTTTGTAACTGTTGAAAGAATTTCCATTTGCTTACGTTTTTTTCATGCCAAATCATGAAAAGTAAGAACTTTCTTAAACTAATTACGTACTTGATGGATGATAAGAATAATGTTCTTTGTTTAAGCCATCACTAAACTGTTTATTAAACTATTTCTAATCATAAAAAGTGAATGATAATTAATTGTTAAAACATTTGAAACATTGGACGATTTGAAAGAAAAAAACATGGAATGACTATTTCTCCATGTTGAAGTATTGAGAAAAAGTCGAGCACAATTTTTCTGTATCTGAATAATATTTAGACAATGTAGACGTTCGTTGAAATTTTTATGTATGTAACCCGGAAAATGTATATGTTTGACAAGCACGGATTCAAGGTTTCGTTTCAAATGTGCATGATCCTAACATTAGATAGCAGATAAAAAGTGAAAATATTTGATCATCTTTATTATGCGAAAAAACTACTACTATTCGACACATTAAAAAAACATTTGTTTTAGTCCTTGGTCCATTTTTTTCGGAATTTGTTCCACTTTATCTCCGGTTCGCAGGGTCTATTTGTCCAGCTTTTCTGACAAATGGCACTCGCGAGACGTACAGATATGCCAGCTCCACCAATCAAGTTTGCAAGATTTTCGCTATTCGTCCTAAAAAGCTGGACAACTAGTCATGGTCTTTCTGATTTCTCCCTTCCTCCTCACTTTTTTTTACATTTGTTGTGTGCATTTAACTCTCTGAATCTGAATCAATGAAAAGGATGTGACTGAATCGAATCAGTAAGGATTTTCGTAGATGAAACCGTAACTTTCATTGATTGATCAATCAATTTGTCTGATTATTCAGTGGATTTTTATTTATCAATCAGAGAAAATCCATTCTGATATGACTCGGTGACGTACTTCTGACTGATTCAAATTGACAGAGAACCGAATCCTATTTTGCTATACTAACATGCCATTTTCTACATTGTCTAGAAAAACTCGAAAACACTTACCCTCCCCCCTCCATAGTTAATATATACTACAGACTATACTTACAGATACAATAATTATTTTAGCCATATTAACAAAAAAAAATTTTAACTACAAAGTATGTTAGTCTACACTACTGATGCAAAAAATACAGAGTGATATTTTTTTCACTGGACCCGAAAAGGTATCGGCCCGAAAAATAATTATATCCTAATAATTTAAGAATTGTTAATAATATCGACAAGTGGCTTCAAGTACGGGAAAATTTGTATTCAATTAACAGTACAATTTTATAATATATATGTATTGGATTGTATTTTAATTTGTTTAAATACACGCTGAACAAGGAACATCTCATCCCCATCGACGAAACATGCGAAAGCCATTATTATCATATATTGCAATAGGAGCTCCACTGCGTATCACTAAATCATTACGAATAGGCCGGATCCTCTCTGTACGACCTGGTCATGCGAAAAAATATAATCATCGATTAATTTTAAGGTTTAAAAAATTATTAACTCAGAAATACTGAATTGCACAATAGGGTAGTCTAAATTTTCATCTGTAAAAATTCGGCTTCAGATGTTTGGTGATCGACCCCCCCCCCCCCCAATTCGTTTGTTTTACGGAAAAAGAAATTCCAGATTTTTTTCAAACTGGTCAACATTGCCCCGTGCTTGTTATTTACTTTTTATCAACATTTTGTGCATTAAAGTTTATTCCCCTTTTGAGGAGTGTTCATGGAATAATGTCCACTTCGATAACATTTGATTTTAAAACACCCACTCCCCTTGTATTCTGTCTGGTAAATCCCCAAAAAATGCAAAATAGCAGTTTTATATAAAACTCATGCGAAAGACGGTATTTTTTCGAACTATTTCAACATGAATTATTTTTGTTCGACATGTGACAAGTTTTAAAGTATTTTCAGATGAATTTTCTATTTTTTAAACAATTATTATTTGTTTAGACAATTTTTTTCGCCTGTAAATAGAGAAATTTAATATCTTTCCAAGTAAATGATACAGTTCATCAATTTCAAGAATAATATTTCTAACTCAACATATTTGGTAATTATTGGAACAATTTTCATTTATTGAAACAATTTTCATTTTCGTAAACAATTTCCCCCCGTAATCGCAAAAACTTTTTTTTCTGATAGCTAATGACACATTTAACAAATGTTGAGAAAAAAATATATTTTAACGATATTTGGCAATTATTTAAACAATTTTAATTTGTTTGAACCATTTTTTTCCCTCGCAAATCTTAAAAAGTTACTACTTTCTGGAATCAATAATTCAGTTAATGAATTCTAAGAGTGATATTTTTTGTGAAGGACAGTTTACAATAATTTAAACAATTTTCATTTGTTTGAACCATATTTTTCCCCTGTAAATCGTAAAAAGTTATTATTTTATGGAATTATTGATGCAGTTAATGAATTTTAAAGAAAATATTTACAGTGGAGGACAATTTGCAATTATTTAAACAATTATTAATCATTCATCTCCGCCTTCACGTCGCTTATTATTCAGTATTTTCTTACTCCAGAACTCATACCCTGAATGTTTAAACATTGACAATTTTTTTAAAATAGAATTTTCTCCATCATCCCTACAAAAAGGAGCAGTTGCCAAATATCCTAAATAAAGAAATATTACTTCATACATTCGTTAATTGTGTCATTAACTTCAGAAACAAGTTTTTTACGATTAACAAGGGATAAATTGTTTAAGAAAAAAAAATTGCTTACATAATTTCTTGGAAACTTGTAAATTATCGAAAATATTAGAATTACTCCTTTTTTCCATTTATTCGGAAACCGAACATTTCCCACTTAAAACCCCATGGTAATTTCAAAAGACCAGGGGCATGGGTTAATGTCGAACGATTGCAAAAAATACGGAATTCCTATACACCTTAAACCAACCAACTTACAGGGGGGGGGGGGGGATCGATCACTTAAAATTGAAAGTCGAATTTTAGTACCAACCTATTGTACAAGTTTGTGATCCCATTGGTAATTGTCCAAGAAATGAAAGTTTTAATTTGTTTGTAAATTGTTTCAATACTTGAAAAAAAAAAAATTTCATATATATTTTTTATATATAGGCATTTTACTTAGAGTAAAAACTATTGTATAAAACACCATAGGGACGGTTCAGAGGACGTTTTTTGGAATGGGGGGGGGGGCACCTAAAGGTTACACTTCTCCCTCCACTTGAGTGTTTTTTTAACGTTTTGATTCTTATTTTTAAATGAAAGGTTATTACTAGGGTACCCGTGTACATAAATGGTTAAGTGTTTTTTTAAGCCATTTAAGAGAAAGATGGTATTTAAATTATGAAGTAATTCATATGAAGTGTAACAAGAAATACATTGTGTATCGAGGACAAAATAGCCGTACGACTTTGATACACACGATGCATTTTGTCCTTCCCTTCTTGAAAACAAGCATGTGAAGCAGATGCAGGATGTTTCGTGTACTTGACAATTTTGGATTATAAGTGAAAGGAAAAAACGTACTTTGAAGAAGGGAGACTGTGGGGTCCAGCGATACAATTTTCTTTAGAGATAAAGATCATTTCCTCCATATTCTCACTTGCGTGGTGCAGTGTATGTGTAGCGGGCGTAAAGATTTATGTAGCGGGCGTAAAGTTTTATGTAGCGGGCGTAAAGTTTCATGTCGGCCCGGCGCGGTGGCGGAGTGCGCATGTGCAAACGTCACTGGGCTGGAAGCGGCCACATTACGTCTACTTCGCGTGCATGCAATGGCGCGTTTTCAAAGGGGGTCGGACAAAAAAATCTGTTAATGGCCTTCGCTGGCTAAAAAACGGATCTTGCCAATTAGGCAAAGAAAAGTAAAAAAATAGCAATAACCTTTTTTTAGTTTTAACCTTTTATGTTTAAAAATACGAATAAAAAAAAC
This sequence comes from Andricus quercusramuli, assembly GCA_932178445.1. Taxonomy (NCBI): domain Eukaryota; kingdom Metazoa; phylum Arthropoda; class Insecta; order Hymenoptera; family Cynipidae; genus Andricus; species Andricus quercusramuli. The sequence continues at coordinate 667,624 of CAKNXH010000177.1, read as the reverse complement.
AACTCTTCCCCTTCCCTTGTCAGTTTTCAAATTACCGCCTGGACCCGATGGGTGAATTTCATGAATCTCCTGCCCTCGTACTCTACCAATAAGATGTCCATTACGGTAAATTACGTCACCATCAGAAAAACGCACTACTCGATGCGGTCGACCTTGATAATGTGAGAAAAATATAGTCGTTAATTGATTTGAAGATTTAAAAAAATCATCAGCTTACAATCAGACAAATGTGTGTTTGAATCAAACAAATTATTTCTTTGATATAGGGCCAAACACACATTTGATTAATTAAAACAAATATTTGCTGGAGCCAAACAATATTTATTTGAACCAAACCATTTCTATCTTTTATATATGGTCAAACAAATGTTTTTTGATCTAAACAAATATTTGAGCTAAATTTTGCATCTTTTTCGGAATCCTAACAAATTTTTATTAGTTCAAATATATACATATTTGTTTTAGATTGTATTTTAATTTTTAAATTACCAGCATATCTCATTCTCTCGAATCCGAAAATCCTTCCATCAATTACTACTCCAACAGCATGTCCATACTGGTACAATATTTGTGACTGGTATGGTCTTGATTCTGCAAGAACACATATAGCGATTTTTTATATGAGAGTTTTTTCAGCGAACCCTAAAGTTATTACTCCCTAATAAAGATGTCCTAAATGTGATGGCAAAATCAGTCAATATTAACATGTCAATTTAGACACGCAACATTTTTGGTTCTGTGCATGTCAAAAATTTTAGTTCTAAAGAATGGTAATATAAACAGACAAAAGTTTGAGATACAGGGACGAAAGAAAATAGATACGAACAGTGAAGCGAAATTTTCAGAACATATGTTGGCATACACTTAAGGAATGAACGTGAAAAATTTCCAAATTTTTCATTCAGTAAATATGAGGGAAGCTGGAAAGCGATGTTTAGGGAAAGGGTGTAGAATGGAATAGAAAAGGGGCAAGAAAGGGGTGAAATTAAGATGCGAATTCGAATTCAATATTAATTGATTTGGTATTACATCATTTTATGAAATTAAAGATGAAATCAGAACAGAAGAAGAGAAGAAAGTACAAAACGACTTTGAAGGAACCAAGAAACTGTTATATGAATCTATGAAGGGAAGTAAAAGTACAGAGTTTGGCAGCATGAGAAATAGCGAAGGTGAAATGCTGTATGATACAGAGTGGATACCAGACGCTTTGAGAGACTCTTTTAGGGAATTACTGGGAGATGAAGATATAGGGCACCACAACTGCGATATAGAACACGAAGCGTTAGGAAACTCAATTGAGAGAACCTGTGGCACTGAGGTTGGGGATATAATTTAAATATTTTGAAATGGTAATGGGCTAATGTGCCCGAATGGGGAGCTTAACATGATGACTTTGTGAGGCTCTTCACTTGGGGTGATCGCTAGAGAGATTGATCAGCAACCTGGGTCGAAGCAGTGTTGCGAAACGAACGTGTTATTTAAATAAATAACACGGGAATTCTAGATCAATCCAAAAATCTACACCCCCTTCCCCACATTATTCCCTTTCCTACCGAGTCAGTGACGCCTACCTCGAAAGGAAAATGGCTTAAAATAATATACTTACGAACAGAATTCAGAAATATCACAAACGTGAAGAACAGTGTGAAAATAAAAATTCTCATTTTTATCGAGAGAGATCTGATTTTTGAAGACTATCTTGAACTGTAACTGGTAAAGATGTTGCGTGTGTTTTATGAGTATAATATATACTAGCCGTTATCTCATTATTGACATAAATAATTATCTGCATTGAGGCGATGAGGTGGAATTGAGACATTACTTTCCTTGAAAATGTGAAGAGTTGGAAGAGGAACAGATATATACACGTGGCGATTGGACATAAGTACTCGACAGAATAAACTGACATATTTAATCCGATAGAAGAAAGAATTTAAAAACTTAAAAATGATAAGACAGTAGATGGGTGAGTCTCTATATTACGTTCACTTTTGGCAGGAACAATTTTGTTTACGAAAGTATTTTGAAATATGTGCTTTTCATTAAAACTATTAATGGGAGCTAAAATAAGCAATTTCAAAAGTATTTGAGCTTAGAAATATTGCTTTACAGTTTGAAAAAATTTTTTTAGAGAACCTCGTCGGTCATTTTTTGAAATCTGTGTTAGTGATGCGATTTACATAAAAATAAGTATTAAAGTTCTTGTGGTCGCCGAATACGAATTTAATAACAAAATTTCGAAATTCAATCCGCGCAGAAAGTGTATAAAGTGTAGAATCTATTATGGTGCTGGGTAGGAATAAAACGTTTTTGTATGGTCAGACGCCAGTCTCGACAAGCTAATCTAGTGCCAGTCAATAGTTCTTTTGAAAATCTATGTTAGATGGTTGATGTTAACATTTTTTTAAATGACTTTCCAGATGATGAGAAAAAAATCCTTTGTTTTTAATGTATATTTTTCATGCCTTTAAACACTTTTGATATTTTTGGAAATGTGGAAGAGAAATTTTGATTTCAAACTTAGAAAAATTTTTCATCTTGATAAGCTAGCCAGCACCCGACTAGGGCCTGAAAAAGCTAACATGATGAGGAAAAAAGTCGTTTTTTTCAGAGTACATTTTTTATTTTTGATACTTTTAAACGCCCTGGCTCTTTTTGGAAATGTAAAAAAAAATATTTCAATGAGACGTTTAGAAAATTTGTTGGTCCGAACGGGCTATATAGCACCCAATTAGGGCCAAAAAAGACTGACTAGGTTATGAGGAAACAAATTCTTTATTTCTTATTGTTCAGTCATTGCCTTTGGTACTTTTAAGCACTCTGGCTATATTGGAAATCTTCAAAAAGATAGTTTGGTTTGAGATTTCGAAAATTGGTTGGTCCCCGATTAGGGCCTGAAAAGACAGTCTAGATTAGATGAAAATATTTGAAATATTATTTGAAATATAGTAATAGAATTATTTAACTCAAAATAGCGGATTCAATAAGTGCATTGAGAATCTAAGAAAAAAATATACATATATATGTATATATAAATTAGGAAGATTTGAAATTGAAATATATATTCAATCTTAAAGATGAATAAGTAAAAACTCTAAAATTTTGTCAAGAGTTTGTAATTCCATATCTTCAAATTGAATAAATTGCAAATCTAAATCATGAAAATTACAACATTTTTAATTGTCAAACTCAAAACTTGCATAATTTTCAATTGTGAATTTGAAACATCGAAGACATTGCAATTTTTAAGTTTCAAAATGCAAAGTTCTATAGTTTCGAAGAGTTGCAATGCAAAATTCTGGAATTTTGAAAATATGGAACTGAAAGTCATCTAATTTTTGTGATTTTGGAGATGAAAAGTCAAGTTTTCAATTCTAAATCTTCCAAATTGAAGAAATTTCAAAGGGAAATCACTAAAATTATAAAATTTCAATTTTGCATCTTCAGCGTTATTTTCGCAAAATGTGGTTGAGTGGTTACAATGGAAAATTCTTCAATTTTGAATATTTGCAATTTGAAACTCTTCAATATTCAATTTGTATGATAAAAAATAATGCGATTTCGTATGCTTTTTTGGAACAGCTCAATTTTGAATTGAAAAATATTCAGCTGTGAACATCACAGAATTTTAAATTGCAAAACTTAAAACTTGCACAATTTATAATAAAAAATTTTCAAAAGTAAGAAATCTTCAATTTGAAGATTTACAATTCAAAGTTTCATAATTTTGAAGAGTATGAATTTGAAAATTCTTGAATTAAGATAATATATGAAGAATTGCGAATGGTTCAATTGTCAAAAATATTTCAAAACAACACGGAAAAAAATTTGCACTGAATCAAGAAGGTTAAATTACTTGACTGATTTTACTTGAAAGAAGCCAATATTATAATAGAATCGGAAATTGAAATGGAAGTTAGAGGAATGAAATTCAGTCAAGGAGCTATACAAGATTCTCATAACATCTTTTTAAATTTTCTTGAAAAAATGAGAACTCATATTTTGATCACACAAAAAATAATAAAGAATGAAAAATTACATTTTGTGGTGAGACTATGCAAGATGCAAGCAAGATAAAAATACAAAAATTATTATGGATATGCACCCATAAAAGATCCATACATTTGTTCCTAATCACTTTTTAAAAGGACGCATAATTTTTGTTATTTGTGGAAAACATTAAAAATATAAAAATGGAATTTTTGGAGAAACGACACAAGCTAAGAAAAAAAATAAAGAAACAAAAGTTGTTTACCAAAAAAAGAGATACAAATTTGTTTTAATCATTTTTCGATAGGATGGGTAGTTTTTGTTTCAATCGTGAAAAAAGACATTACAAATGAACAAATCGAATTTTCGGATGAAAGACACAAGCTAAAATATAATATTTTGTAACCAAATTTTTTAAAAATTAAATCTTAAAAATTTTATTTTAACCTTTATTTCTCACGAGGCATGTGCTGAGAATTTGCAATTACTAAATTTCATTTGTCGATGGTTTGTCCTTTAATTTTGAAAATCCTATGCAAAAATGTGGGGGAAGTACAATGAACAAGTGCGTAGCTCGAGGTAAACATATTATCGTGCACGAAATGCGAAGCGCGAGATTCAACAGGTGTGCGCATAATAGTTTTATTTAAAAATGCATTTATCACGGAAAAAAATAATCACTTAAATTTTGAGTGACTATTATATTATTCCTAGATAGAGATAAAAGTCTAATTAGATTTTAGGGAATTCTATTAAATAGTAGAAGAGTATAAAGAAGTATTTTTAAAACCAAGCGATCATTTCTGATAAATATGTAATAAAAATTTCTCTACAGTTTAAGAGACTGTTAAATAATTTTCAGTGAAAAGAGATTCAAGCAAACGGTTGATAAATTATATTGAAAAATCTATCAGATTTAATTTTATGGTGGACGACTTTTCATGTGATTTGGGAACCTTTTCCGTAGCGCCGCGCATGTTGCGCGTTTTGCCAGTTGCACATCTGTTGCACTGTTTACCTAGTGCTATTGCTTGTGATTTTATTTCTTGGAACGATATTTGCTAGGTCGGCAACTTTCTCTAAAATATGGAAATTAGGAAAGTTGAATTCAAAATAACACAAAATTTCAATTCCTTTTTTTAAAATTATTATTCTTTTTAATTCAATATAAGTGATATCTGTGAATACTGAAAAATAATAAAATTGCAAGTCTTTTTGTTGTGTACCACAAACCTTGACAAAAATGTCCAAAACTCATAAGAAGATTTTGTATCAAATTTTAAAAAAGCTTTAACTTTCTGAATGTTAGTCTAACCGAAGAATTTAACACAAATAGTTTTCAGATATATTTGATATCTTCTGATATTTTTGAATTTAATTCCCTAATCTATCAGAAAAATAATTTTTTCTATTTTTTGAAAATTTTGTAAAGTATCTAACTTTTCTAATTTTCATCAAAATTGAAAATTTCATTCGAATAATTTGCAAGTCTTTTACCCATCTATGAGAAACTTTCATAAACATTTCTGAAGAGTGAAGAAATTTTTTTCCCATATTTTGAAAATGGTCTAAATTTTTGATTTTAGTTGAAAATATCTGGTTAACGAACTCAATCTTTAGTTTAGGACCATTAACAAGTTTTTTACAGGCTGAGTCGATTGGACAAACCCTTCAAAAGTTAGCGTGGGGAGAGATGCTGCTGGGGAGACTTGTCGCACTCTTGCCATCTTTAGAACTACTTAGACAATTTTCTTGGGCGATATATGCTGCAATTTTGTCATCTTTACAGCTACAAAAAAAATGTTCTTGGGCGACAGATGCCGCTGGGGAGACTTGCCGCAGTTTTGCCATCTTTAGAACTAGCTAGAAAATTGTTTTGGGCAAGAGATGCCGCAGATATGACAATTCAACCTGGGAGACTTGCGGTAGATGTGGCAATTAGTCCTGTGAGACTTGCCGCAGTTTGGCCACTTTGATGCGTACTGGAAAATTTTTCCCGGATGAGAGATGCCGCTGGGGAGACTTGCCGCGGGTGACAGATGCCCCAGATGTGACAATTAGTCCTGGGAGACTTGCCGCAGTTTTGCCGCTTAGATGTATAGAGTTGACCATTTTTCCTGGATGAGAGATGCCACTAGGGAGACTTGCCGCAGGAAGGAGATGCCGCAGATGAGACATGCCGCCGGGGAAACAATAGATCCTGGGAGACTTGCTGCAGTTTTGCCAAACAATTTTTCAGCGGCGAGAGATGCCACTGTGAGACTTGCCACTGGTGAGAGATGCCGCAAAAATGTCAATTCCACGGTGAGAAATGTGGCGCGGGAGAGAAGCCGCAGATGTGACACGCCGCAGGTGTGACTTGCCTCAGAGAGACTTGTCGCACGTGTGATGATATGGACCCACTTTTAACCTGAAAGTTCTTGCACTCGACTTTTCCTTAAAGAATTCTTTTTCCTTCTGATTTCGACGTATTTTATGTTCAAAGGAAAAAAGTAAAGTATCGAGCACTTTTTGAAATAGGTATTATTCAAACTTAACGTAAATTTTATCTGCATTGTTGAAATTATTATTTAGACATGATTATTTTTAATTAAAAACCAAGTTGAACAGTATTATAAACGAAAACTGTGCGTTTCATGGAGATTTTTATATAGCAGAAAATGGTTTCTTGTCACTAGGTTATTAAAGCATTTTTAAATTTGACTGTCCTTCACATTCAACCAGTTTTAGATATTATTCAAACGGTTTGAACTTTGAATCCTTATACAGAAAAAGTATTGAGCCTTTTGCGAAATAAGTAAAATTTAATTTTTTTTACATATTTTGAATTGTTTGAATTCGTTAAATTGAAAATTGTGTGTTTTACGGATGTTTTTCTATAGCAGAAAACCATTTTTTTCAAAGAATTTTAAAGAATTTTTGTACGCGACTTTTCTTTATTACTTATTATATTTTTATCGTTTTTAAACGTTTTAATATCTAAATACAGAAAGTATTCAGCCCTTTGTGAAATAACTAAAATTCAATTCTCTGTTTCACTTTTTCAAAATTATTGTTGAAAAGTGTTATTCCGCATTCAAAACTAAATAAGAGAGTATCATAAAAGAATTGGATAAATTGAAAACTGCGCGATTTATGATGATTTTTGTATAGAATAAAATCGTTTTCTGTCATCAAGGTTAATAAAACATTTTTGCACTTGATTTTTCTTTATTCTTTATTATTCTTGGATAGTTTATGAACTTTCTAAATATTCGAAGAAAATAGTCGAGTTCTTTTTGAAATGAGTAAAATTCAATTCTAAATTATTTCTAAATAAAAAATTGCCCATAAATGTTTTTCTAGAATTTTCAATTCGCAACCTAATAAAAATACGCAAAACCTTAACACGTTTTATATTATTTTGAAGAGGTGAATATTTTAATATTTACCGTCAATTTACATGCAGATGCATTACTTAAACTTATAGTTATCAAAGAATTACGTTGATATTGGTTAAAAAACAGAAAACATCGACAAAAATTCATCAAATTTTCATCGCAAGTATATAAAAGAATAATAGTTTTCAGTATAAAAACTATAGTCATAATTTTTGTTTTAATAACCTTTGTTTTCAGAATTCTTCTCAAATTTAGCAACTTGTCAGGGAAAAGCAAGGAAAAGATGTTTTTCACGTATTCAACGCTTGCGGTTAGTGTCATCAAAAAGAAGAAATTTACCTATTTTTTTGAATAATTGGATCAATGTTCGCGAAGATATTGCACGGGAAAGCAAAAGACTCTTCAGATATTAATTGAGAACATGATATAATATGCGTTTGTTAACATTTGAAAAGGGGCCATTCACAAAATACGGGATACATTTTGCAGGGACTTATGACCCCCCCCCCCCCCCCCCGCTTGATACTTTTTCCATCACATAGTTTGTGAATGAGCCCAAAAAGTTTATATAAAATATATTTCTGTATAAAATGTTCTTCTGCGTCAGTATTAAAAAGTTTACTGACGTCACTTGCAATTATAAGTCTTGTGGGAGGCAGACAGGTGACGGAAGTTAATAAAACGTGGTATTTTCTCTTCATTTGACGTTTATTTTCAGATAAAATAAAATAGCATGGTTATAAACTAAAGAGTCACTTTTTCCATTCGGAAGAGGCGCTTTATACAATTATTATGGAACTTCATCTACATGTAAGTTCGCTTAACCATACAATTATTGTTTCAACCATACTAAACAAAAATAATTTCAAGCTACAAAGTAGGTTAGTCTACACTAGTGATGCAAAGAATAAAGTTCGATTTTTTTTCTGCACCCTAAAGAGACATTAGACCAAAAAAATTATTTCTTAATAATTCAAGGAAACTGAACATCAAAAATTGGTTTCAAGTGCGGGAAATTTCATATATAATTAACTTGGCATAACAAATATTTTTGAGAGCATTAACATACCCCTAAATTAAGAAGAAGGCCGTGCAAGGTAAAATTTTATAATATATATGTACGTATAAGATTGTACTTTATTCTTTAAAATACCCGCTGATCGAGGATCTGCATTTCATCCCGCGACTTTCACCTCAAAGAAGACAAAGCCGGCATATCTAGCGTGTGCTGCAATAGGGGTTTCTCCGCGTACCACTAGATCATTCTCAACAGACTCGATTTCCTCTGCTAGATCTGGAATGTATGAAAAATATAGTCATTGATTAATTTAACGGATAAAAAACGCATTATCCTAGAGCTACTAAATTGTAAAAAATTGAGAGTCTATTGATAATTGACAGAGAAGTTAAATTTTGAACTTTTGTCTGAATTCTAACAATTTTTTAATATTTCAAAAAGATTATATATATATATATATATATATCGAAACGAGAATACTTCAAGTGTGAAACTATGAAATGAACATAGCTGCATTCTCATTCTTCGGTGTCTTATTTTTGTTACAACTCAAGACAACACCGAATTAGCGTACTTTTGAGGATCGGCGTTTTTCTGTGCGGCCCTCGCTAGCAAAAAACGCATCTTACCACTTAAACGAATAAGCCTCAACCTAATACCCCTTCATTGAAAAAAATATGAATCGAAACAAACAAAAAACCACCTCTATCTATCCACTTGTTAGTTTTTAAATTACCTGGTTCTCCATTCTCAAGAAGTTTATGAAAATTGTTTTCAACAAATATTCCAATAAGTTGATGTTGACGGTACACTTTATCACCATCTTCAAAAGCGGAAATAAAACGCACATATTTACCCTTGATGTATGTTCCTGTTAGAAAAATTTAGTCGTTAATTAATTCAAAGATTAAAAAAAAACTACCTTAATTAGAACTTCGAAATTGTAATTAATTGTGAGTCGACTAATAATTGCCAAAGAAATTGATTTTGCGGATTTTTTTTGAATCCCAACAATTCTGAATTAGCAAAGAAAAAATGTATTTCTTTGAGATTTAATTTAGTTTTAAAATTACCTGGATAACGTGCGAAAAAATGATTAACTCCACTAATAACTGCAAAAGCAGGTTCATGCTTTTGGTACATTATGAAAAAGGTAGTGTACGAATATGATTCTGAAAGAACAAAAATAGTGATTTTTATTAACGAATATCTTCAACTCCAGCCCTAGCAGCGCTCGAGTCGGGTGTCCTAACTTTGGAGATCTGCCACGATGGATGCAGTATTTAAAAAAAAATTATTTTTGAGTGGCCTCCAAATCTGAGCAGGGAAAGCGCTCACAAGTAATTTCAGACATAAAGCATTTTATAATATATATAATTAGATAAAAGTTTGAGATTGAGGAACGAAAGGGAATAGATGTGAATTGGTGGCAACATGGTGACAGAAATTTCAGTTTAAACCTCATTAAGTTTTCTTACGTATTCAAAATTTAAAACCTATATGGGTGGGTATAAAGATTAATTTTAAAACTTCTGAAAAAAATGTAGTTCGAGCTGCAGTAAAGAGTTGTATTAAAATGGAATATGTAATGCAAATATTTTACCTCCAAATTCTAAAGTCACATCTCAACTTCTCTTATTTAGAAAATATGAGTATAGCTGGAAAGGCGTCTTTGGGGAAATAGTGTGGAATGGAATGAGGGAGGGCCAAAAAAGGGGTGAAATTGGAATACGAATTTGAATTCAATATTTACGTAGGACAAATTTTTGAATATAGTTGATACCTGGAGGTATAAGATATTCTGATATATGAATGATATGATATTATATTATACTTACGAACAGAATTAAGAATTATCACAAACGTGAAGAACAGTGTAAAAGTGAGAAGTCTCATTTTTCTCGCGACAGTGAACTGATTTTTACAGAATATTTTGAACTGTAAGTGACAAAATGCTGCGTACGTTTCAGGAGTATATATACTAGCCGTTATCTCATTCCTGACAAAAACAATTACCTGCATTTAGGCCACGAGGTGGAGTTGAGACATCAATGCTTCTTTTCATTGGTATAAGATAAGCATAGCATATTTATTTTCCTTGAAAATATTAAAGTTGGAGGAGACTTCGATCTGCACGTGGGGATTGGACCTAAGTAAATATTTCCATAGAATAGACAAAAAGATACAATAAGCTAAGTGTTGCGTGTATAACAGATTCAGAGAAAAATTGATATAAAAGTACTTGAAGATGATAGAAAATGTGTATGGTAAATTAAAATTAACTTTGGAATTCTTGTCCCCCGCTGTCAAATAATATAAAGTAATAAGCTTTTTGGAATTTGAATAGAGTTTATTTAAAATATGTCTCTGGATAAAATGCGCTTCTGTGTCACCGATGCCGATTTTCGGGCTATTTTATTATTCTCAAAACCACGAATTTTGTCTGGAGGCGCTAGCAGCCAGTACCTTCACAACAGCAAATTAAAAAAAGTTTTAAAATCAATCACGCCACAATTTCGGTTTTTTTTCTGCCTTTCAAGGCTGCACAAATTGATTTGTATGAAACAAGTCCCATACCCTAAAATCGACCCTCAATTTTTGGGAATCAATGGTGATTTTTGGGCTCTTAAATTATTCTCAGAAACATATTTTGGGTGGAAGTGCTGAAAGCCAGTAATTTTCAAAAAACACCCCCTACTTCCTAAAAACTACCCTTAGAATAAATTATATACTCAGCCCAAATGTATTTATGTAAGGATTACGGTCTATTTTTAAACTCTCAAGAACACTAAAAAATTATTCTACAAAATCAACCCTAACACTAAAAAACTACCTCTAAAGAAAAACTTTGAAAATAAGTACAAAAAAAGTACATCATAGGTCTGAGTTGGTTCTTAGCTTACTATAAATATCAAAATATATTTTAAAAACAAACGTCAAGCAGAAATTAAGAATTTACGTGGGCTTTATAAAACAAGTACAACAAATTTTCATATACAAAAAAAATCAGGCTAGTCACCTTGGAAAGACTCTAAACTATATCCACAACACAACAGTAATAATCAAAAACACAAAAAAAACCTGGCGCATGTAACGAAACCCATCTGGGCCATATAACTTTAAAATGAAAAATAATAATTTCACGAAATTGAAAAGTGTTCACATCAAATAAGAATTGTTTTCTGAAAATAAATTTGTCTCGCAGTAGGGCCAAAAAAGTTTTGTTTACAAACTAGTCTAGAACTTACAGTGAGATTCGATTTAAGCTTTTATTGTTAATGAAAGTTATCCTAATTTTAAAGCGACTTCTGCAAGCCGATTTCTTAAAACAACCTTTTATTTGCATAACCAAGTTGACACTCCTTACAAATAATATCCAGCAGGTTACAAAATTAAGATTTTTTTGTAACAACAATTCATTGAGTGGCCTGTCGACATGCGAACTTAATTGTGTAGGAGGAATTCGAGATTTAGGGGGTGGGATGGTTTGGTAAAATCTTACCGTTTCTTAATAAGATGTAAAGAGAGGGTGGGGGCTGAATTTGAAATTTCTTACACAAGACAAACTTTTACTACAAAAAATAGTAAATCGACAAACTTTTAAACCTAAAGGTATGAAATTTGTAATAAATTAGATGATTTTTCAACCAAATAGTTGATTTTTCAGCAAAAAGAGATGAATTTTTAACCAAAACGATTAATTATCTATTTAAAAATACAAATATTCAACGAAACACATACATTTTTGACTAAAAAGGATCAATTTTAAGTTAAAAGAATTATTTTAAAGAAATTGTTCAACAAAATAGTTAAATTTTCATCCGAAGAGATGAATTTTTAACCTACAAGTTTAATTTCTTACCAAAGACGAATTGTTAGCATTATACATGGATTTTTAGCGATATACCTTGGGTTAATTCATTGCAAGAAAAGTGACTTTGTCGTAAAAGAATGACTAAAAGTGGCTGTGCTGAGCCCTGATTATTATTGACAGTTACCGAGATTTTCCTGACCAAAAATTGAACGTTCAAAAGTAACAAATAAAATTTTTTAGAATTAGGCATTCAAGATTACTTAATTTCCAATTTAAAAAATTCAATAAGGTGAACATTTTGAAACAAAAAATTCTAAAACTACGCAACTTTAATTGTAAATATAGATATTTTTTCTTTAAATAAATAAAAATGATTCGATGACAAATTTAAATTCTTCAGGCCAATAAAATTTGTAATTAAAAGCTCCTGATATTGAAGTTCGTTTTGATTTGAAATGTTAAAAAAATTGATGTTTTTGAAACTGTGTTTCAAATTCAAAGCCTCAATAGTTGCACAATTTTTATTTTGAAAGCTTAAATATTGAATAATTTTAGATTGAAACATTGGAATTCGTTTACTTTCAAATACAAATCGTTCTAAATTACATAGACACTGATTATATTCAGGTTAAAAATTTAAAAAATCCGACTTTTTCAAAATCAAACCGTTTGAAATAAAGGATCAATTCGAAGGCGTTCAAAGTTGGACTATTTTCTTTTTTTGTTGGAAATCAATTTTCTGAATCAAAAATGTAACAATTCAATTCTTGGTTTATCTGACTGTTTGGTCTACAATTTATGTATTTTGTTGAAAAGTCTTTTTTGTACTTGTTTGAATATTTTTTTCTCACTGAAAATTTGGATATTCTATTTTAAGTTGAAAATGCATCTTTTTGGTTGAAAATTAGAGTTTTTCGGTTCAAAATATATATTTTTTTAACTGAAAGCCTAACTATTCTATTTTTGTTTAAAGATTTATCCGTTCCAGTTGAAAATTCGTCTGTTCTCAGTAGAAAATTGAATTATTCTGGTAGAAAATTCATATTTTTGTATTGAAAATTCAAGATTTTACTAGAAAACTCGTTTTTTGACTTTAAAATTCATCAATTTACTTGTAGAAAACTAGCCCTTTTAGCTTGAAAGACTAACATTTGGGATGAAATTTTCTTTCTTTATTGACTAAGAAATCTTTCTCAGTTGAGAATATAATTTCTCTGACGAAAATTCATATTTTTTGGTTTAATTAAACTGTTTTTGTTTGTAAATAAAAATATTTTTTGTTGGAATAATAAAATGTTGTACTTCTCATTAAGAATTTATCTTGTTCAACTAAGTATTCATGTCTTTCGTTTAAAGTATAACAATTGTGTTAAAAACTCGTTGTTTTTGGTTGAAAATAATTAATTAAACTTACAATTTTATTATTTTATTTTTAATTTAAGATTGATCTTTTTTAGTCGGAGACTGAACTATAAAATTCAACAATAAATATTAATATTGATTTAAACAAAAAGTCTCTCAGTAACTTCTTCAAGGAAAATTTAAATTTATTGTGATCCATTTAGAAAATTTAAAGAATATTTCAAATATCTGTTTTGTTTCAGAAAGATATATTTATAAAAAAGAGATTGGTTAAAAATGATTCTCTCTATTGTCTATTTATTGTTTGTTCATTACTAAAAAGTTAAAGCAAAGTTACAAATGCTGGATAAAAACGGCGACTATCTAGAATTACTATAAGTGCATATAGTAACAAAAATTAAATTTGTTTAAATAATTATGTTTGTTAAATTGCATCAATTTTTACCTCACTGTAAGTGAAAAGTGGACAAAAAATGAATATTTTATATAAAGTCCAACTTTTTAGCATTATTCAAACAGAATATTATTAAAAATACTGATAAATTAAAAAAAATCGTGCGTGTTGAATTAAAATGATTATTATCTTACTCTTGTCGAAAATTGGACAAAAAGTGGAAAATCTTACAGAAAAGTTGAAAATAAGTTGAAAAATTTGGAAAAAAGCCCGACTTTCTAACTCTATTATAGGAGGAAATTGCTGAAAACAATAATAAATTGCTTGAAAAATGTATTCAAACATCTATTTATCAGTGAAAAGTATTATTTCATGTATGACCAACAATTTGTATTCAAAAATGCTCAAAACATCATAACCAGCGCCACAAACTAGCAAAACCCATATTTTCACTTATGGTTTTTTTGTGACCTTATAAAACCTACTTATGGGAGTGATATTTAAAAAGTAATTTTTCATTTGTGTTCTATAGCTAAGTGTGAAGAGAACTGTTGAGTTTCAATTCGATTCACCAAATATTGACGATTCTGAATAAAATTTACAAAAGAATCTTTTTCCCTTATGGGAAATACGTGTTAAACTCCATGGGGCCTGCGCTACCTCTAAATATTTTTGTTAAAAAAAATCATTTTTTTTGTGTGGGTTCGGACAAAAGGGATGACATGAATCAAAATTAGAAGAAAAAAAAATCCAATGCATTTTTTGACGACCCTATAAGACACCCTATAATTATACTTAATTTTTTTTCAGGTGTAACTGTTGAAAATAATGCATAAATTTTTAGTTTAAAATAGTACAATAAATTTACTACATTATTTAACGGAGCAGTTGCCAAATTGCTTATCACCTCTTTCTCGGATTATTTACAGAAGTGGACCTTGGAGTACCTGAAGACTCATCTAACTAAAAATCTGTTTCGACATAAGCAATAAATTGTACGAAATATTGCGTTTTTACAAACTACTTATTCTTTAAACCTTAAATACACTGAATGTGACTCTTTTCATATTCAATCTATTTATTTCCCTCCACGCATCTTGAACGTGAAAAAAGACAAACAATCTTATATCCTACCTACTATATACATTATTAGTTGACAAAAATGTAAATTTTTCATACAACGTCACTTGAATTCTATTCGTTAATTTTGTTGATATTTATCAATTACATTCAATGAATCGATTTCAGATTACTTAAAAAAAATTTGTTTTATCTTTTAAATATTTTTTCCCAAACTAAAACTTAGTTTATGAAAAATTGAAACAGTTTAAAAAAAATCAGAAACTTGGGACTCCTTAGGTGTTGGAGGGAATATTTTTGAATTTATAAGCCTTTAAACATATTCGAAGTTTTTCCTTTCATTCAAAACAAAAGGCATAATTTACGTTCAATTTTAATCAAGAATGGCTTATTTTATTCTCTGAACGATTATTTTTTATTCGTAATGTTTTCATAAAAAGTATTTTATTAATAAAGTGGTAAATACACTAAACACTAAACATTAAAAAAACATTGAAGCTCTCAGATGTTTAAATCCCGGCCATATAACAATCAGCTTTAAATTAATTATACTTTTTTAGTGGCCTTATATGCTACTTTTTTGCATATTATTTTCGATTTTTAAATTTTGGTTTCTAAAAACTGCACTCTTTGAAATCTTTGTGATATCTTCTGAACCCTTTGGAATGCTTGTGAATTTTTTTTCAATCCTTAAAATGTTTCAAATTTTCATGATATCTTTGAAAATCTTTGAAATCGTTGTGATATATTTTGAAAATTCTGAAATATTCGTGAAATCTTTGTGAAATCTTTGGAATATTCACGAAATCAATGAAGTCTTTGTGAACATTTCTGAAATCTTTGATTTTTTACAGTATTAATTCTGGTTGTCATATCGTAAATTCTTCTTAATTATGCCAAGTCACATATTTTCAAAGTAGATTAAAGAGGTGGGAATCGTTCTTCTCAGATATTTGTGTTCCATACATCTATTTCCCCCTCTTTTATACCTTGAAACCTGGTGTCGTTCAAAAGTTTATTCACACAATTTTTTTATTTTTTTTACACAATCATACATTAAATTTTAATAATGGAATGGAAGAATATTATGGGTTTTTAATAATACATTTTTAAAACAATGCATAAAATGCTAAACTACAAAATAAAAACTGAATAAAACTTTAAGATTTGTTGTTGTTGAAAATGCAACTATTTCGTTGCAAATTTAACTATTTGTCTAAAAACGAAATTTTTTGCTGAAATTTTTATATTGAAAATTATTCTTTTTTGGTTTTAATTATCTCAACAGAAAATTGAACTCTTTAGTTAGGAATAAACCTTCTTGTCAAAGTAATTTACTTTTTATTAAAATTTGAAAAAATTCTGGAAGAAATATGAACTATAACATTTTTCGTTAAGAATTTAAATTTTTTGATTGGAAAGTTAACAATTTTGTTAGAAGGCTTTCGTTCTTGGTTTAAAATACAACTATTTTGTTGAAAATGCATCTTTTCAGGTTGAAGATTCAACTATTTGGTAGAAAATTCATTTTTTCGAATTGAAAACTCAACTATCTTATAGAAAGTTTGTATTTTTGGCTTGAAAGTTCAACAATTTGGTTTAATTTTTTTTCTCTCTCGGCTGAAGTGTTTTTTTTTTATGACGATGTACCTACTTAGTTAGAAATTCGTCTTATTTGGATGATTTTAAGTGTTTACAGAAAGAAAAATTCTTATTTCATGGAATAACAACTATTACTTTTTTCGTTCAAAATTCATGTTTTTTTGCTAAAATGATTATTCTTTGGTTAAAAAGTGAATAATTTTGTAGTAAGTTTAACAATTATGGTACAAAGTCATATTTCGGTTGATAATGTAACTTTTTTTTTTAATTGGGTTTTGCGGGCTGAAGGTTAAATTATTTCGGGAGAAATTTTACTATTTCGTTGAAAATGAACTTTTTTCTTGAAATATTCATATATACGGATTGAAAATTGAAATTTGTGTGGAAAATGGGTCGTTTTGGTAAGGAAATTCAACAGTTGAGTTGAAAAATCAACTGTTTCCTTAAAGTCATTGTTATTGGATGAATTCATTTGTTTTTGATTGAAGATTAAACAAGTTTTTTCATCGAAACTATATCTACTTAGTTAAAAATTAAATCTTTGTTTTAAGATTCGTTATTTTAGTTGAAAATTCACCCCAGGCTGAACATTCGTCTTTTTTGGCAGAAAATTAATCTTCTTGGTTCAGAATTTAACTTTTTGGTCAAAAATTCAACTATTTTTGAAAATTCATCTATTCCGTTATGAAAGCAATATTTTCACTTCAAATATTATAAATTTTAAGCGTTTCAATTTATTATTAATGCTTACATTAATTTAAATTGAAAGAATTTTTTCTATTTTTGTGAAATAATTCCTTATTTCTCCTGTTTTTCGAGCATTTTGGCATTAAAGCCTCCATGAAGATTAGTAGAAAATTATTAATTTGAGAATTCAAAATATTTCATAATTGAATAGTGGAAAACTGATTACTTGGTAGAAAGAAATTATGAGACCGTAGCGGTTTTTTGTTCTCAAATCTTCAGATTTGGTATGACTTTTTTGTTATAAACCATTAATAAACAAACATCAAAAAGAATAATTTTTTTCATAGTATTGTATTTTTCCAAAGTGAACTATTCTTACTTTTTTTCTAATGTTTCAAAAATATGAATTTAAACAATAAGGCTATTTTCCGGTCGAGATAAAAACAAAGATTGGAATAATTAGCAGTAGGTGGGAGGACTAGCTCTGTCAATGACTTGCAAAACATTTGTTTTGAAGTCGACTTACTGCAGTCAGAAAATTGCATCCGGTACTCTGTTACCACTTGTAGTAAATATTGTTTCTAACCTTCGCCTCTAGAAAGGAGCAAATTAAAATCAGATATTAATTTTACAAATATCTGTTTCATTTCAGAAAAATATATACAGAAAAAAGTACGAGATTGTTCAAAAAAGGAAAATCTCTAATGTTTATTTATTATTTGTTTATAACTACAAAGCGAAAGCAAAGTTAAAAATTTTAGAAAAAACCGCAACTATCTAGTTTTAATATAGGAGAAGATAGTTATAGAAAATAATAATTTGTTCAAACGATCATGTTCGCTAAATTGCATTTATTTTCACCTTACTCGAAAAACAAAGTGGACAATAAGTGGAAAATTTCAGAAAAACCGCAACTTTCTAGCATTATTCAAAGAAAATATCACTTAAAAAATAATACTGAATTGTTTACGCAATTCCGTTTGTTGATATGAATAATTATTACCTCATACTAATTGAAATTTTCAACGTAAGTTGAAAAAAGCAGAAGAAACCGCGAATTTCTAATTCTACTGTGAGAGAAAATTGCTAAAAACAATTTATATATAAACTCTTAATCATCAGTAAAAAGTATTTTAATGAAAAAATTTTTATTATCAGAATTCCATATAACTATATATTTTTGATTATATATTATTATTATTTATTATTATATTATTGCTATATATAACTATAACCTTTACAATTTTACAATTTCATATTTTAACAATTAATCAGATATTTAAAAAAATGTGAAACATGGAAAACCTGATAAATAGTAAAGTTTAATAAAACGACGCGATGGTATTTAAAAAGTATTCAATGTATTATAAACAATTTATATTCAAAAAACCACAAAAAAACATAATTAGCTTTAACAACTCGCAAAATACAATTTTTCACTTATGGGGTTTTTCGGGACCTTATAAAACAGACTTGTGGGGGTGATATTTGACAAATGAATGCTGATTTGTATTCAATGGCTAATTTTGAAGCGAAATGTTGGGTTTCAGATCAATTAACCTAATATTGACGATTCTGAATAAAATGGATAAAAAGGTATTTTTTTCTTATGGTAGTAGCGCGCTACTTGTGCCAGCTTTTTTCATTACTAGTACATCACTGTAATAACTTTGTAATATTTGTGTCATTATTTTTGTATCCGTTTGTTTTGTGTCAGAGAGTTATACAAAAATTAAAAAAATCTATTTTCCTAAGCAGGAACGAGGAAAAAAAGTATCAACTTGAGTGCTTGAAGAAGCACATTTAAGTTTTTAGGTTTTTTTTGCTCTCCGAATCAAAGTTGGTGAAATTTAACTAAGCACTAGAGAAATTTTGCAGATTTGATTGACGAAAAGTGATCCACTAAAGATTATCAGAAAATTACTAATTCGTGTAGTCGAAATCTTTGCTAATTCAATAGTGGAAAACTAATTGCTCTATAGAAACAATTATTTAGGATTTCATATTATATTCAGAAAAAAAATTTAAACATGAAAAACGTGAAAAGTAGAAAAGTTTAATAAAACGACGCGATGATATTCTGTTCTTATCTCTATTGAAAGAATAAGAAGGTCATATTCTAACATTGTAAACGTGATGTAGTCTGCCTTAATTTGAAAGCCTTGCCTTCTAATTGTTTGAAAAAAGTTAAGAAAGATGAGATTTTTTTACACTCTTGAAATTACAATGGGTCAATGGACTTTAAATTACTTATACACAATGAGGGTCTTCATGCGCTAATTTTTCAACAGAGTTCTGTTTTCGATTTGTAAAATTTTTTTCGGTTTTACATTGCCCTTATTTTCCATAAAAAATTGCGATTATCTCGTGAATTTTGTAAAAATTATTTGACCTGAATAAGCATCATCTTGAACAAGTATGAAATTAAGTGGCTAAAGAAGGTTTTTTTAATTTTGCAGCTTTTTCCTTATGCAATTCTACTAACCAAACTAAATGCTTAATAAAAATAAATAAATGTACTCCGCACTATATAAAATAATTAAAAAAGATTATAAAAATAAGAAACGTGATGGTGTAACATTCTTAACTCTATTAAAATAAGAAGAAGGTCACCCTGTGAAATTGTAAACATGACGTAGCCTGTCTCCAATATAAAAATACTGCTTTCTGATTGTTTGAACAAATTTAGGAAAAATCAGAAATTTGTACAATCTTAAAATTATAATAAATCAATATGGTCTATAAATTGAATATGCATATTCATCATTTCTTCATTCGCTACATTTCAACAGAGTTATGTTTTCGATTTTCAAAACTTTTTCGCCTGTTTATTTTTCTAATTTTACATAGAAAATTACATCTATTCAGAGAACGTAATGAAAATGAAAATGAAAATGAAAAAAAAATGAAAAAAAATATATAAAAAAATGAAATTAATGAAAATAATTTGCCTTTATTAAGGATGAAATTGCTTAAGTGTCCAAAGAAGTTTGTTTTTATTTCATAGATTTTTTTTCCTTAGGCAAAAGATACTTTTTTGCCTCTCTGAATAACAATTGTTAAAACTTAACTAATTGGTAGTGAAATTTCACATATTTTATAAGCGAAAATTGGTCCACTGAAGATTAGCGAAAAATCACTTACTCGATTTTTCGAAATACTTCCGAATTCAATAGTGAAAAACAACAAATTCCTTTGTAAAAAATATAAATTCAGATAGGACTGTACATTAGGGTAAATTATATTCAGAACCGTCAATATTGGGTGAATCAAGTTGTAACTCAAAATTTATCTTCACAATTAGCCGCGGAAAACGAATCAAAAATTACTCTTTACATACATATGATCCCTGTAAGTCTGTTTCATACGACCCCGAAAAAAACCCATAAGTGAAACAGTGAGTTTTGCAAGTTTTTAGAGATAATTATGATTTTTGTGTGTTTTTTTTCAAACATATTATTTTTTAGGTACAAGGTATTATTTTTTCAGAAAAATTGAATGACTAAATAAATTGTTCAAACGATTGATTATTGTCTATAGAAATATTCTCTTAGAATAGAGTTAAGTAGTCGCGATTTTTTTCAGATTTTTTCAACGTGTTTGCAACTTCTCAGTTACAACGAGGCAAAAATCATTTACATTTAATAGAAATTCCCGAAAATAAGCAGGAATTTCAGGACATATCTTTGAAAACTTTTGAGTCCGTGTTCGGGTTTTCGGGCTGGTCAGCGAACTCGAAACCTGACCTGGCTCAATCCGATCTGAAAATATGCCGAACAGTCGCGTCGGGTTCTGGGTTTTTTAAATGTTGCACACCCCTACTTGTTACTCATAAAATCTCTTGAAACTCATTATAACAATTTATATTTATTGGGTTTTTGGAAAAAACTGTATTTGCACATAATCGTACAAATTTCCTAATTCGAAGATCTTCGAAAGCTCAGGTTCCAATGGCGCATGTAGGCGGTCATGACGGTCATGTCTAACCAAGTTTTGCAAACTGAAATTTAAGACACGCTCATCTTTTTTGAAGGTCTCGTCATTTTAAGAAGTAAACTCGATAGTCCAGTGGTTTAAAATACATCTTCCTCGGCAAAGCTGCATTCTTAACTGAAATTTAAAGCACGCTGATCGGTTTTCGAAGACCTCGTCATTCTAAAAAATAAACCCGCTAGTTCAGGTGTTTAAAGTACATCACCCTTGAGGAATCTGTGCCCATAACTAAAATTTTAGACAACTTCATGAGTTTTCGGAGGTCTCGTCGCTTTAAAAAGTAAACTCAGTAGTCTAGGTGTTTAGAATACATCTTTCTCAGGAAAGTTGTGTTCGTAATAGAAGTTCGAAACACGCTGATCGTCTTTCAAAGATCTCGTCACTCTAAGAATTAAACTTGGTAGTCCAGGTGTTTCAAGCACATCCTTCTCGAGAGGAGTGTCCATAACTGAAATTTAAGACACGCTGATCTTTTTTCGAAGGTCTCGTCATTTTATGAAGTCAAGTCGATAGTTCAGTGGTTTAAAATGCATCTTTCTCGGGGAAGTTGCATTTTAACTGGAATTTAAAACATATTGATCGGTTTTCAAAGGTCTCTTCATTCTAAGAATTAAACCTGGTGGGCCAGATGTTTAAAATGCACCTTCCTCGAGAAAATTGTGTTCATAACTAGAATTTCAGACAAGCTCATGGGCTTTCGAAGGTCTCGTCATTCTAAGAAGTAAACCCGGTAGTCCAGGTGTTCAAGATACATCTTCCTCAAGTAAGTTGTGGAATGGAATTGGAAGGGAAGCTTCTAATGTGTCCCCAAAGGATTTACATTTTTCTTGTATCTCTTCCCTATTCCTTTACACACCCCCCGCACACTTACTTGGTGGTAGGAGGGGGACCTACAGTTTAAGGTGGGTTCCGAACTACCAAGAGCAACAGCCTTAAGTACTTAGAGAACCTTCTTCTCGTGAGAGTCTAGAGGTACCGGTCCCACGACTCTCCGGAGATGAACAACTCCCTTTCTAGGCAAGTGTTCACCGCATGGGCCACCGAGGCTCTTCCAGAGTGCGAGGCGGGAATCGAACCCGCAAGCCGACGAAGTAGGTCCAAAGCCTATGCCTTAACCCCCATGACCATCGTCTCACTTCTCAAGTAAGTTGTGTTCATAACTAAAATTTTAGTCAACCTCGTGGGGTTTCGGTGCTCTTGTAATTTTAAGAAGTAAACTCAGTAGTCCAGATGGTCTTTAAAATACATCTTCCTCAGGGAGGTTGTGTTCGTAATAAAAGTTTCAAACACACTGATCGTCTTTCAAAGGTCTCGTCACTCTAAGAATTAAACTTGGTAGTCCAGGCGTTCAAAGTACATCCTTCTCGAGAGGTGTGTCCATAACTAGAATTTAGGACACGCTGACCTTTTTTCGAAGGTCTCGTCATTTTAAGAAGTAAAGTCGATAGTCCAGTGGTTTGAAATACATCTTCCTCGGGGAAGTTGTATTCGTAACTAAAATTTAAAACATGCTGATAGGTTTTCGAAAGTCTCTTCATTCTAAGAATTAAACCCGGTAGTCCTGGTATTCAAAATACATCTTCCTTGAGGAAGTTGTGTTCATAACTGAAATTTGAAACTACCTCGTGGGTTCAACTTACCTCCTGCTTCAGTTCTGAACGCAAATTTCTAAACGAAGATTAATTTTGAACACCTGGATTACCAGGCTTACTTCCTAGAACGATAAGACCCTGGAAAGACGGTCCAGGTGAATAAAATTTCAGTTCTGAACGCACATTCCTCGAAGAAGATGAATTCTGAATGTCTGGACTACGAGATTTACTTCTTAGAAGGACAAAACCTTCGAAAAACGTTTAGAATGCTTCAAATTTCAGTTATAAATGCAATTTTCTCTAGAAAAGTGTATTTTAATTATCTAGACTACCAGGTTTACTTCTAAGAATGACGAGCCCTTCGAAAACTCATGAGAGTGTCTTGAATTTCCGTTATGAACACAACATCCTCTGATTAAAATTTTCGTGCTAGGATGAAAAAGTTTGAGTTTTTTTGATGTTGGTTGGCAATTTTACTATTTCATTTTGAGTAAAAAAAATTCGTCTTTCTAAACTTTTTGTTAGAAAATTAATCTTCTTGGTTGAAACTTCATATTTTTGAATTTCAGATGTTAAAATTTGTCGATTGAACTGGTTGAATAATTTTTGGAGAAACAAGAAAAGATCTGCTTCAATCATAATAGTAATAATAATATATAATTCTTTTGGTTAAACATTTAAGTATTCTGTTGCAGAAACGTTTTTTTGGGTTGAGAATTAATTTTTTCAATTTAGAACTCAACTATTTCTTTTTTGGTATAAAATAATTTGGCGTTTTGGTAGAAAAATAATCTTCATGGTTAAAAATTTATCTTCTTTCGGAAGACGAAAGAAAATTCATTTTTGTGGTTGAAAATTCAACTACTAGGTTGAAAGTTGAACTACATGGATCAATATCATTTTCTTTGTTGAAAATTCATCATTCTGGTTGAAAATGTATTCCATTGTTTGAAAATTTAACTATTTTGTCTAAATATCGTTTTTCTTTTCGTTGAAAATTAATTTGTTGAGCTGAAAATCTAACGGGTTGGTTGAAAGTACAGTTATTCCCTTAAAAATTCAACTTTTTGGTTAAGAAATAATGTATTTTCATGAAAGTTCAACTTTTCGGTAGATAATCAATCTTGTTGGTTGAAAACTCATCGATTTTAGATGAAAATTTTAGTTGAAAATTGGTTTATTTTGTTAAAAATGCAATAATTTTACACAAAAAGATTGAATTTCTATTGGACTCTCCTCTAAATTGTAATAGTTAATAGCGACTTGAGCTTGCCTTTAATTGCATGTTTCTGAAAAAATATTTATTATCAATCATAGCATTTTTATATTTTATTTTAGTTAAATTCAACTGATTCTCAAGTCATGTGAAAATTGAAGTCTTCGCTAAGATAACGTTAGATCACCCAAAATAGCTTTCTGCCCAAGGATTTTCTATTTTATTTGATAGTAGTATATAATGTATGTTGTTGATCAAATTATATGGACATATGCTCACAGTTTAAAAAAACAGATTCTTGTGTATCCAACGTTATCTGTGTGGAGGCTTTAATTATTCAAACATGATGACAACCTTCTATTCTAAAATCCAATTTAAATTGAAGTAAAAAATTAATTTTCATGAAAAAACAAATTTTTAACAAAATATTTGAATTTTCAACCAAGGAAATTAATTTTAAACTTAAGTGATGAATTTATAACAAAGTATTTGAACTTGTAGCCTAACATGTGAGTTTCAAAACAAAACAAATTCGTTGAATATTTCACTAAAAAAGAAAACCGTTCAAAAAAATATTTGCAATTGCACTTTCAACAAGGAAGATAAATTTTCTACGGAAAGAGACGAATTTTCAAACCAAAGTAACAAATTATCAACAAAAGACATGAGCTTTCAAAAAAGAATGGAAACATTTTCAAGCTAGAAACATGAATTTTCAACGAAGTTGTTTAATATTGGAATGAAAAAGAAAAATTTTCAACAAAAATGGAATAGCTAATTTTTTTCTTTGAAAAACTAATTTCCAACAAAAAAGACAAGTTTACTACAAAGTAGTTGAATCCTCACCAACAATTATCATACAAGCAGTTCCATTTGCAACCGAAAATGATGAAATTTCCACCTGATAGGCGAATTTTCTACGAAACTGTTGAGTTTTTAACCGAAAATACAATAAATTATGTTTCAATTAACAATCAAAACAAAAATGAATTTTCAACAATATAATTGAATTTTAACCAATGAAATGAACTTTCAACTATTAATTTAAAAAAAAAGGTTCAAATTTCAACTGAGTTGTTGAATTTCCACCCAAAAAATATCAATTTTCCATAAAGTATATTAATTATCAACCAAAACAGACGAATTTTTCAACAAAATACATGCATTTTTGAATAAATGGTTGAATTTACAACTAAAAGGATAAATATTCAATCAAAAATGGATTAGTAAAATTTCTGTTAACAAAATGTACTTTCAACAACAAAAACGCATTTTCAAACGATTGGTTGAATTTCCAAATAAAAAAGATGAATGATTTAGCATTATTATTATTATATGTTTGAACCAGGGTTTGAACAATTATGCGTGTTACTCTACATTCATTATTAGCTCGTTCGACGTGAAAAGTTGACAAAAATTTGAATGTTTCAGAAAAAAACCAAACATTTCTAGTATTATTCAAATAGAATGTTCTTGAAAATAATAATGAATTGTTAACAACATTATGTTCGTCCACTTAAATGAATGATTACCTTACTCTAATTGAAAACTGGACAAAAAGTGAAATTTTTTAGAAAGAACTATAACTTTCTGGCATTACTCTAAGAGGATATTGTTTTAAATAATAATAAATAGGTACAACAATTATTTTTAAAAATTTATTTAATTATTTAAATGAATAATTAAAATAATTAATTTTTTAAAATTGGAATAATTATTATTTAAATAGATGTTACATTTTATGGGGCTTGCGGAACCCGTAAACATTTTTTTTTTCAAAAACGCATTTATTCTTTGTGGATTCGAACGAATTCAGGGACAATATGCAAAGAAATTCGAAAAAAAATTTTCGCTACTGACATAAATATTTAAAAGCCTAAAAAAAAGTGATAAATTATTTCTATCTATCCTGTGAAAAATATATTCGTAATAAAAACTTTTTATGTTCGAGGGGGAAAAGCGACTTTGAAAAACTTTACCTCGCCCTACCTCTCCAGGAGGCAGGGGGTGCGGTTTTTTTCATCGCGAATCGAAAAAAATTTTCGAAAGAACTTGCGTATTTCATAAAGGAGAATCTGAATCTGTGATAAAAAAATTGGGGCTCCCATTCGAAATTGCAACGTTTTTTGAGACATTTCGATTTCTCAAGTTGAAAAAAAACACACATTATATTTTTGTACGAACTGAAATGTTCTAGTCATCTTTTTAGAGGTGACGTAGCCTCTTTACTAGTCTCACAATATTGCCTTCTCATTGTTTTAATATAGACGAAAAATTTACACAAGCGCGTTCGTTTATTGAACCTTTTTTATGTCACTGTTTTTATTTCAGTAAACTTCTCTTAATTTATATGAAATGCAGAAAAGTAGAATAATTATCTAAATAATCACTGTCTTTCTGAAAATCAGAACTTTTAGTATTTAAAAAAAAGCGAGATAGTTAATAGTTAAAAAATAGCGAATAATTATAATAAATGTGTTGGATAATACCGGGATTTCATAAAAGTATTCCCTTCAAAAAAAAATTTAGAGAATGTTTTTGCGCCTGTTCATACAAATGTTTTTGAGTATTTAAAAAACAAATACTTTGATTTTAATAACGCTACAAGAGTATTGACAAATAGTTACTTTTTTGGTGTTCTTTGATTATAATTTTCGTGCTAGGATACAGAATGCTTGAGGTTTTTTTCTTATTTAAAAAAATTCAAATATATAGGTTTTTACATATGATATTTATATATATTATACGTTACATTATACGTTATATATTATAGTTTCTTGGGTAAGGGATGAATTTATTTGAATTCTTTAAATTTTCTTCAAATAAAATTAAATCCTTTCGAGTATCTTCGATTCGCATGATGTTTTTTAATTCACCTTGAAATATTTGAAATTATCTGAATGACAGTGATATGTCTTCATTATTTTTATGAAGATAATGTTTTTTATTAAAATAAGTATCGTGTAGTTATAGTGTAAAAGCAGATTTCAATTGTTAATTTTCCCGTCGGACATTTTTTGCTGACATATTTTCACCATTTTTCTAATCCTATGAACTATAGAAACCACAGTATTTTAAAAACAGATTTTAGTTTTTTACGACCAACATTTTTTTCTCTTCTCTTTTTTATCATAAACTTTTTTTATGGACAAAGTTTCACATTTTTTCAAGAGCAAGGTATTTTTAAATTTTTCTCTTCAACTAAGAATTTCAGAAGTTATATTATTTGAGAGAACATATTATATGTTTATAAATCATTATCATATTGGAAGATATTGTAAAAAAAGCAAAATGTTACTTCAAATTTATTTAAAAATTTTTTTAAATTCAAAAATACGGAGAATATCGATTATTTTTCGTTCAGCAAGTAACTTCAATCGTTGAAAATAACTTTTTTGTGTTCCGTATGACAAGATGTTCAAAATGAAATGATTCGATGTTTCCTAAATTAAAACATTCCTTCAATCTTTCAATATCTTTCAAAAGAATTGGAAGTTTTTTTATTATTTTCAAAAATCCTGCAAAATTAAAAAAAATCTGTAAAATATTACAGATGTTTTTTTCCATATTTTTTATTCTCCAAAACTTAAAGTGAACCTTTTTAAATAAAACCTACATTATTTTAAGTTCTCTAAGAAATCTTATTTTCGGTAAAGGCACTGGAATTCGAATTCCAAAAGTTGCCGACTGATGGGGGAGAGGATGCACAATTTTTAACAATGAAATTGTTTTCAACCAAAATTCCGTGAAAAATTCACTTCGTCAATTATCTTGTAGATAGCAAAGTTTTTCTTCAAGAAAAACAACTTTTCAGATATGGGAAACATTTTTTTGAACAAATTGATAAAATTGATAATTTTTTTTGTCATGCTTTCTAAGTAATTCCAAAAAGCTATCACATTTTAATTGTAAAGTTTAGAAAAAAATATTCGTCCATCTACTTCTGTCTAAAGTTACCTTTAAACAATTAAATTTGTTGATGAAAATTTGAAATATTTGATCAAAATCGTGAAGGAATGCCATCCTGGTTTCCAATTTTTTCGTGCATATTTTACATACTTTATATTCGTCTTTTATGTAAAAATTGGTTTTCCATGAAACTTAAAATATTATAGAGATTGTGACATCAATTTTAAAGAATGTAATCAGTATTTTGTTTCCTTCAAACAGGCATCTAAAAAATATCTCAGGGCCATCTTGATGCCTTGAATCTTTTCAAAACGCACCCAAAACGTGTTGAGTCGTTCATTTCCGACTTGGATGACTTTTTTTTTTGATTTCAATAAACTGTTTTTTTTTACATAATTTTTTTCATTCAAACAAAATCAAAGTTCATAAAACTACTTTTTCCACAAATCTTATTCGTTCAAAAATGAGTGTAATTCGAATAAAATTCTAAGAAAAATTGCATTTTTTAGTTTTCAGTTTGAAAATAAACGACGAAAAATTGAAAATTCAAATAAATCTTCAGCTTAAAAATGCTCGGTAATTAGCAAATTTACCAACGATTTCCAAAATTTCCTCAGTTACCAATAAATTTTCTATAATTTCCATAATTTACCATCAATTACGATAAACTGCCAAAAAAGTTCGGGAAATGCGGATATTTTTGGATACTTTAATTTCCGTGAACCCCCAAAATTTACAAAAATTGTGCGTAGTTTTGAATTTAACAATGAATTCCGAAGATTTTTGTAAGTATCCAAAATTTTCTAAATTCATATTAAAATAGGAATAAAATTTCCGAAATTCTTCCATATGAACTCTACTCCAATTTATTGTGTCTCAATTCGTGCATTTGCTATGAAAAAATCGTATACAATTTTCGTAAACCAAAAATGGTAAAATCGGTCTCAAGGGATCTCTGCAGAATTAAATTAGCTCTTATTTAAGGAAGAGGACGTTCAAATCCAATACAAATTGTGACCAGTTTTTTTGGCAGATTTGTAAAAAAAATCAATTTTGCCTCACTGTGAATCCATAAATTACCGACTTAGATTTTTTGGTTTCGGTTTAATATTTATATTTTTTAATAGGGGTTGTTGTTTGTATTATGGGTTGTTTTCGGACAATCGATTTCGTTGTTTTTAGTGAGCTAAAAATTACCTCAGAACTTTTATTTGGTTTTGTTCATTTTGTGAAATAATTTTTGTGTGTTTTGGAGAGCCTGGAAATAGTTTAAAATTCTGGCGTGGTTGATTTGTTTAATTTTTGGTAGTGGAGGTGCTGGCTGGCAGCAGCTTCATCAAAAACTAGCGGAACGGACCTTCTGATGAGAAGGCATCTTCCTCAAGAAATCCGATGGCTCTCGCAAAAGTAGATAAGGAAATTCCTCGCCAGACAGACTTACTCTGTTGGAGTATAACCATTCTTTTCCACCGAAGCATGTAGGTTTCGTTTAAGTGGATTAGAGAGTTTGTGCTTGAGCATGGCTACAAGGTGTTCCAGTCACAATTTAGCGGAGTACATTCAAATCCTAAATAGCCTTTTCTATTGTTAAACTCTACGGGTTCAACTCTTCTGAGTACGTGGAAAGTTTGGCGAGTTTTCAGCTACTTTGCTAAATTAATCAAGCTAATTTTAATCAATTATTCAAGTTTTATTATAAAAATCAATGAAGCTCTTTCACTCTCTCTCCTCTCTTACTTTATCTGAAATAGAATAAAGACTCAAATCATTTGCGCCTTTTCTGTTAAAAATCAGTTTTATAAATAATTAATTATTATTATTTGAAAATAATTTTCGATTTAGCTGTTTTCAGATTCAGGGTTATTTCCAGAAATGACCCCTTGTTTCTGCTAACAAAAAGTGGATTGGTTAAAGGATTTTGTCTATAACGACAGAAGCAATTTCACGGCGGAAATGTCGGTGCTAAACAGTATTGCCGGCGAAGGGCAAGGGAATTTAATCGGGATGGAAACGGCACGTGCGCGCTTTATCGCTTCCTCTCCTGGGCGAGGAAATCTGTTCTAAATGCATTAAACGCAAAAATAATGTAGAAATGTTCTGTGGGCTTTCTGAGCGAAACGAAAACTTAGATTCGGAATTCTAATATTATTAATATTTATTTGCCTCGCGCTGCGCGCTCGGTGTTTATACTTCCCCCACATTCATGCACAGACCTTTTGAAATTAAAGGTCAAAGCATCGACAGCTGTATTGAGGTGATTGTGAATTCTCTTTTGTTAAAGCTCCTTCGGCTTCAACGAACACATTATCATTACGTATCTCGCGCTTCGGACTCGATTTTGTCTAACATGCTAACCTTTCTACAGATCGAAAGTATTTTATATTCATTTCTGTACCTTGGTCCGGGACTGCTTGTTTAGATATTGCAAAATAAAGTGAAAATTTTATTTTTCATGATTACTTTAATATATGTTGTTTATTTTGTAATAATTTGTATTCTCAGCTACCCTGAAAAATACATCATTTCAATGAATGCATATTATTACCATTCATAATATGAATTTATGTTGAAACACACGTATTTTCATTATCTTGTTTCAATAATTGAAAAAGTACGCATTCTATTAAAATCAAAAACAATTCTGTTATTGAACATTCGATTGTATCTTGTGTTGTTTTTTCATAAAATTAATTTGTTTATTTTCAATGTTATTTTCACGATTCCTTTAAAAATCCTTTAAAAATGATTATTTATAAATTTGCAGATCTTTTTTTATTGAACAACTTTTGTCTCTTAATGTTTTTTCCTTTGTGTCGTATTACCAAAAGTTTAATTTTTTATTTTTATTGTCACTTTTTACGATTAAAAAAGAAACTGCGCATCCTATCAAGAAGAGATTGATTTCAAATTTGTATATATTTTCTGGGTGCATAATTTTTGTCTATTCATCTTTAGTTTTGGTCCCTAAAGCTGTGTGCCAAAACATAATCCAATCCGATTTGTCCACCGAAAATTATACGGTATACAGACGATAATGACGACAACAATGGCGACGATAGAAAGATGTGGAGTTTAAAGAAATCCGTGACCGTCAGTTTTCTCATAAGACTAAAACCTCCTTATTATGATGAGAATGTAAAAAAACGGTAATTCTGTTCACCCAATACATTGAAATTTTAAACAAACCGTCTTATTGAATGTGTATTAAATATTTCATGGTTGGACAGCAACAGTGTTATTCGACGGGGCAGAGTTGACCAAAAACTTTTTTTAACAGAAAATAACATTTCTGCAACACCCATCTCGAAAATAAGGACTACAGGCTTCTGAATGATGTGCAAAGTGCTCTAATCAAGCAGACTGTGCGAGAATAATTTTGTCGCGTATGCGCTTTTAAAAGCATATATTTTGTAACTCGACGCAATGAACACGCATACCCATCTTAAAGATAAATTACTTCGCAATCCACATCGTTATGCCTTGGCCATTACAGTTCTTCATTTTTTTTATACCATTAAGCCATTTCCCTTTCGGCGAGCCTCTAGGGGTAGGCGTGACACTACCTTTACTGCTTAAAATAAATCTTTTTCTTCTCAAAACAATGGCGCTATGAACACAAGTCTTGAAAATTTTACATAATTGAGGTCCAAAATATATTAAATTTAGAAAATAATTGAGGTTTTTTCTTTGTCAAATACTTGAATGGTGACTCTACAATAAATTTAGTGTATACTATAATAAAACGCTATCCTCAAAACCAAACCATGAAATGTTTGAATTCTGAAATGTTTCCATTTAAAGAAAGAAAATCTGGGGCTATAACTGCTGCCCATTATGAGGGTAGCGGCGCCCAAATACAGCGAGTTGCAAGTAATTCAATTATCAAATCGTTTTCAAGAAAATAGTTAATATATAGATGAGAAAATCCGAATATGAGCTATTGTTGTAATATGAGATAGCGGTGTTTCAGCTAAAGTAAGAAGCGGAGTCCATTAGTTTCGACACTAACTTACAACCCTTAAGGGGAAAGTGATATTTTGGTCAACTTATTTTTGAATTGTGCTTCTACAAGTAATGAGCGAAAGTTTTCCCAAATCTATGGTTGTCGAGTTCTAACAAGGAAACTAGGAGTGCATTTTGTATTTTCACCTACTGATATGGGTAGAAGATAAACATTACCCTTAGTAGAATGTTAAATATCTGCTATTGCCTATTACCTATTGCCATTGCCATTGTACGCAATTAGAAGGTTTTCTTTGCAGTTTGCTTAGTTTTTGATGCAAGCAAAGGTGACGTGTTGCTGGTTGCAAGCGGACCATGTCAAATTACCCAGGCCATCGAAGTAAAAATTGACAATTACCCTCACAACCTGGGTAAACTCTGAAGAATACCCAAAATGTTAGGGTGCAGATTACACATCTGGGGTAATTTTTGTTGCAGGTAATCTTTGACCTAAATTCCGGGTGAAGATTACAGTTAGCTTTTTCTGTGGCTTGGAAGGTTAGTTTTTAAACTCTTTTTATTATTTATCAAATAAATATTTGGCAACGATGTCTGCATAAAGGCTTAGGGAAGTAGTAAATAAAAATAAATAGAGGATGTATTGAACTTTTTGATTTTACATGTAAGATTTAGTAAGTGCGAGGTCGCAAGACGTGGTTCTCATAATATGGGATACCTATGGTTCGCAAATCATATTCTGCTCCGGCTGAGCGCACACTAGCTGCGCGGGAGAAACTGGCAATAAATGGATTTGCGACTATTATAAAAATTAAGTTGAAGTAATTTTTTGTCCGAATTGTACTTCGGAAACATAAAGTAAAGTTTTTTACTAATATTATTACTTCATTTTGCAGTTTATTAGTGAATTCCTGGGGTATATCATAATATCAGAATAGGTTCCCGAGTTTCCCAAAAGCAAACTTTTAAAAATATTTCCCATTTTCATAAAAAATAAATTTTTCATAGAATGGGACATTTTCCACCTTATTTCAATGTAGATTCCCTTCCAAGTGACCTATATTACTTTCAATTCTGCTCATTGAATACTGACAATCACAACAAACAGAGTTGATGTCTCATATTTGGGCACTCTGATATATTAAAATGTGATATACAAAAATGTGGGACACGAAATGAAAAAAAAACTTTGATTCCACGTCG
Organism: Andricus quercusramuli; assembly: GCA_932178445.1. Classification (NCBI taxonomy): domain Eukaryota; kingdom Metazoa; phylum Arthropoda; class Insecta; order Hymenoptera; family Cynipidae; genus Andricus; species Andricus quercusramuli. The sequence goes on along the minus strand of CAKNXH010000177.1, from coordinate 634,421 downwards.
TATTAACTTTATACAGAGCAATGAATGTAAACCGAATGACGCTGCCACAGTCTAATCTATGGGATCGGAATTTATATGAAATGATGTAAAAAAGTGCTATATATTTTTATCATACGGTTTTTGCAAAAAATAGGTGTGATACACGTGCACTTAGGCAATTGCTACTCGTGTCATTGCAGTATTTTCCGTCAGCTCTTCGCAGTCGTCTATGTTTTCGTACTCACTTCGCACTCGCTTCACACTCGCTTCTCACTCTCTTCGCACTCGCTTCGCACTCGCTTCGCACTCGCTTCGCACTCGCTTCGCACTCGCTTCGCACTCGCTTCGCACTCGCTTCGCACTCACAAATAGCTATCATTTCTTGTTGCGTATGTTCCAATGTTACTTCCTCAATGCATGTGATGTCAAGGAAATAATTTTCTTCCGTGAAAATATTTGTATCTCAGGGAGAAGGATGTATTCGAATAATCTCTAGAATAGCACGAAAGGAATGAGTGTCAGTAGCGAAGAAATAAATGCGAAATTTGAAAATCATCGAGTGGCGGATTATACGCACTAATTAGCAGGATAACGTTGAAGCTTGCGTATCGCTGCTGAATTCGCATGTGTTGTTATATGGTTCCGGTGCGACTATTACCTCTGTTATTGGGAATTAAGCTACAATTGATGTTGCTGCACGAAGCTACAAATTGAGCTCGATATGGAATGAGTGACGTCTCATTGTCGCATTTGCATTGCGTTATATTTAATCGGAAGTCGTTGAGAACAATTTCTAGGAGAAAATCGATATCAATAGTGAGATCAGAAGCTGGGAAATAACGTGGCGGGCGCCGGGAATTCGCATTCACTTCATATGCTGCGGTCGAATGCATTTCGGTGCGAGATTTCCCTCTCGCCTACCGATGAGAAGCAGAAGGCTACGGCGCGCCAGCACTGCACTTGACATACCCTAATAGAAATATAGAATCTGATTTACCATCTCGACTCTATCGCCTCCAGAAAAGTTCAATCGTCTACACTCACTTCTCTTTTTCAATTTTCGTTGCAGAAAATATCAGAAATTTTTGTGTCATTCGCTCTTTTCGTAAATTTTCTTTCTGCAATTTATAAAGAAACAGTATACGTTATATGTAATACATAAGGAGATTACTTCATAAAGTAGATAATAAAGGTATGTCATCGTACGGTGTATACGATGTCGCTAGAGTTCCATGGTAGTATCCGTACTGCATGACTCGTATAACATGGCAATTTGCTCGGCAACTCGTCTCAGTTATGGGAGATGTTGATAATTCTAGGAACGATGCACGTTAACGTACGAATAGTAGATATTGGATCTTTACAATCAGATATCCTAATTTTCCTGATCGCTGGTAACATATTTTTTCCTTTTTTTAAATTGAAACACAATTTACGAGATAATACTTCATTAGTTTGGACGGTCTTTTCTTAGTTATTCTATATATAATTCAACTTGAGTGAAATTACACTTGTTTTTTATCATATATCTCTATATATAACGTTATTTTTTACTATACTTCAAATTGATAGTTGTAGCAGTCAAATACTGTTTGCAAACTTTTTTATGAGAACCCAGTGAGTAAAGGGAATATGAAGAAATTCCATCTCTACCTTTCCAAATGCAAATTGCACTGATTACTAGTGAAATTCTACTAATGTACTTAGGGAAACGCGAGCCACTGTTGATTAGTAGACAATTGCAAAGTCGATTAGTCGCAGGATTTACTACCTTGAAGGTATATTTAGCTATGTTTGATATTCAGAAACATTTGAAAAAAAACATTTCCCTACACGAAGAGAACACAATCATGAGAATATGAATATTTTCAAACATATTTTGCTAATACATGCAAACTCAATATTCAGAAAGATGAACGCTTTTGTGGTTAAAAAAGAATTAAGTCAAATTTGTATAAATTTTTCAAATTTTCTAATCTCTGTCTTTGAATAAAAAATTAAGCTTTATTAAGATTTATCTTACTAAAAATGAAATTTTCGACTTTTCACGAAATAACCTAATATATAATCTGTTAATAGTTAATATATATAACAGATGCAGTCTCTATTGTTTACATCTGCTGACAGCGAAAAAAGGTGATGACAGCCAGAGAAACCCGTCTCGCTCCAGTACGTGTCCCGTTCCATGCCAAGTAGCACTTTTCATTTAAATCTAAATATTAAACCTTATAAAAAAATAAACTTTGATATTTTTACGAAAGAATTTATATAACAAGAAACTATTTGTTGTAGAATTGGTTTTTGTAATATTTATTTTTACAAGAGGTCGATCGCAATGTAGTATATAGTCAAGAAAATAGTATTTATTGCCACAGCAATATGAAGAGAAAAATGTTCCATATCAATTATAAATAAAATCCAAACCTAATAATTGCCATCTAAGAGTTGGAAAGACTAATATTTCCGATTGCCAACTCAAGTTTGGCTCTTCAAACTGTTCATGAAAAGAACAGTAATGAAAAGCATACAACTTAAGAGAAAATCGGGTTTCTCGTCTTACCGCGGTGTCCCTTCCTGTCCTGGTCTGCCCTTAATGCCCTCACGGTCGGTTCTAGTTGAGAAGATAGTCACGTTCTTCTAAGTTAAGGTCAAAATTATTACTTTTGTGTTTGAGTGTGGGATGATACTGGGAGCTAAAGTGAATTAATTGGGACTATACTCATATCCAGATAGTAGAGGGGAGTGGGTATATTTCATGTTCGAAGAAAAAATATAACATGTTTGCTTATGCGACTCGCCAAGTTTAGATTCCTTTTTTTCTTGAAAACCCAGTTTTCTAAGTTCCAACTTCTAAAATGACCCGAGGACTCGTTCTCCAACTTACAGGGTTCGTTTTCGGCCAAAACTGCCGGGATTTTATCCGGCTATATGCCCCCATACGTAGCTGCATACCGAACATAAGGGCCCTTTTCATGCGGACGCCCACATACTAGTATATTAATGAAAAAAAGCTTGTAGAAATGGAAAACGTGACAAATAGGAATGCTTAATAAAAGAACGCAACTTTATAGTATTTTCAACTTTATTGAGACAATAAGAAGGCAGTGTTCGAAAACTTAAAAATAGGCTGAGTCACCTCCATATACATAGCGTATTAAAAGTAACTGCTCTAAAACGGAAAAATTACTAATGCGTCTGAAGAAAAAAATTTCGTTTCTTTTTAAGGTTTCTCTATAAAACATCAAAATATAGCGACTACATTTATAGAGAAAAACATTTTATTTTTTACGGCCCGATTTTAATTTTCCCTTCCAACATATTTTATCTTCAACGTAAATGAGATTAGGTACTCCCCTTTCCAGGGGAGTTTTTTGAATCAAAGAAACTTTTTTTGGAATGTTTTATAGAGAATGATGAACTTTGGAAAATTTTAGTTTATTCATTCAGTAATGCAGTACGAAAACCTACTATCTATTAGGGATATACAAAGAATATATCTAAACAGCGCTACGTAGAAAATCTCTGTTTCAATCACTACTTCTGTGTAATGCAGTGTATATTACTTTCATTGATTCCCCACCCCCTCCTAAAGGCTTCACGTATTTTTCGAAGGGCTGCTATATGCTATTTAAAGAATCTTTGCAGATGCAAGCTGTAAAAATGATCAAATTTACTTTCAATTGTTGGTTAAAACGAGGTAAAACGAGTTGAAACGAAATAATTTATTGTATGTACTACCTAATCTATACACATCAGAAATTTCAATAAATCCTAAGGTTTTACGAGTGAAAGTACAGTTGCCGTAATCGGGTAGTGATTACTTCATGAATAAAATTATATTTTCTAAATTTGACAGTCAGCATACACAAAATATATTCACACAACATTTTTTAAGTTTGAGTAACATATTTTATTATTTGAAAGCTTAACTGAGGAGTTTACTTTCAAAAGAGCATATGTCCACTTTTGAAATTTTCTTTTTTTTGCGTTGATCGTATCCTTGGGATGAGCCCTATCAACCTGTGTATCAGTTACCTCCAAAAAAGCTTACTATTCCATATTAAAAGTGAGTTAAGCATTTTCTTTCCCACCAAAAGAGCATGCATCCAGTCGCTGGATACTGAGATATTAAGATAATGAGATTATGAGAATCCGAACTTCTGGTAATTTGGTACGTGTTCTAGGACCAGAATACCGAAATTATCAAATTATTTTGCTTTATTCAATTTATTGTATTATGTTATAAAACATTTGAATTAGGGTTGTTATTCAGGCACTGACTAATTCCGTAAGGTTAGTCCTGGACGAGCTGGAATAGGTGCTAGTCTTACTTAACATTCTATGAGGGTAGACAGTTCGTAATATTTAATTATTCCGTTTTGAATTGTTACATTTGATATCGTAGGATTTCACGTATTTTTTATTGAAAATTTAAGGAATTCAAAGTTCTACTCTCGTGGAAAATAATGTATTTTCACAATGAAATATAATAAACTACATCAAAGTAAAAGAATACGAAAAGTCCGGTCAAGTTTTTCAATTTTCCCGGTCAACTACAAGCAACATATTCATATTTTTCGCTAAACGCAAAAATTTATTTGAAATAATGTCGTTTATGCTGAAGATGCTTTAACACAACAGAGCAAAAAATGGCAGAACAAATAAATTTCAAGATAAAATTATGAATCTTCAACTGGAATAGTGGAATATATATTATAATTCAGAAATAATTCCTTGTCGAAATACTGCTTTTACTCTGCAAACTGCTTGAAATACTTTCATTTTCTGAAATTTGGAAGAAGGAAATTTTAATTTCTGACGAATTTTGACTTGGAGCAGGGATTTTTTAAACTCCTTTCTTCCACATCCAACTTTCAATTCTTTTTAAAAATCCCGTTCCATGTTAAAAATTCCCTGTTCCAAGTAGAAATCACGTTGCTAAATTGACGAAAATGATTAAAAGAATGAAAACCTGACTTTTGCTACGATCATAAGTAAATTCCTGGACTAGGAATACGATTTCTCGAGTTTCTCCTCACAAAAATTAGGAAACGTATTCTTTTAAGTAAATTTAATATGGGTACTGTATTCAATATAATTCAAAAAGCTGCAAATATCTAAAATTAAAGGTAGAAATATTGCATTTTTAACAAAATAGATACATTCTTCCAATCAGTTGAATGTTTAACCAAGAAAGACGAATCTTCAACAAAATACATGGATTTTCAAACAAAAAGTTAAATGTTCAATAGAATACATAAACTTTTGATCAAAGAGTTGCATTTTCCACTAAAGAGATACATTTTGAACAAAAAATGGAATAGTTAATTTTTCAGTTAAAATAAATAATTTTCAATCAAGGAACAAATCAATTTGAAAAAATAGTTAAATTGTCAAACAAAGTGATAAATGTTGAACTATAATGATGAATCTTCAACTGCAATAGTTAAATTTCAAACCAAGAACATGAATTTTCAGCTAAAATTATGAATGTTTATCTTTAATAGTTGAATCATCAACTAAAAAGATGAATTATCAACTAACAACGTTAATTTTCTATGAAGAAGACGAATTTTTAACAATTAATATAAATTTTCAACCAAATAGTTAGATTTTATCTCAATAAGGTAAATTTTCAATTAAGTAGTTGAGTCAAAAATGTTAATTTTCAACCAGAAACGGAAGAGTTGAATATGTAGTTGAAAAAATTAATTTTCAACAAAAAAACGAAATTTCGCAAAAATAGTTGAAGTTTGAACCAGAGTGATGAATTTTTAAACAACAGTTGAATTATCAACTGAAAAAGAATCATTTTTGCCAAATAGTTAAATTTTCAACCAAAAAGGATAAAATTTCAACTAGAAATAGAATAGTGGAATACGCAGAAAAAAATTAATTTTTCACAAAAAAAATTTTGAAATAGTTTAAATAGTGTTGAATAAATGAATAGTTGAAATAGTGAAATAGTTTACTTTTCAACCAATTAGATAAATTTTCAGTTCAATTGATGAATGTCCATCTAATAAAATGTATTTTTAACGAAAAAATTTAAGTTTTAAGCAAGTGGTTGAATTTGAAAAAAATGAATTTTCAACACAAAAAACGAAATTTCATAAAATAGTTGAAGTTTTAACCAGGGTGATGATTTTTCAAACAAGAAGATGAGTTTTTTTTACCAAAAAAGGCGAATTTTCAACAACAAACATGAATTTTGAACCAAGCCGTTGAATTTTCAACCAAAAAGGATTAATTTTCGCCAAATAGTTAAATTTTCAACCAAAAAGGATGAAATTTCAACTAGAAATGGAACAGTGGAATATGCAGGAAGGAATTATTTTCTAACAACAAAATTTTCAGCAAAGTAGTTTAATTTTCAACTAATCAAATGAATTTTCAGTTCAATTGATAAATGTCCAACTAATAAAATGTATTTTTAACAAAAGAATTTAAGTTTTAAGCAAGTAGTTGAATTTTCAACAAAAAAAATGAATTCCCAATCAAAAATGTTAGTATTGATATTTCAACCAACAAATATCTAAATTTAAAATAAAAAACAGTTGAAATCAACTAAAAAGACGAATTTTCAACAAGATATAAATTTTCAACTAGGATAGATTTTTCAGTCGAGACAGAAAAAAATGTCAACGAAACTGTTAAGTTTTCAAGCAAAAAGGGAAATTTTCAACAAGAAATAGAAAAGTTAAATACATAGTTAAAAAATGAATTTGCATGAGAAAACAAATTTTTCATAAAATAGTTAAATACAGTAATATAAAGAAACTAATTTACATCGCGCTTCACTCTCGGTTCCTCCAGATTTTTGAACTTCGTGTTCGACTTCGATGAAAAGAAAAAGGTTATTTGCAAATATTTTGAAATTATTAAAAACCCCACATATGAAGTGATTGTTAAATTTGTTTTCATTTCAGACTAAAAAGGAACTTTATTTACTCAAGGTTCTATCGACCTTAAGGAACACATTCTCATCCAGAAACTCGCGCTTCGCGCTCGACATTTGGTTTGAAAATCATTTGATATTCTTACAACAGAAATTAATTACAAGTTTGTAAATCTTTTTCGAATGCTCAATTTTCGTTCATTCATCTGTTTTCGTAATTTGCATTATTTTTCCAAAAATTGTATTTCTTTTACTATCATTTTTTTCGTAGCACGTGTTATTCCTCTAAAAATTCAATTTTTCTATTTTCAATGCAGTTTTTTACGAATAAAAAAAAACTACGCGTCATATCAAAAAATGAATAATAAGAAATTTGTAGATCTTTTTTAGGTGCAGAATTTTGGTCCATTCATCTCTTTTCGCATTTTGCATAGTTTGACAGCAAAATGGAATTTTTGATTTTTCATTATTTTTTTGTGCGATCAAAATTTGAATTTTTGAGTTTTTTTTATTCAAGAAGTTCTCATGAAAATATTGTAGGGTGTTCGGAGAGGAAGTTCTTCTCCGCTTGTCTTTTTTTCTTATTGTGTGTTTTTCGGCGTAAAATGTTCATTTTCGTTTGTTTTTTGGAATTTTGAAAATGCCATAACTCCGGTAATTTGTTTTTTCATCAGGAAATGTCATCAGGATGTTTTGTTCGTCTTTTTGTGTACTACTAATAACACAAGCCAATGCACAATCCAATCTGTTCAATCTTTCGAAAGTTATCGTGCCTACACGATACTACTGACAGACAGACAGACAGACAGACAGACAGACAGACAGACAGACAGACAGACAGACATACAGAAAGACATACAGACAGAAACCTTCGTAAAAATCGTTTGTTCTGACTCAGGAGGTCTCAAAACGTGGAGTTTGATGAAAATCGACGAAGTTGAATTTTACATAAAACTAATACCTTCTCATTAGAATGAGAATGTAAAAATATCGTAATTTAATTACATATTGCAATTTAAAAAAATCTAAGCACACTCAAAGAAATTCCCAGACATTAAACAAAATTTCCTGAAATTGATAGGTTTTTCCAGGTATATAAAAAATCCCCAACAATTTCAGATTTTCTGTAGTTTCCACGTCAGAAGACACCCTGTATCTATGATGAATTGTCAAACCGACAGAAAAAATTGCAAGGCAAGGACAAGCGATAAGCGAGCTGACACTTGGGAGCTTTTTAATCTGCCAAGACAAAAACCTTTATAACGTTGTATTGAATTTGGACATATTGGATTTAGTTCAAATTGCGGGTAGGTATGTGGAATGGCATGTTGGGAGTTGGTTGGTGGTAAAGGGGTGGGGGAGTTTACTATGAGTAATGAGATTGTCGAATAGCTGGAGGATGAAACAGAGGGGTATTCAAATTCAACTGTAATTTGTTCGATACCATAAGCAATAAGCATCTCTCAACATGCCTCTTGTTTACTGGAATCAAAATATTTATGCAGACATCTTCGTAACTGAGATCCATTCTACAAAGCTATGTGTAACGGATCATCGATTAAGTGCATTAGCCATGAGGTTATTGCAAATGGGAAACAAGATTCAGTGTTCTGTTCCTAATAATCCAAAGGGATTTTGCATATTGATCGTAATATAACTGTAAGGGACCGTTCAAAATCTGCTTCACTCAATTTTGAAAACTCTTTCCACCCCTCCGTTTCTTCGCCACAGATCATCACACAAAGTTTGAACCTCCCAGGGTGACTCGACAAATTTAAACACCCACAGCCCCTTTTTTTAGGACAAAATTTGTTCTTGGATTCGATTTGATGAATGCCTAAATTAAAATACGAATCGTAAAAATTATTATTTTGATAGTCTTCATAGCCCCAAATTATATCTCTGAGAACGGAAGAAATAGGGTGATTTTTTAAGAAAATATGGGAATAAATTTTTTTAAATAAAATCAATGTATAGCTATCATATTGAATTTAATACGAAGTTTCAGATTTGAAGTCGAAAACTATTGTATTCTCAGGAAAGTAGTTGTAGTTTCAACAACAACAAATATTTATTTTAGACTAGAAAGTTGCATTTACAACCAAATAGTTGAATTTTCATCCTGCAAAGATGAATTTTGTACCAAATGGTCGAATTTTCAATCAAAATAGATGAATTCTGAATCAAAAATATAATAGTAGATTTCTCAGAAAAAATTATTAAATTTTAACGAAAAATAATGATATATTCTCTGAATAGGTTCTCTAAATTCATTTGCATTTAAGCGAAAAAATAAGAAAACGGGGAAGTTTCTTGAAATCTGGGGAAAGTAAGAATATAAAAAAGGGGAGAAGATGAGAATAGGAGAAAGAGTGTGCAGTCTGTATTTAGATGTTCCACTTGAAAAATAAAATCACTAATGTTTATTTTTTCATACTTCTAATCCTAATATGGGATAAAACTTCATTGTTAGTTTAAAAAAATGGTTATTTTTTTCTTAATGAAACGGATGTCAATTATGATAGATATGAGATAAAAATTTGCTGTATATACATGATTATAATGAATCGTTGCAAGAGTTCACAGTTCTCGTTAGTAAGCTCGGAAAGAAATTATTCGTTAAGAGTCATCTCAAACGCGTGGAAAAAAATACCATATAAATCATTACGTTAATCGTATAGGCGTGCAACTAAGAAATGTCGAGTTGGGGTTTTGAGGAAAGACTTCCGTGCAGAAATTTCAGAGTGGCCCTGGTCGGGGTCAGATCTGACAAAATCTGGCCCCGATCGGGTATCCCAGTTAGGGCCAGACTTGAAATGGAACGCCTAATCCGATCAGGGCCTTACTGGGGTATTCATAAGAAAGGCCCGATCTGGCCCCGACCAGGCCCCTTCTAATTTTTGTTTTTAAAAATATCATTATATTATCATTTATTCAATAAAAAAGTAAACAATTAAGTAAGACTATTGAAATTTATTATTTGAATATTTAAAAATTATTATTATCAGTTTTACATATCAATATTTTTTTTAAAGTGAAGCATGTCAGAGATTTGTTCTAAACTTTTCATTCCCCCCACCAATCCCCCCTTCAGAAATAAAACCTGCAAAGAATTTTAATGAATTATTTGTTGAAAATTCATATATTTTGTTGAAAAGTCGCATTTCTGGGTAAAAAATTATTCTTGCTCATTGGAAGTTCAATATTTTGATTGATGCTTCAACTGTCTTGTTAAAAATTCATCTTTTTTATCAAAACTGATCTTTTTTGCTAAAAATTTATTTTTTATTATTTAAAAGTAACTGCTTTCTAAAACATACGATTCACGAGCATCAAAACTTTACTATTTTAATGAAAATTCATCTTTCATTTTCAGTTGAAACTTTAAAATGTATATTGTAAGATTTAAAAATTCAACTATTTGGTAGAACAATCGAGTATTTTGTCAAAAAGACGTCTTTTCGTGTACAAAAATTAATCTTGTTTGTTGAAAAGTCAACGTTTTGGTAGAAAAATCATATATTTTGCTAAAAAATCGTCTTTCTGGATAGAAAAATTAATCTTGTTTGTTGAAAATTCAAGAAAATCGGACCATTATTCTTGTTTGTTAAAAAATTAACTTTTCGCTTGATACTTTAACTATATTTTCAAAAATTCATCTTTTTTTTATCGAAAATGATCTTTTTTGTTGAAGATTTATTTTTTATTTTTTAAAAGTCACTGTTTTCTAAAACATTCGACTTTTTAGCTCAAAAACTTCACTCTTTTGTTGAAACTTCATCTTTCATGACAGAAAACCCAGCTTCTTTGGTTGAAATTAACTTTTTTGATGAAAATTCAACTGCTTTCTAAAAAATTTATTTTTCGCCTTGAAAATTTGAATATTTGATTGAATTTTAATCTCTTTGGTTTGAAAGCTTGACAATTTGATTGGAAATGCATCTTTTTATGCTGGAAATTCAACTATTTAGTTAGAAATTTAATTATTTTGTTGAAAATGTAATTATTTCTGGAAAATTGAAAAATCTTGCTTCCATCACCATCGAGTTTCACTGTTTATTCTTCCCAATCGTCAGGTGCCTCCATTTGACATTCAACCAATTTATATAAAATTGCGTTTGTCTTCTCATTGTAGGGTGGTGGCAAGAATTTGGTGACGTGATTTTTTTATTTGGATCGAATCGTATCTAGTTTACTAAAACACTTGATATTCATATTCATTAAATAAATAATTCAATTATCAACAACAACAAAAAACCCAGGAATAAATTGTATAACCTGAGTTCTTTGATATATCAATATATATATATATATATATATATTTAACGTTTTTTACCTCAATTTTATATAAATTAGGAATAAAAATACAAATAAGTTTCCAGTTTTGTGCAGAAAGTAGTTTCTCCTAGTCAAACACAACTTCTTCGAATCAAAGAAAAATTGTGCATTGCTATACTTGATTATTTGAAATAAAACATATTTCCATCAGTTTTAGAAGTACATTGAATTCAAAGCAAAAATATTGAGCTAAGGAAACAAATTCTTGAAAACATAACTTTTCTCTGAATGTGTATTCAGCATATCTTTCGTATATAAATCACATACGTACATGCATGTAATACAAAAATGTATACGTTAGATAGAATTTAAAATGAATGAATTTCTCTAACAGTAAGAGATTTATTCGAGTCAAAGACAACAAGGGTAACTTTAAAATGAAATGAATGAGATGCGGCTTATATTTATCTTTGCAAAAACTGCGGAACTTGCACTTGTGTAGAATACGTATAATAACTGAACAGTAGTATTTGTTTCATGGTGATATTATTCATCGTATGGTCATTCCTGTGTAAATCATAAAGAGCTTTAAATGGATTTAGAAATAGAATGGCTTCCTTTGGAGTACAGAAGGCGAAACTTTCCTTTGAAAGGTTTCGGGCCATAGGGCTGTCGAACTGACGAAGTTGATAACGAACATGTTGAAATGTGTAGTCATATACATGGATGGGAGGACAAATTTTGACCCGAATATGTGGATTATAAGGAGATTTATGTCCATTTCGGTGAAAATTAGAATATTGGCTCAGTTCAGTTAATTTTGAAACTAGAATTCAATGAATGAACATCAAAAAATAAAAATAAATTGTACAAAATTATCGAAAGGTAATCAAACGAAGTTTTGATATTAATATTATGAAATGGAAAAGTGAACAAAAAATTTGAATTTTTTTTTCTCATACGAATGGAGGAAGGAAAAGTTACTGATATGAGCAGTGTATTTAATTAATGAATCTCGACTTCGTTCTGTACAAAAATATATCATATACATTCAGGCTGAAGCAAACGTACTTTTCACATATACGTTTTTCTGCGTCACTTGAGATTTTCGCTTGGAGTCGTCAAGGGCGCTGAAAAATAAAATTCCACAGAAATTTCTTTTCCCCTTGAAGTTTCTGCAAACTGAAGAAGTTCAATTTGAGGCAATCGATAGAAAGCAACGCGCTGTTGTTTTTTATTGCGCAGGGTTCACGCTCGCCGTTTCACTTTATAAAGTTTTACTTTACGCGTGCAGCAGAGTTTATTGCACCACACATTCATATAATTGTGCTCAGGGGAAAACCGTCGAAAAGGAAGTACCATGTGGTTTTGGCTCTATAAAAGACGTAAACGTTTTTAATGGGATAAGTTTACTGTAGAAATGAAAATATGAAATTAGGAGATTATCCAATTATGAGAGAATATGAAGTAAAAGTTCATTAAAAAAATGTAATGAAACCAATTTTCATATGCAATATATTGTATAGGAGGAGGCCAATTCAACTGAACCTTCAGAGAAGGGTGAGAGAAATCGATACTTGTAATTCGCTTTTCACATTACATGAATTGGCTGTCTCGCAGATAGACAATTTCCTCTTTCTAACTGAATTTATACAAACGGGAATGGTTGCCAGCTTCCATCGATCAGAATTTACCATTGATTTGATCAATGATATATTATTTGTCTCTCATTTTTGAATTAAAAACAGGAAACTCGATTTTTTGTTGTTGTATAATTTAGTTTGAATAAATTGGATTTAAATCTACAAGACAATTTTGTAGAAGCAGAATTCTTTTTACAGTAAAAAATGGAAAATAGTTTAAATAAAAAAGAACACTTTTACGCAGAACTTTGAAAAATTGTATTTTTAACGACGATGAAATGTAATCAATAATAAGATAATTCGACTGTCACTTTTGAAAGTCGTAACAAATACAGGAAATGGGGTGGTGTTTTGGTATACATTCACTGAGAGTTCTTAATACAAATATTTAGTAGGATACGCTTAAAATATTAATCGATATGTAAAATCAACACGTACTGCAAGCTGCTGTTCAAAGTGAGACTACGCACCTAGATTATTAATTTGGGGCTTACGGATGTCGCACGTTTGATAAATTACAGGTCGGAGTGTGAATGAGGATGTGCGTTTGACACATGACATTTGTATGTCACTCGAATCACTTGATCAGAGAAATTTGGAATATCAGATACCAGACACAATATTTAATAGCCACAGAAGTCTAATCCGTCAGATGAATCGACAACTATTGTTAGTGGCGAAGTACTCTAATATACTCAAAACAAAACAAAATAAATAAATAAAAACTACCGTTAACTTCTATCGAGGTCTCTTCACCAATTTCAGGTATGTAATGAAATTGGCAGCTGAATGCAATGTCACGGTTTTTTATAATAATATTTCATCAACTGTATGTTATGTGAACACTAGTCACTGCAATTTTCAAATTTGTTGATCTGTTGAAATAACTATCAATCGTTGGTATCCCCAAACAATCGGTACCTATATAACACGTGTTCTTGTGATGGACAATCTTTTTTTTTTTTGTTGCATTATTTTCTCAGGTGAATTCGGTTTTTTTTATTATCAACCGCGAACTATGTCAAAGTACTTAACTTAATGTTTAAGTGTCATATGCATTGAAATGTTATTCAAAATAACTTAGCACACTACTTTTATTTTTAAAATATTTCTTAATAAATGCAACCGATTTTCAATTTAATCTGTCAATTTGTGAAGTGTCATTTTCAAATTCCCCTCGAAACTCGCGCGAAACTGTCAAAAGTGTCGTCTGGTATACTCAGCTTTTTGGCATTTTTATTATTTTGAGAATAACTGGAACATTGAGAACCAAAAAACTTGTTGTAAAAGTTTAGCATAGGGGATGTCCTAACAACTAAACCACTTTTCTCTATAAAAAACTTCCCTGATGGAGATATTTGGATCTGACCGCGTTTTACCAGCTTATACCGTCATGACCAGACATTATGATTCGCAGCCGCATGTTTCAACTTTCCAGTCAAGGGTTGAAAACAAAAGTTTCGACCCGCAAAAAAGTCGAAATTTTGATGCGCTAATTATGAAAAATAATATAAGATTTAATCCAACAAACCACATAGTAATTGCAAAAAATTTGGTGGAATCTCATAATGGAGATCCAGCTTATATTGATTGGTATAACATTGAAATTTTACACCAAGATCCAAATTATTATGAAAGATGTTTTGCTGAAATCATACTTATCAGAAGAGAAGGGAAACTTTTCTAACCTCAAAAAATAAGATAAACATTCTATCAGACAAAAAATAATGTTTAACAAAATAAATTTTCCTATTATAATAAACAATATTTTTATGTTCAAGCAATGACAAACTGAAAATTGCATTGCTTGATATCAAAATACCCCAAATGAAAAATTTGAAAATAAATACCTTCTAAACTATACCTACAGAATATACTCATAATAATGCTAGTTAGTAACTACAATAAGGCAGAGGGAAAATACTAAAAATCAAATTATTTTAGCTAAGCGAAAAAAAGTTGTGGTTTGGTATTCGAGAGAAGATAAGAATTTAAAATCGTTCATATATGATTGCACATTTGAAAAAAAGTTTCTGCAACCAATTTAAATTACTTAAATTTCTTGAGCTCAAATCGAAGAAACATGCCCTTACTTTGTTATCATGAATAACAAACATGGTTCTCATATTAGGGTAATTGCTTATAAAATAGGAAACATTGAGGCTTTTTTGATAATTGATATAGATAGCCTCATGTTTCTATGAAGGAAAGCATATTTCGGTCAAAAACAGTATTGTAAAAAATATCGAAATTTTTTTTACTATAGCCTATAGTTTAAAGATGCAAATAATTGAATGTGACATGCTGCTTTCTGAAGAAAAGATGAAGAACCTTTTGCATTCGCATTTTTAGAGTCGCTTCAAGAGGAGAATTCTGGTGTTAAAGTCTATTGTTTGTAAGAATGTGTATGAAGCTTTCAAAGCGATTCAGAGACGTTTGAATTCTACAGAAACTTCACTTGACAAGATTACGTGGACGGTGGAGGGAGAAGGTGGATGTGTGCCCCGTTAGAATAGAGCTACTTCTTTCTTGAACGATGCACGGTACGTGACTGCAACTTCTACCATATTTCGTGAAACAGGATGAAGACCATATACGAGAAAAGCTCCTCATACCTTCCACAAATTGTGGCTCTAGAAATCGACAGAGGCGAAAAAATTGTAACAGACTCTCCGTCGCGACTTTCCGCGCCATGGAACGCGTGAAAATCTCAATGGCGTCGTTCTACTGGAAAACAGAATTTTTTCGTACATCCTGTTTACGAGCATTATTTCAGTTCTTATGCATTATTATCATCAACGTCATAATCATTTACAAATTTCATTGCAACATTATTCAGCAATTTCAAAGGAAGGAAGATGAGAAAAAAGATGAAACCACAGAATGAAGTTCAAGGTAAAGCTGCAGAAATGGTCGATTTTTCACGCTGAATGAATCTGGCCAAGAACAGTGTTACTCTATTACCATTTTTGAGGCATCAAGAACTTTTTCTCTCGAAACTGTCGATTTTTTCTCTTCCCCACTAATTTTACGAATTTTTTACTAGGAAACGTGATTTTTTTTTGGCCACTGGAATAGGGTTCTGGCATAATTAGGAGAAGGGATGTGGCCCATACTCCCTCATCCTACTTTGGCCGAAATACTTCACCACCGGAACAACAAAAATTACGCTTCCCAGTGTTGATAATTATAAATCGAGGACCTGGAACAGATGGGAGGAGTTAATTCAAGTCGTGCGATCAACTGACTGCTTCCATCTTGGAAGGAATGGATGAAGGAGGTGTAGGCCACATCCTTCTCCCACTCGCACCGGACCCTTTTTCCAGGGGCCCAAAAAAAAAGAACGCATTCTGGTGTTAGGTATTTTAAATCAGAGACCTTGGAAAGGTGAGAAAAGTTAGTTGAAGTTGTGCGATCAACTGACTACTCACATCCTTTCAAGGTCCCTGATTTAAGATGTTCAACACTAGCCCTTGGTATACACACTGGGTTACGCTAACCCGGCGCGATTTTAAAAGATCTGTTATTTCAAAACAAGAAGAAGTGTGAGTCTATACCCAGTTGAGGAAAAAAGTTATGGGCTTGTACTACGCAGAGCTGCCTTACCAGCTTCAGTGTCTCAAAAAGTGCCGAAGGACGCATTTCGAACCTTTCTCTTCAGGTATTTTCCACCCAGTGTGTATATGGTGCTACAAAATCCAGAAAAACAAAAAAATCTAAATGTCAGTAAATGTTATTTTATTTGTATATTTGTAATCTTTATAGCTTATGTTGAAAGTAGAAGGTCCAATTTGTGTGCCTGAGTGTATTATTTGTGTGCATGTATGCGTACATGACGATCATGTCTCCCAGCGTACGTTTTGCATCTGCTGACTGATTTATACTCACGCGCGTCTCCCCACGCTATGATATTCTTTTATGCAAAACATCAATAACAATTATTTCTTTTTTGCAGCTACTTCATCAAAATGCTTACGCGTGCGAAAATTCGCCATGTTTATAAATGCTTCAAATGCGAAGGACCTATTTGTAAGGAGCACACTGCAAAAATTTGTGCGCAATGTTCTCAGCCTTTGGAATAGGCCGAAACGTAATTTACGCTGTTTGTGTAAAAAAATTATTTACAAGTTTTTCACTCATATTTTGATTCTAAATAAGAAATTACCCAGTGTGTATACCTCGTTATGAAACGATAGTATGTATACCAAGGGCTCGGTCACGTGATTTTTTTGGAAACCCCTGGCAGAGGGTTTCGGCATTATTGGGAGGAAGGAGCATGAGCCGCATCCATTTTTGTAAAAAGACTTTCTGAACATTTTGTAAACAATATTATTTGGATATGCAATAAAATCTCGTTAGGAAACAAAAATTCTACTGAGTGATCCATAATTACTCCAGTTGAACGTATTTCAAAAGTAATCTTTCAAAACCTTTATAACTTTTACACATTTCGTTTCAAAGTTTTGAGAGAAAATGCCATCATTCTGTCAGTTTCTGAGTTTCGAAATATACTGACGAATTTATTCGACAAATTTTTGATACACTGCGTTACTGGCTTCAGAAGTTTGGATACTGTCAACTTTGTAAAACAGAAAATGTTCATCAAATTGATGAAATATATGATGTTTAAAATCTTTTGAAAAGTAACATATTTAGTCGGGCAACGATTCTGTGACATGAGCATGCATAACTTGCCCGTTTTGAAATTAATTCAACGATTATATATTTTATGCATTATTAGAGGATTTTATTTGAAACATTACAGCAATTATTATACAATATATGCTGTATTAACGCAGGTAGAATGTACACACAATATTTTATACTTTTTAAAACGCATGGCATTGACTCTGTAACAATATCACTCCCTTCGTCCGAGAACAGTGATGAATAAGAGGATTTACTAAGACTTGAATACCACACGTTTCAGTGAAACAATCGACATTCATGGCATGCGAACCAGTCTCAAATAATGTATAGCAATAATAAATCAATGGATTGAGGTCTTAGGATCAATTTCACCAAAGAGAATCCGAGCATATTCGTGTGGTATAGGAATCACCTCTAATAGGCGCAAGTGTGTGTCACAAACACTATCGAAAGTTCTAAATTATTGCGGTCATAAAGTGACCATAAAAGGTAATGATCGCGCATCGACATTAATAAACGATCATAATAAACTGCACCACGGTTGTGAAGGTATTATTATTCCAGATTCGATAGGGCTATCAAAGCGAGTCAGTTTCGACGAATGGTTCAAGCAGATAACTTTTTAATCATTTTTGCGATTGCTGAATCAGGTACTAAAAGTCAGTCAAGGGCAAGTAATCAAATTGTATTCCAATGTTTCATGGATTAATTTCTATCGATAACACGTATTCATATATCCTTGTTAATTGATTGCTTGCAATAAACAAAATTGTATAAGCATGATTTTCATATGAAAGAAATTTTAGACACTCAAGTGGTATTTGGCTATTGCAATATTGCTTGTATAATTTTCGCAAAGGGTATTGGAAATATTTCCAAGGATGAGCATGTGTTACATTCTCGAAGGTGTAACGATGCACAAAATCGATTAATTTAGAAGAGGAGGAGTCCAGTGTTCGTTTCAATAAAATTACTAGTAGATCAAATAAACATTTCTTTAAACCAAACACAGATAGAAAAGCAAAATATTCTTTCAAATTGATCATGCTCGCGTCAGTTGCTGACCAATCGAGAAAGAGTCCCGAACAGCTTGAAGCCTGAAATTGAGTATTTCAGCATGACCACATGGGAATCCATACAACTTTTTTCGAGAAAACATGCCAAACGTAAAAGATCGATTTGATCAGAACCAGGTACTCTAACCGCAGATTTTGGATAGTTGACTGTATTTCGCGAACCACTTGAAACACTTGAAACACTTGAAAAATATTACTATTCAGACCTTTGTAACTTACCTTTGCGGTTAGAATATTTTCTCCAAAAAGTTGTCTGCACTCCTACCTCCAAACTATACTAACCTTCCTGACATTTACACCTATCCCAGCATGAACGCTGGTTAATTTAATAGTGAAAATTAAACAAAAAAATTTGTTAATAGACAAATTATTTGTTAGAAGTTGATTTTATCATATTTTTATCATTTTTATATTATTCTTTCTTATCTTGTGACTAATTCATCTCATAACAAATGAAAGTCGGGACACTCATGAGTCTGATGACAGTTTTTCTCCGAGAGTTGATAAGCTAAATCACATACATTATGGTACACGGCTTCACCGAGACATTATTTCATCTCCCTGTATCAAATGTTCAGGATTATTCTTGTCCATCTTTTAACAACCGTGAACTGTTATAATTTTATACTATTACATAGGTCCTACTAATTGAAATTGCGTCAAAGTTTAATGGTTGCTGATCTTCATTTGTTAGTTTTGTGGCGTAACAAATGACAGTCTCATTGATCTGAAGTTAGGCAAAGAAAATAACGCATGCTTTTGTTTATCTGATTATTTTTCATTCTAATATGTTTTGAGCCATTTAGTTTCCAGTATTTTTCATTCTTTCTGTGTATGTATTCATATAATTTAGAAATGAATTCTATTAGAGTGCCGAATAAGATTCTAAGTGATATGTTAATCGCAAGTGCTAGTAAAGACGTAAGAATTCTGTTAGATTACCTTCGCACGGCTAACTTGATAGATAATGAGCAAGTCAATTTGACACGAGAAATCTTGTTGCGGCACTTAATTCCGTCCGTTGCCCTGGCAAATCGAGGCAAGTGAGGAATTTTTTACTCAATTGATAATGAAAAAATACTTTTTCCTGACCTTTTTATTGGTTATAAAATTTGTTTATAACAATTATAAATATTATTGTTCAGTTATCTCTTGTATTAGAACTGCCTCGAGTTAGCTAATTATAATTACAGACCGAAAAAACGGTGTTTTTCTTCAAAACACACCCAAAGTGCACATTTTCTAATGAAATTCGTTTATATCATTGTTAATTATGATTTAAATACGAAATTTTTCCATCATAGTGATGTTATGCGATGAATTACTTACAAGATGAGGAAAAATAATATGAAAATAATAAAAATCGCGAAAATCTAGGCATCTTTGCGCTAAAATTTACTATACAATGCAAATATATACAGATGAAAATTGTAATCTTATTGAAAAGTGTTTGTTAATATTTTTTGGCGTTATGGAAAAGTCTTAGTAATCTTCTTAATATTTTTACATGATATGTACAAACATATCTACATCTATGTATGTAATACATTTATCAGGTTTCAGCAATTTTCAAAACTTATGCACTTATTTCTGAAAAATATCTAATCTCTATCAAAGTTATAATAAATTCAAAATTTAAAGCTTTTTTGAGTTTCAATCGTGTGTAAAACTACGAAACTCGCCGACGTTTCGTGAACTTGATTGGTCAATCAAGTTCGACCAGTCCCCACTATGGGGCGCTCTGGCCACTCACATGCATCGTAGAGCATACATATATAAGAACCCTGAAAAAGTGAACTGCAATGTTCGTTTCATGCATCTTTGCGATAAAATTTAGTATGCAATGAATCTATATACCTCTGAAAAATTTATGCGTACTAAAAAATATTTTTTAATCTCTGCCGATGTTACGAGATAGTTTTAGTAGTCTTTATATTATTTTTATATGAGATGCACATATAAGGTTTCGATATACGACCTTTCAAAAATATGAGAAACTGTATGGAGTTGTTTTTGAAAAATATTCGATTCCTATCGAAATCGTGAATTTGCTCATAATATTTTAATTGCATTATCGGAATTCTATGCATGTTTGCGGTGAAATGCAGAAAGAAGTTGCTCTCTACGTAATTTTATTTTTGAATAGTTAGGACTTTATTACCATATCTAAAGCGATTTTTACACGGGCCGCAAACCTAGTTTGAAAAAACTTTGTGGCTATAATAAGTTCGCTAGCCGGAGAAATGGTGTGGATGTCTTATTTCTCCCGCTAGCTGCATAAATGGTGATGGCATATCGCTGTGGCTTTATAGACCGCCAGTTATACGCTGTAAAAAAGTTATGTTGGAAATCACATTCGACTGTAATTCAACCTATCGGACTTTCAGAACTTGACTGTAAATAAAGTGCTAGATTAACAAGACCTCAATACTGATTAACATTGTACTATAATAAAACTGAAATGAACATTGCGATAAAACCTTGACCGAGGTACTTCCACGGTCGACGTGTAAAATTGCAGCATATTACAGTGAAAATTATTGAACCTACATAATACGTCGTGAAGATATACAGAGCATTGCATTTACATGAGACTGTAAACTTACAAATAACAGCGTATTTACAATTTTTTGTGTGATTCAAATCGTCGAAATGTAGAAGTGCTTGATAGAGAGCAAAATTACATGCATTATGTTATTGTCACTGATGGCAGGCAAGCACCTAGATCGGCAAACAAAGGACGCGTTTGTGCGACTTTTTTAAGGTGGTTTCCACCATTTTTATTTAAAAAAAATAGATTTCTTAGCGTTCGGTTATTTTACCTCCATTTGTTCACAGCATATTTCTCATTGTATGAGACGGTCTGTTTGAGGTCGAAAAGAAGAGAGAGTATTAGGCTGTTCTTTACCGACTGATGGAAAAATTAATTTTATTTAGAGCGTATCCACCAGGAAATCGAGATGATGGTATTATTGAAAAATATCAAATTGATTGTCATTTGTAGGGTCACAGGGCTGTCAGGTGAACGGTGGCATACGGCGTAATTAGGTTCCGGCGGGATATTTACTTTTCTGCATCTTGCATTTTTTTTCGTAGGAAGAACCGTTTTCAAGTTATAGCGTTACAAACAAATTATTTCTGAATAAAATTGACGAATTTGTACAGTTCCATACCAGAATCTTTTGCTTAGAGATATTTGAAACATGTACATTGTCTATGTGGAGATTAGATCTCTTTGACGATAAAATAAATCTTTCGATAGAATGGAAACTTCTATTCCTGAATCGTGTTTATATATGGCTATTTTTGAAAGAAAATCGTATAAAACCTATGTCTTCCAATAATAACATTGTTTATTGTTCAAACATTCTTTCGCTTCATTGTTTTTAATCATTTTTTAAATAAAAACACTCAATAAACATAATTTTTCAAAAACTGTTAGTGTTAATCAATGCACAAACTCAACCTTCACTCTCTTGATAAATTTTTGCACGATAAGCCATAGTTTATTTACACTTTTTTAACAACATATTGTTTCTAAATCTACGCTTTCCTACGCGCGATAATTTCGGAGGGAAATATATGTCTCGTCCCTAGATCGAGATACTTTTTTGTGTGGCTGTGAAATCAGTGTTAGAAGTACTAAAAAAAATATTTTACTTGAATGCGAAATACCTTTACCAACAAAATTTTCATAAGCGAATTGTGTTGATTTTTTTATTTTCACCCATGAATTATATTTAATTTTCCGTCGAAACACAATTACTGCCGCTGTTTCTCCCGCTAGCGGTCTTAATAGCCACAGCGTTGAAAGAAACACGTATATAGCGACTTTTTCCACTAGGATTCAAGCTTAACTCGGGCCAACGTTTCTCAAAAAGGCAAATCTACATTTTTGTATTTTCAAATGAAATCAATAATAATTTTTGATTTGAAATTTTCATTTATTTTAAATTATTAAATTATTTGCAGATCATATGACAAGCGGCAAGTCATATTTCGACATGTAAAATTTGCAGAAAGTCACATTTGCGGTAAGTTTAATTTGCGGCATGTCATATTTGCGGCATTTCTCGTCTGGAAAAAATTACCCACCACAGCAAACTGGCAAAAAAGGGAGAACTCAAATTTTCAAACGTCCCACTTTTGATAACTCGCTATCCGGTATCTCTCATCTAAAAAATAATTTAAGTCCAAATTGAATTGGCAAAAAGGCAGAAAGTCATGTTGTGGTGCGTCAAATTTTTAAAATGTCACATTTGAGGTAATTCGCAATGCAGCATTTCTCATTCGTTTTTATCTCGAAATAGACTTTCATGGCAAAATTAAAACACAGATCAAATTTTTGAGTTAAAATTCCGATTTTAATATTTTTGTGTAATTTCACTGGATGGTCACTCCTAGAAATGTATGCTTTTCTGATGTACAATTGTTGGTGTTAGAGTGAATAAGTGAAGTACTACAGAAATCAATGCTAACCAAAGAACAGATACAAACTTATATTAAAACTTATATAAACTTATATAAAAAAACTTTTATGGGGGAAAACATTTTCTATCAATAAAAAATGAGTTTTTAATACTCTAAAATGTTTATACATTTTACATCAAAGAGGTTATTTGACATCTAGCTCGGTAACGTTTGATCACGTGCGTCCCATCTTCGCACTTTGTATTCGGCTTAGTTCACAGTGTAATGCATATATATGTACAAAAGCGTCGATTTTTCATATGCATTCATATAATTCTCTAATGAATTATATAAACAGAAAAATTAGAATTTTTTATTTGTCTCGCGTTTTTTGAGTAATAATTCGAATTTTTTATTGTCCAGTAGAATGGTTGATGTTTCAGAGAATGAAGGTGAGTCCCATCAAAAAATATTTGAGGGCGAAGTTGTAGAACTTTTTTGAAGCACTAATATCTTCAGTAAAAATTTTCTTCACATTTCTATTATTTAGCTAGAAATTTAATTAAAAAATGTTTTAAAACCTTTCCGATGTTAGAAAAAACCATAAGTTCTATCAGAAAAAGTGCGGAGGAAATTTTGTACGTCTTCATAAAAGCAACAATTTGTTATTTGTACTTTTTTCGTATGTTGCACAGTTTGACCAGAAAATGGAATTTTTCATTTTTGAAACAGCGTTTTTACAATTATAACAACACATAAAAAATAAGCTGAAAAAATTTGTTGATCTTTTTTATTTGATCAGTTTCTATTTTTTACATTTTTTTCGTTTCTCTCATTGTTTGTCCGGAAAATTTAATTTTCAATTTTTTGGAAACCAATTTTCTTGAATGAAACTCGAACTGTTGGCAAAAATATCTGAATAATGAAGCTGTCCTTCATTTCTCGGCCCTAAAAATTGTACTGAAGCTCAATATAATCTGATCAGTCTTTGGAAAGTTATCATGCCTACACCTTACAGGCTCTGGACTATGAAGACACATACACAAAAACCGTTTTCTAACTCAGGGTATCTCGGAACGTGGAGATATGATTAAAACTAGAGCAGTCGAATTTCACATAAAACTAATACCCTCTTATTAGAATTGAAATGTAAAAATTTTAGATTTCCGAAACACAACCAAATTTGGATAAAACTGACCCTGAAACCCCGATACCGGGTTTAGAAGTTACATTTCGTATCTGAACTAAAATTACGTACCTTATTAGGCCCAACGCTATTAAAAACTATCACCTCGATGCTTCAGAAGAAATGAGAAAAAACATTTTTGAGCATCGGAAGACAATAAATGATTAGATTTTCGACATACAACAAAATTTTGATAAGCCTGATCGTGACACTCCGCTATCGACTCTAGAAGTTGAACTTTCTAACTATGTGAACCACAAATTAGTCCCTTTCTTTAATCTACGACCATCAAAAACTATCATACCCATAAGTCACAAAAATATTATGAAGAGGCTTTTTCAGTTTCGGAACAGAAAAAAGTTTAAGATTTTCGAGATGCAACCAATTTTGGATAAAACTGCACTGACTTTTCTATTGAACCTAGAAGATAATTTTTCTAATTGAACCAGAATTATGTATCTTTTTTGGACTTCGACTATCAGAAACTATCACCACAATGAGTCAGAGAAATATTACAAAGAGGATTTTCCGGTGCCGGAGGACAACAGATTTTAGATTTTCGAAATGCAACTAAATTTTGATAAAACTCACCGTGAAGCTCATCCATTGGACCTCGAAGTTTAATGTGCTAATTTAACGCAAATTGAGTCCCTTTTCTAGTTTGTACTATACAAAAATATTGCCCTAATGATCCTCAGGAGTGAAAAATGTATGATGAAGAGGATTTCAAGTGTCAGAAGACTACTCAGATTTTTGAGGTATGACCAATTTTGAACAAAAACTGATCGTGAAAATACTTCATTCCACCTAGAAGCTGGCGAGTCTAGTTATTAAATTTTCTAATTGAAACAAAAAATAATTCCCTTTTATGGTCTTCCGCTATCAAAAAATATAACCGCAACGCGTCAGAAAAATATGGATAAACATGATTGTCGAGTCTCGGAAGATAACAATGTTTTAGGTTTTTTAAATAAAACCAAACTTGTATAGAACTGATGATGTAACTCCGCTGCCGATCCTTGTATTTAAATTTCCTAATTGAACCCAAATTAAGTTCCTTTTCTGCTTTTTGGCTATCAAAAGCTATATCACATTTTTTGTAAGCTTTTAGTGAAATAAGCCTCTATTCCGTTGCATTTAATACAGTAAGATATGTATACAATTCACTGAACCAAGATTATAATCGTAATGCAGTTGACATTACAGGAGGATCGGAAAGTCGGGGGTATTATCATTGTATTCAAAACAATTCCAGATAAAGCCGATGCAAAATGGTTCTTTCCTTTTTTCGACCATTTTAATTTTTAATAAGTACTTCAGCGAATTCCAGCAAATATATTCGATCCTGCGGTCAATGATGAATGAAAAATAAAAGGTATACAAAGGGTTTATCTTCGATTCATATTTTGAGGCGTTGAAGACATTTTAAATTAACGTTAAAAATTATTGTAATAAAAAGTTTCAATGGGTAAAAGATAGAAACTTCGACAATACTTACAATACTAACAAAATTCTTGTGAACAATATCATATCAAATATTGAAAACTCTACCAAAAATTAAGATAATGATAGGGATAAGTAGAATATACGAAGGACAGTAACTAACTCAATCTGAAATAAAAACAGAAAAAATAATAGAACTAGGGAGGCTATTTAAAAATTTTAAAAAACAACACGAAGATTTGTTATATTTGGAATGGAATAAAGACAATATTATGGTGACAGCGAATAAAAATGATTGTAATTGTTTATAGATTGAAACCCCATAGTAGTGTTGTAGAAAAGGTTATTGCATTCCCAAAGGTACACAAACCAGGTTAAAACTGGAATTTGTTTTCACAATTGGATTACCGACTTTTTGAAATTTCGTCAAATCCGAACATTAAAAAATACAAAAACTCTCCTATGTTCCAGGTTGATTGTGACCGCCTGAAGATAATATATGTGGAAGACGGATTCTAGCCTAAAGCCGCGTATGTTTTAGCCGGATAATTTCGTTGCACTATGCTATTATCCACCCACTGCATGAATACAAGAATTAAAAAACTTCTTTTTCTTCCTTTTTAGTTTCCAGACTGATATTCCTGTCATTGGTTAAAGTAAGCCATTAAGCTACAAGACTACCCAATTAACAAGAGAGTTTTGAAAGCGTTTTGTCATATAAATGTATTACCGGAGAGAATGTTGTGTCTCCTTGTTTCTCATTTGAGTGAATTTGCGTCTCATTAAGAACAAGAATACTGTATAGGAAAAACAGGAGTTTCTAATGGAGAATCAGAGGTATGTCTCTAAAATGAAGAAACAAGCTCGTGACGTAGAGTGTGTTCATTGTCCTGGGCCCATGTTTTAGGGCGCGCTTGAGAATTGACGGTTGTACGATTTCGGTATGCATCGACACTCAACCCCACTAGCTCATGAATCCAACATTTCGCATGTACGTGACTGACTCGGAACGTAAGGGTATAGTTACATTCCTCTATGGTGCACTCAGGTTTATTAGATTCTATTGGATAGCGTCCAACGGTTATGAAACTGTTAAATCCGTTACATATATGTTCTCGATCCGGTCGAAGTTGGTAGCCGCACCACCATAAGCCGAAGTATAAGAAATTACTACTCTCCTCCTAACGAAAAAGGTACTTGAATATTCGAGTAATAAAGTTTTAAGCTGTACTTACGAGCTGACTAAAGGGTTTCGCAGTCTGAACTCTTGATAATAAAATTATACAATCAATGCACAAAATTGGTTGTTTCCCAGGTGCAGTCCAGTCTTTATGTACCTAAGCCGCTACAAAGCGAGACGGATGGTACAAGAATGGTGATCAAAAGTCGAAAAGTTATCAAATTCACATAAAGTTTATGTTGCGTATATTTTTAGGGTGTCAAAAGACGAAAAATGTCACGCCTCTTCTCACAGTGGGGCAAAAAAAATGTCACCGGTTTTCGAAAAATACTAGGATTTAATTAATAATGCATCTCTTTCTTCAGTTTCGACCTTTGCTTAGTGTATAAAACAGTCTCCAGATGGAAAGGTCATTAGTATAAAAAAGACTTTATTTCATTAAGCAGTAACAACGTTTCGGACTTGATATAGTCCCTTTTCAAGCCTATTGAAACCTGTTAAAACATTATTTATTATAGTCTAAATTTTACATACAATTATAAATAAAAAAATCTGCCCGCTTCGCGGGCACATTCTCATCGCGCGCTTCGCGCGCGGCTCGCTTCGCTCGCTAGTTTGAGCGCGCCTAGGGCGCGCACCTGTTGTATCTCGCGCTTCGCGCTCGATGATATGTTTATCTCGCGCTTCGCGCTCGATAATATATTCACCTCGCGCTAC
This sequence comes from Andricus quercusramuli, assembly GCA_932178445.1. Classification (NCBI taxonomy): domain Eukaryota; kingdom Metazoa; phylum Arthropoda; class Insecta; order Hymenoptera; family Cynipidae; genus Andricus; species Andricus quercusramuli. The sequence goes on along the minus strand of CAKNXH010000177.1, from coordinate 606,961 downwards.
GCGCTCGGACACATTTGCCTGACGCTTTAAGCTCGGTTCATCTTGGTTTTCGCACTTCATGTGCTTACTATTGCGCGCTTGGCGGGCTAATGCTCTCTTAGTTAGCTTCATCGTTATGACCTGCGTTTGGTTTAATTATGTTAACTTTACATAGAAAGAGGAACTAATTTACTTAAGGTTCTATCGACCTTAAGGAATACATTCTCATCAAGACACTCGCGCTTCGCGCTCGATATTTCGTTTACAAATCATGTAAGTCTTGCGCCACGCTCGTTTCTGTTCATCGTTTAATGTAAACTCAAAAGTTTGATCGCGATCACGGCGCGCCATTTGGTTGTCGCGGTTCGCAATGACAATATTTTATGTTCAATGTTCTTCAAATAAAAATTATTAAATTTGTATTTGCTTTAAAATGAAGAAGGAACTTCCTTCACTTCGGCGTACATTTTCGTATCTGTCTAATAAAAAATAAATCATACAATCAGAAAGATTTCTTCCAACTATCTGAAAAGGGGCCAAAAAAAAGTATCTAAGTTGTTTTTGGAACATATATATGATACATTTTTGAATGATTATTGAAAAATGGACATTTGACACAAATGGGGGGAGGGGTCAAATTTTACACAAATCTAATACCTTCTCTGGATGAGAATGTAAAAATAGAATAAATTGTTCGAATTTTCAAGTACCATGAACATTAATTATTATTATACCATTAGGCCATTTCCCTTTCGGGGTAGGCGTGAATCGCACGGTTGGAAAATAGTAATGTGGGGAAGGAGATATACATGTTTTAGATGGATCTAGAATTTGCGTGTTATTTATTTAAATAACACGTTCGTCCCGCAACATTGCTCCGACCCAGGTGGCTGATCAATCTCTCTAGTGACCACCCCAAGTGAAGAGCCTCAAAAAATTATTGTGTGTGCGGTCCCTCACTTGGGCCTATAAGTGTCTAAGGTCTTTCGTTTCAAGCGTCATACACTCTACTCACATTCTTTTTATAAACTATTTGTCGCCACACTTTTCTGTCCTGGCATACTTCTATACCTTCCTTCACGTCCATGCATTTTTTCATGCGAGCTCTCGTGTTTCTATGGCTTCTTATGTATCTTCGAATATCCCGGTTTCTGTAAACTTTTTATCTTGTTTCGCGTTTGTTTCGTTTGTTTGGTTCTATTTCTTCTCCATCCCCGCCCTAAGCTCATTTTGGAGACTAGAAGGTGATGGTCAGTATTACATTCAGAGCCCCTCATGACTCTTGTATCTTTGACGAGTTCTCTTGTCTTGTATCCACAATAACGGTGTCAATTATAATGTGGCTATTTTCTTTACGCCAGGTGTAAATGTGGATCATTCTATGTATAAACCAAGTATTTGTAATAAATACGTCCTTTTCTAAGCATAAGCTAACTAACTTTTCCCTGTTATAGCTTTTTCTTGTTGGATCCCCAGAATTTTTTAGCACCCTTTTTATATTAAGGTGGGGGAGCCGGCCCCGCCGCAAGGAATGGAAACCGAGAGACTCACAATTGGTTGACGTCTTATTCTGAGAAGTTCACCAGCCCTCAGCAGCGTTGTATTAGGTAGAAGTTCCCATGTTTCGATCGGCTAATTCCCGGCCAACCTCTAAACGACGAGCCAATAACTCTTTTTTTTTTTTTTTTGTTTTTTACGCACAAATTTTGTTTCATCGTCATTTGTCGTATCTTGCATACTTTTGCCGTAAAATTGAATTTTTGGATTTTTAATTATTTTTTGTGCAATAAAAATGTGAATTTTCGATTTTTCGAGAAAATTCAAAAAGTCGTTCTGATAATCTTGTAGGGCGTTGAAAAAGAAACACTTTTCTTGTCTCGACTTTTTTTCGTATAGTGCGTTGTTTGGCTGAAAATGTTAATTTTCGTTTCTTTTTTTGGATTTTGAAAATGCCGTAACTCTGAAAATTTTGATTTTATCAAAAAATGTTATTCCTGATAAATTGTTTGAACTTTCGATGACTATAAGCGGCCGTACATATGATTTTCAAATTTTGAAAAAAATGGTCTAAAATTTTTTTATAATGTCCTAACTTTTTGAATTTTCATCGAAAATGGCTGGTTAACGAACTCGATCTCTCTTTTTGGTCCCAAAAACTGTGTGCGAAAGCACAATCCAATCCGATTAGTCTTTCAAAAGTTATCCGATATACAGACGACGACAACGACAACGACGACAACGACGACAACGACGACAACGACGACAACGACAGACAGACAGACACCGACGTAAAAACCATTTTTTCTGACTCAGGGGGCCTCAAAACGTCGACATTTGATGAAATCCACGAAAGTCATTTTTCACATAAAATCAATACCTTCTCATTATGATGAGAATGTAAAAATAAAAAACAAGAACATAAATCTTTGCCGATAAAAAGTGATGAAAATGTATAAAACAGTCTCCGGATTTTCTCCGAAAAGTGATGGAAGTGTGAACAAACCAATTTTTTTGTTTTGTTAATAAGTTTGATAGGAAATTATAAATATTAAGAGTAGCATGAAGAGTCACTAATGATAAATAATAAATAAAAAAATAGTTATTAACAACGACAAGTGTAGACAATAAAATTTGATAATAAATAGGAACATTGATATAAAAATATAAATAAATAGTGTATAATAAGTTATTACCTTAGAACATAAATTTGGAAGACGAATGAAATAAGAACTAGATTTTCCATTTTTGTATAATTCGGTTGAAACAAGGATAAATGTGAGAATGTCCAAAAAACAGCAGTAATGTTTATCATTATGTATCAGAAGATACAAAATGATTGATTGAATCCCAAATTTTGGATTTTTATGTTGGTTATGTCAACAATAAAATACCTGTGTAATAGAGAAAATAGAGAGAACTTTTAAAAAGAAAAAAAATTTATGTATTGCAAAAATGCTGATGACAAAAAGTTTGTATTAAAATTATTTTGTGAAAATGAAAATGTAAGAGTTAAAGAAAAAACATTTTTTCAAATAAATTACCAAAAGTTTTTTCAGATTTTATAGAAAATTTCCGTGAATGTGGATATACACACATTTATTTGTACATCTAAAATAGCATTTTTGATAGAAAAACAAGAGAGCTTTATGGAGAGCTCCAAACACAAAAGTAGCGGGAAACGTCATCTTTAGACGCCATGACACAACGTGTGTTAACAAAGTCATCAATAATGAGTATTATCGTATTTGTTCTTGAAGACATCAGAATTAAGTTATATTTGAAAAATCCAGAAAATGAAATGGAAAAAATTTAAAAATGTAGATAATAATAAAGAAGTAAAGGTTAATGTACGCGAGAAAAGTTAAGAGTTACATAAAGAACTGTAAAAATTTGGTAGTTTAGAATTTTCAAATCTAAGATTAACAGAATTTTTTTCTTTTTTAATCGAATAAGATTCAATAGTTAAACGCTTAGTACGATTTTTCTCAACAGCTAAAATTTTGGATGTTGGAAATCAAAATAATGTCCAGTTTCAATTATGTGTTTTTCAAGAGCATTGATATTATCGTCATTATAGTTTCGGCGAGTATGTTCTTTAATTCTATATCATAAAGGTCTGCTTGTGCGTCCAACATAAGAACAATCACAGTTTGAGCAGTTGAATTTGTAGACTACATTTCTTTTTTGAAAAATGTCTAACTTGTCTTTAGGAGACGGAAAAAGGTTTGAGTTTGACTTTATTGGTCTGAAAACGACTTTTATGTTATTATGTCGGAAAATAGTAGCTAGTTTGTCAGTTATTCCCGAGATGTATGGAATGACAATGAAGTTTTTGGAATTATTGAGTTCTTTTTTATCTATTTGATTGTAAATATTATTAACTCGAATTTTGATAAGTTTGTTGATAAGATTAATAGGGTAACCATTTTGAATTGAAGTTTTTTGTATTAGTTTGATATTTTGTGGTCTAAATTTAAATGAAGATAATTTAAAAGCTCTATCTATGAGTCCAAAAATCATTCCTTTCTTTTGTGACCAAGGATGTTGTGATAGGAAATGTAGATATCTGCCGTACCAAGTGGATTTGTGGTACCAATTAGTAAGAAGACATTCATTATTGGTTCTAGTGACCGATACGTCTAAAAAATTAATTGTATAGTTTTGTTCCTGTTCAGAAGTGAATTTAAGATTTGAGTCGAATGAGTTGAAAATTCCTAAAATTTCGTGTAATTTCGATTCTGGCATGACCATAAAAATGTCATCAACATATCTTTTATATAATGGTATTTCAAAATTTAAGGTTGAGAGACAGTCAATTTCAAGAGTATTCATGACAATATCCGCTATCACAGGTGAAAGCGGAGATCCCATGGCTGCTCCTTCTATTTCTTTATAATTGTTGTTGTTGAATTTAAAATATGTAGATCTTAAACAAAATTCAATTGCATTCAGGAATTCATCTCTTGGAATTAAAGTGTATGGAGCTATTTCGTCCCATTTGTTTTTGATAATTTGTAGAGCTAGGTTTATTGGAATTGAAGGGAATAAGTTAATCACATCTAAAGATACAAGATGATGATTTTTTGGCATTTTGAAGCTTTTAATCTCATTGACAAACTGCCAGCTATCTTTAACTGAAAAACTCGATTTTTCCGTTAAAACTTTTAGAAAATTAGAGAGATATTTAGCTAATTTAGAAGTTGGACTGTTGCCACTTCTTAGTGAAATAAAGTCTTTTTTATACTAATGACCTTTCCATCCGGAGACTGTTTTATACACTTTAATTAATAATACCTAGAATCAATAAAGCAACTATTCAGATAAGTTTTCTAATAGCTTAGAAATTGTTTGAAAATTTTATGAATGTGTTATAAGCAAATAAGTGAAGGAAAATGGATTCATGGGAATTGGCACTGATTCGTGAATTGATTTTGCACTAAATTCGAACAATTTATAGACAAAACCTGTTTTTCATTTAATTCATGAAATATAATAAATAGAAATTTTATGAACATATTTTGTAAACAATCATCCATAGCAGGTAGTTATGTTGGAATGAATCAAGTTTTCCCTATTTAATGGACGAATATTATACGAAAATGTCATAAAATTATCAGATTCATTCATCCAATAACAACTGATGATTGAACAAATTGAAATACAAATGCACTCTCTGGCTATTTTTAGAGGTAAAACTTGTTTTTTTTTCTCAACGTAATGATGTGTAAATAACTAATTTCCAAACTTTTAGGGAGCTTATATGACGATCAACAATTTTTGTCCTTAACAACAATTGTTTAAACAAATTTTTATCATCTTAGGCATTTTTCAGGAAAAATATGTTTCTTCAGGATATAAACAGACTGTTGTTTAGTGGAAGATCTGTGCTATCGGTCGATAACAATTGATAATTGTTTCAACAAAGTGAATTAGGAAATGCTTTTCGGCTATTTCTGAAAGTAAAAACTTGTTTTTTTTTTTCATAGTTACTTCCAGAATCTGCAATAGTGCTTCTAGATATCACTTGAGTTCGACGCCATATGCATCATGTAAAATAAATAGATTTATAATTTTTCGATGATCATGAAACTTAGTACACAGACGGTTTTTGGGTCTCTAAATTCGAATATGGTATCAGAATTCCAAAAATCAAAATGGCGGATCCAATATGGAGAATCGAAATTTCGCAAAATTGGTTGATTTTCATGAAACTTGGTTTATTAAAGTTTCTTGGGTCTCTAAATCCCCATCTGACATGAAAATTCGAAACTTCGGAATAGTTGACCCAATAGAGCGACCAACAGTTTTGAAAAATCTAATGAGTTTGCGGGTTGGGATGAAAATTGGTACTATAGAGATCCTTATATCCCTATAGAAATGAATATAAGGTCAAATTTCGAAAATTCAAAATTGCTGATCTGATAAGGCGAACCAAATTTAAAGAAATCCAATGAATTGGCGGCACTAAATGAGGGTCAGTACTAATTGTCTTCTTGGTTCACTGGAAGCAAATCGGATGCCCCAAATAACCCCCTTGATTCAAGTTTTATACAAATCCGCAAACTTTTTGAAAATTTTGGTCACCATATTAGGTCAGCAATTTCGAAAATTCTAATTTTGACCTCGAATTCATATACAGCGACCCAAATAATCCCCTAATACCAATTTTCATTCAAATCCGTCAACTCATTGGATTTTTCAAAAATTTGGTCGCAATATTGGATTAGCCATTTCGAAATTCTTAATTTCGACTCTGAATTGTATTTAGTGACCCAGGTAACCCCTAAATACTCTTTTTCAATAAAATCCATCTAGTAGAAGGTTCCACACATTTTGGGGCCACTTTGTGATTTTCAGTCTACACAGTGACGGGGTTAATGAGTAATGGAAATGACAATAGTAGATCGTTATTGAGTTTTATGAAAAGAAAGTTTGAAAATTAGTAATTAACAGTTGGTTATGTTGAAAAAACCAAGTTTTCATCTTTAGAAATAGCTGGAAAATGCATTTGTTAATTAATTCTCTTTAAACAATTATCAATTGTTATTGGCCCATAGAACAGAGCCATTACTAAATGACAGTCTGCTAATACCCTAAAGAAACGCAATTTTTGTTTTAAATGCCTGAGATTATAAGAATTTGCTTAAACAATTTCTGTTAACCATGAAAATTGTTGATTGTCATATAAGCTCCCTAAAAGTTCATAAATTACTTATTTACACGCCATCACGTTGAGAAAACTAAGTTTTTACCTCTAAAAATAGCCAGACAGTGCATTTGTTAATTCAGTTTCTTTAAACAATCATAAGTTGTTATTGGATGAATAAATCTGATAATTTCTTTATTGTATTTCATAAATTCATTTGAAAAAAAAATTTGTCTATGAATTGTTCAAATTTAGTTCAAATCAATTTACAAACCACAGCCAATCTCTATGAATCCATTTTCACTACTTATTTGTTTATAACAAATTCAATACATTTTTTAATCATTTCTTAGCTGTTAGCAAATTTGCTGGATAGTTGCTTCACTGATTCTAGGTATTTTGGATGGAATCCAAGTATTTTTCGAAAACCGGTACTCTTCTGAATAAAAACCTTTTTCCATTTTTGTTATTAAATAAAAAAAAACTTTTCTTTTAAATCAGCCCTGACCGATTCGTGCGGAATTTTATTAGCTTCAATTTGAAAAAAGAATTGAAATCCATTTATAAACAGCTTCTGAATGTCAATTGGTCCAAAGACTTTTTTTGCCCCACTGCGGGAAGGGGCGTGAAATGTTTTTCTTTTGAGTGGATACACTACCTGTTCTAGCTATTTTCAACTCTTTCAATGAAAAAAAAATTATTGTTTCGAAACGATCGATAATCAGGGCATCACCCTATCAAAACTGTAGTAGCCATAATTATATTTTATCGCAAGAGTTAAAGATCGCCAAAACAGGTAGTGTACACGCACAAAAGTAATACTATATATAAACTATCTTTCAAGAGGACTACATTTTGGATTCATTTTGCCAATGTTTCAGTCCAATTGAAGAACTTCTAATTTTTTTAGTAAGAACACTTGAGAAATAATGTCTACTGATTGCACGTTAAAAGTGCATTGATCCAGAAAGATATCATTGAACTAATCAAAAATAAGACTTTTTTCATCATTTTTCCAAGTTTAATGAGAACTTGCGATCTATAAGGATTTTGTTATTGCTGTATTCTTTTCAAAGGATAATGATAGTTGTGAACAGTAATTTTTACAACCCTTTTCATAAAAAAAAATTTATTTCGTACCAAATAACGAAAAATTCGCTATTATTCGTAATTTTAGCTTTATCGTGGATACGCAAACATAAAATATAATTTTTATCTGTTACTTTTTGTAAGAAAAGTCGTATATTGGCGGAGAAATCTTTTATGGGAATCAATACATATATTTTCTCTAAATTACAGAATATTTCTGCATTTCTCAGCAAACTTCTTCCACTTTCTGCTAATTTTACGAAGGAATAGTAAGAGAGATCGATCTCCGCACATGTGAATTGAAGGAGTAACGGTAAATAAATAGAAAAACAATATTTTTAGATGTCAATTTCACATACTTATATGAACAGTTTAAGCATTTTTTCCGACAATTTTTAATTTGGGAAAGTGGTTGTGGAAGAGAAGGGAAAGAAAGGTTGGCGGTGTGAGGGGAGATTTGAAGGAGTAGAGCAGTAAAGGAGCATAGGGGAAAAGGGGGAAGATGACAAATCCTGAGAAAGAGGCAATGATGACAGATTATAGAGGGGTAAAAGGTATACGAAACTAGTGGATGAGGATAGATCATTTGTGTTTGGAAAGGGGAGATGAATAAGGAAAGCTGGGTAAGGAGGGGATGGATGAGATATGGAGTAAGGCAGTGAAGGGATACAGCTTATAAATAGTAAGGGGAGTACAATGATGCTAGAGGAGGGAGGAGAAAATGTATATGTGACTCTCAGAGGAGGAGAGGATTAAAAGATAGCGTAGATCATTGAAGAAGTGTATGTAAAGGAGGTGAAGAAAGGGGTGAGTGGTGAATGGGTATTGAGGGGCAAGGACGATAGCGAAGAGAGGAGCAAGGGGTATATGTGACAGGAGAAGGAAAGGAGAGCTTATGTGTGTTGTGGATATATAAGGGAAGGGATAGTTAGATGCTGCTCAGGGTGACGGCGCGAAGGGCGAATAAGTGTGTTTAGGAAAGGGTGACGAGAGAGTGACAGGATGGAAGGCTAATAGAGTGGTGGGTACACGTTTAGAAAGGGGGTTGGAGGATGTAGAGCGGATAGGAAAGATAGTAGAATGTGTGTGTTGGTGGAATGGAAAGAGTGGAAATGCGAGAGGGATGGAGGGCTGTTAGAGATGAGGGTAGGGGAGTTGGAGAGGGAGAGAGAAAAAGTATGGTATGGTGGCGGAAAATAGGAAGATTGCGCATCAAGGATATGTGATGAAACGATGAGGAAGAGGACGATCAGGGTGGGGTGTGAAAGAGGGGGAAAATAATAGAGGTTTAGGGCTTTTACAGTAGGAGACTAGAGGGATTGGGGAGAAGCTAAAGGAAAGGATTAAAAACTATAAGGGGCGGATGGTTGATAGAGAGAAAATTAGAGGAGTGGATGTTTTTAGAAGTGTTAGAGATTACTAGGGAAGTGATTAAATAGGTTACCTGGAAAGCTAAAGATTTCTTACGTTTGATATAATTTTTTCTAAATTATTGGCAAATCCGATCCCTGAATTATTTTGTCAATACAATTACGTATTGAAAAATATTGCGAGCACAACTGGTGTGAATTGCATGGATGTCAAATTATCTAGAATAGAGATTTTGGTAACTTCGCCAGATGCCGCGGATGAACGTGATAACTTCTCAGACTTTGGAGCTCCTGGCGGATTAATATTGCATGCTGTTCCTAGAAATTGTCCTACTCTATTAATGAGGGACGACAATGCGAACATACAGACGACGGCGTATGCATGTTCCAGGGTAACATATAGTCTAATGCATGTACAGCAAAATTTATGGAGTAAACGCAGACCAGATGGCACAGCCAGCCGTTTCGCGGTAAAGCCAGGTTCAACGGATGTCCGGCCTATAGCTTAACAGAATCTCATTGTCAAGCTGCGTAATTAAACAGTTAAGACCTATAGAAAACGAATGTGTACTTCTAGTGAATACATCAAACATTCGTGATTCACCATGATCGATCCAGAACCCTGTTTACATAAATGATATTTATTCAGGGGAGGCTCAATTCGTTATATTGCGCGGATTATAGTGGCGGTTTTTAATAAGGCCGTTACTAGTTGTACAGCTTTTTAGGATGAAGATCCTTCGGATAAATATTCTGTTACTCTCGGATTTACTCAGAAATCATTAAGTTCAATGTTTTTTTTCTCACTTTATTGCATGCAGCTCTAATACGATTTGTTAGTCTTTAATTACTGTCTACGTGGTTCATCTAGGAACTTCATTAGTTGCTGAGGAGGAATAGTGAGCGGCAAAGTACTTTTAATTAAAGTCATGCTTGAATATGACATCGTATTTATTATTCGAGGTTCTAACCTAATATCAATCTAGACCTGTGCTGTGTGAAAATTAGCAGGGTTTGCTTGTATTTGATTCAGAGGGTGAACTTACGTTTCTCCGAATTTTTGTTGTAGTAGCTTCTCGTCTTCGCAATAGCTTAAGGCGGAATCGATTCTTGACTTAGCATCAAGAAGGAAATACGCTTTTACTTACGGAAATGTATTCTCCTTCTCCGAGATATTCTTGCGGAGGACTTTATTCACAAAATTGCCGCTTGATGACGTACAATATGTACCCTGGGGGACTTCCGTCGCACGAATCTATTTCCATGACTTACAGCCAGCTTCAATTTTTATCGGAATGGAACAGAACGTGTTCCGCAGAATATCTGCGTCTTATAAAATCCGTAAGCTCTCAGTGCTTGACCAATTTTTCGAGAGCAATCAGCTAAGAGGTCGTAAGAAATATGTTAAAGGGTGCCGCATCCGTTTCTACAGCCATCTATTGAATTCAAAAAGAAACAAAAATACTGTACCTCTTCCATTATTGTTTTAGCTACCATTCGGAAATGTCTTGGACTTTCTGGGTATTATTTACTCATGGGGTATATCTCACTTATTCAACGGAGATATCGCATTATCTTAAACAGAATTTCAACGAGTAGAATTCATCTTCATATTGCAATTTTTTCTGATTCATTTGGTGTCTTGATCGCAGGCTATTATTTTTAATTTATAGGAAAGAAAAAGGTAACTAAAGTTCATTCTTAATTCGTTATTAGTTCCCTGGCAGATATTATTTCAATTTTACAATATTGTATGTCTGATCACGGGAAAAACAACCATATAAATTGACAAGATAAACTTTACAAAACATAGGTTATTATTGCTATATTTAGATAAAGATTTCGTTGTATTGAGACAAAATTTTCTGGTTCCACACAATTTTCATGTATGATCAAGTAAACTTTTTTCTGAGTGTCACATTTTCTAGCTGTTTCCGTATGCATCAAAAATCATTTATGTGTGATTGTTTTTTTTTCTTTTGAAACACGCAGGGTTGCTAAAAAATTTCAATTTCGAAATTCCTTGACGTGCGCTGACTTTTCCCGGACCAATTTTTTATTTTGTCTGATCGTTCTAAATTTTTGTTTCAAGTATAAAAAGAACCTCACACCTAGCAGATCAATAATTCCAAGGTAAACAAATTTTTGCTTCTCTATTAATTTTAAACGCTTTTAGTGACAACAGTCATACAGAATTTTGTAAAGGGTCATCCACAAATTACGTGAGACATACATAAAAAAACATTACTTTTCCAACCAAATAATTAAGATTTCATCTGGAAACGATGGATTTTGCAGAAAACAGGAAAAATAAAGTTTTTAACGCTTTAAGCTTGGTTCCCCTGGGTTTTCGCACTTCGTGTGCTTGCTATTGCGCGCTTCGCGGGCTAACACTCTCTTAGTAAACTTCATCTTCATGACTTCCTTTTCGTTTAATTTCGTCAGTTTAACATAAAAGGGAGAACTAATTTACTTGAGGAATTTACCTTAAGGAACACATTCTCACCAAGAGACTCGCGCTTGATATTTCCTTTGAAAATCATGTAAACCTCGCGCTCCACGCTCGTTTCTGTTCATCGTATAATAGAAACCCAAAAGTTTGAGCGCGCTTGCGGCGCGCGATTTGGTCGTCGCGCTTCGCAACGACTATATATATTATGTTCGATGGTCTTCAGATAAAAATTACTAAATTTGAAGAATGGACATTTGAAAAAAACCGGGGGGGGGGGGGGGGTCAAATCTTAACCAAATCTAATACCTTATCTGGATAAGAATGTAAAAATACAAATTTTCAAGTACCGTGAGCATTAATGATAGTTATTTTATTGTGATAAGGGTTAGAAATAGTATTGTGAGCATAAAAATAATGAAGTATTTTGAAAAACACACGAGACATGAACGATGAATTATATAAGTAAAGTTTTGATGAGAATGTGCCCACTTATCGGGAATATTTTTTTACTGTCAATGTTATTTTTTACAAATAATACAAAAACTACACATCCTATCGAAAAGTGACGAATAACAAATTTGTAGATCTTTTTTGAGTGCACAATTTTTGTTGAATCATCATTTGTCGTATCTTGCATAGTTTGATCGTAAAATTAAATTTTTGGATTTTTCATTATTTTTTGTGCGATAAAAATGTGAATTTTCAATTTTTCAAGAAAATTCAACAAGTCGTTATGATATCCTTGTAGGGCGTACAAAAAGAAATACTTTTCTTGTCCTGACTTTTTTTTCATATTGAGCGTTGTTTGGCTCAAAATGTTAATTTTCGTTGTTTTTATTTTGGATTTTGAAAATTCTATAGCTCTGACAATTTTCCTTTTATCGAAAAAAGTCATGAGGATAAATTGTTCGAATTTCTATGTAATATGGAAAGCCGTAAATAAAAATTTCAAATTTCGAAAAAAAATTATCACAACAATTTAAAAAATGCTCTAACTTTTTGAAATTTGTTTCAAAATTGCTGGCTGACGAACTCGTTCTTTCTTTTCATACTCTTATAAAGTGTGCCGAAGGGCAACCCAATCGGATAATTTCTTTAAATGACATCCTGTTTACACACTACACCGACAACGACAACGACAACGACAACGACAACGACAACGACAACGACA
>CAKNXH010000177.1:570541-594244 GCA_932178445.1 Andricus quercusramuli | reverse complement strand
GACAACGACAACGACAACGACAACGACAACGACAACGACAACGACAAAGACAACGAAAACGACATTATGATGAGAATGTAAAAAGGAATTTTCAAGAAAATGGTGGAATTGTAACCCGGAATGATGAATTTTCGATCAAAAAAGAAATTCTCGATAAGAAGTGTAAGAGTTTATATTTCCACCAAAAATATTCCAACTTTGAATCCAAAACAGTTGAATTAAACTTTCAATATGAATATTTAACAAATTGGTTGAATCTCTAACCAAAATATACTAGTTTTTTAACCAAAAAGAGGAATTTCCAACAAAAGAGTTTAATTTTTCAACTAAGAAAGATTTTTCCATCAATAATGAAAAAAAAAATTCCAGCCCAAATATTGAATTTTCAACTCGGAAAGACAAATTTCCTGCAAGACAGTTGAGCTTTCAACTAAAAAATATGAACTTTCTACCAAAATAATTAAATGCTTTGAACTGAGAAGAGACGAGCTTTCAATCAATTAAATGAATTTCCAACTCAAGGAGATAAACTTTTAAGCAACAATAGAATATTCATATTTTGAGTTCGAAAAATTATTTCACAACTGAAAAAACAACAAATTAAGAAAAATAGTTAAGTTTGCAACCAAAGAAATCAATTTTTAATCAAAATGCTAAATATTCAATCAAAAAAATGATTTTCAATCGAATAGTTGAATTTTCAACCCAAGAGATTAATTTTCTATAACAAAGACAAATTTTGAGGAAATTACATGAATTTTTAACTGAAAACAATACATTTTCATCCAAAAATAGAATACTCAATTCTTAGCAAAATAAATGTTAAACCAAAAAAGGAACGAATTTTCAACAATATTGTGCAATTTTCAACCAAGCAAATTAATTTTTAACGAAAAGGATGATGTTTCATCTGATGAGATTACTTCCATACAAAAAAATAATTTTTTTTTTATAAAATTAGATGAATTTTCTACTAAAAACAATACATTTTCATCCGAAAATAGTATACTTAATTCTTAGGAAAATAAATGTTGCACAAAAGAAAGGAACTAATTTTCAACAAAATAGTTCAATTTCAAACCAAAGAAATGAATTTTCAACCAAATGGATGATGTTTTAACTAATGAGATTACTTTCATACCAAGAAAGACCAATTTTCAACAAAATAGTTAAATTTTCACGTGAAATAGATACAAATCCAACTTAAAACAGAATACCCGGACAGCATAAAAGTTTTTCTAAATATTCCTGGAATATTTCAATGAGAGGTTCGGAGAATTCTGAAAAATGTTCCAGGAAGGTTACCGGAAGCAGGTAAATGTCCACGTAGTAAGGAAGGTTCGAGGAAGGTTCATGATAATTTTCGCATTATATTATTCTAATTACTTCAATTAATTAAAATCCTTATGAACATTCTTCTGACTTTCCTTGGGAACCTTTCTTGATACGTGGACATTTATCTTCTTCCGGGAACCTTCCTATAACATTTTTTGGTGTTCTCCGAACTATCCATTGGATTATTCTAGGAAGGTTCAATTGCGTTATCCGGATAGTTGAATTTTCAGTAAAAAAATTATTTTCAACCAAACAAATGAATTTTGATCGAAGAAGACAAATTTTCAACCAAACACGGAATAGTTTAATTTTTTGTTAGAACAAATTTGTTCAGAAATAATAATTCTCAATAAAATAGTTTAAATTTTTAACGAAAAAGAAGTTTTTAAAACTAAATTGATGAATCATCAAACAGAAAAACTAATTTTTAACAAAATAGTTCCACTTTTAACTAAGTAGATGAATTTTCAACAAACTGACCTGCATCAACCCTAGATACGTTACTTATTTATCAAACAAAATAATATTTTATGATAAAATATCAGCAGGAAACCTAAAAATGTATAATTTTACAAATTATGACGGCTTGATTTGTTCTGATGTTGTTTTCCACTGTCGATTCCCCATCATTATCAGATCATTCAGCATCCATCATTCGATAATCATTATCATTGTAATTATCCGTCGGATAATCATGTAGAATCAGCTATTAGGGCTTCTGACCTGCGATGCGGTCACGACAATCAGATTCGGAAAAATATCTCATCGCATTTCGGTTTCCTCATTATCGTCATCAATTCGGCTTCATTACCAGATATTTATTTGGAAAACGTAGCTTAGGATTCTTTAAATCAAAAAAGGACAAAAGTTTAATGTCAGTTCTACTAAGTTTACTCTCAAATATATCTGAGCATTTTTATCTCTGTTATAACTGACAGATTATTATCTATCTTACTCTCAAAGATAAGTTATCATTATAGAGAGTAATCGAGGTGATAAAATCAAATCAGAATCTTAATCCATTGAATTAGATCTTGATTTCTCTCCGGAGCAACTTTAGCGCTTATGAGATAACGCATCTATTTCCTCGGTTGTAACCGTTCTTAGAGTTTCAGCCGTTCAGAGATTCTAGAACCGTTAATTCCTGCAGACAGCTGGCAAGAATCTACAGTATAAAAAAGGGGTGGTATTGCACAGATTAGTAATTTATCGGGCTATGGCTGGAAACTTACAAAAACTTTTATAATTATTAACAATAATTAAATGTCACATAGTTAGCAAGGAAAATATAATATATTCTGTGATATTTTGAATGCTCAGCTTTTAATTATTAACCCTCGTTCTGAAACAAACAATTTTTTAAACAATATTATGACAAGAAAACATTTTGTCGGTAGGCGGTTCCACGCCCTTTCCATTAATAATAAGCATATTTTTTAATTAAAAATGTAACCCCTAAAAAATGAAAGTTAAAAACAAATTGGACTTTTCTGAAGGAAGGCATATTTAAAGGAATGTTATTTAAAAAGAAAGCTTAGGTTTTTTTTGAAAAGTTGTGAGGTTTAGAAGTGGAATTTTTATTGTTTATTTATGAAAATAATAGGTAAGTACTTTTTTAGGAAACACCATCTGATTTGACGTTTTATAAACCCTGATTATGGCGGTAAAAATATTTCGTCTAGTACAGTTTCGATAGGTTTTTTCACGCCCCTTTCATTGATCATAAGCATTTGAAAAAAAATCGATTGGTGACCTTGACCTTGACTGTACCATTGACTGTACCTTTCCAGGTCCAATTTTGGATTAGTGATTGTCATATCTGGACCTAAAATTTCCTGCTCTCTCAGTTCCCCGGGTCAAAAATGGGCCATGTTCAAGGTCAAGGTCAAGGTCAAGGTCACCATTTGATCGAGCGTCAAAAATTCTTCAACTTTTGTCTTGGTCATTAAGTTGAATGTGTCTAAATTATTTTTATAATTTTTGAAACGCAACTGATTATTATAATATTTTATTTATTGATTTTTGAAGTTGAGTTTGGGTACTTTGTGCTTTCTAGTTTTATCCTATTGTTATTTCTAAAATAAAGCCTCACATTACAGTTTCATCAACAGTTTACGCAATTTAAAATTGCTCTGCGTCTATGAATTGTAATAAATGACAATTTAGCGCTTTTTTGAATAAAAGAAAACACAAATTACATTTGAGTAATTAGTATTTCGTTGAAATTACTTGCGAACACTTTACAATATCTTCAAAAGAAATTTTAAAGTAAATAACTCGAATTTCATGTTTCTCAAATTATTGGTCAGCTCAGGGTGGGAGCTCTCTCAAATTCTGATTAATTCTTAAGTACTCGAAATATTTAGATTCTGGAAATTCGAGAAAGATTGATCTTGATTCGACCCGTAGTTGCAATTTTTATACTTTCAGTAATTAAGAAAAAAAGTTTGAACATGAAATTCAATCATACGTTATGTTTTGATGTTTAAAAAATTCAAAACTATATATTTTTTCTCGTGAAAAATATTTGACAGCTTTTTAGCACGAATAACGAAAATCTTGTAAACTTGATGGGCTGAGCTGAAAAGAGAATAGAAAAAACGATTGAAATTTTCAATTAGTTTGCGAATAAAAGTAACGAAAGTCTCCATGTAAAGTTTTGAAATATAATTTTGATAAATACCAGGTATATGAATTTTCTAAAATAATAGTCTTAGGATTTTCAAAACGATATGAACGAAGAAATCTAAAGTTAAATATCCAATAAACTGATATTTTGATACTATATCCTTCGTAATATTAAAAAGTTGAGAACAATATCTAAATGATAATATTATTTTTTTATAATATTTTCGATGTAAAATTTTTCTTTTCATAGTCACTTAACTTAACATCGAGAATTTGTTTATATAGAAACCTACACAGAATTTCTTATAAAATTAAAAGAAATTTTAAATCAATAGTTCAGGCAAAAATGTGCAGATTTCGTTTAATTTTTCAAATAATAAATTGAATTATTACTCAAATAAATGAGAGAATGAATAATTCAGTAGCTTTTTATTCAATTCGTAACGATTTGTAATCAATTTGTGAAAATTGTTTATAATTTTTCAATCATTCAGGTAATTATCTAATCCCGTTATCACTTTAATTCGTCCCAATACTATGGAGCCAATAAGCATTGCGGAATAGCGATAACAATAAAAACATCGAATCTTGAATTTTTTGGATCACCAATTTTATATAAAAGGATTTATTCAAATAAAAAAAAACTTTTTTTATGATAAGCAATCAATAGCTTGACAAACTGATGAACGTTTATCGAAATAAAAAATTATTTTCATATGCTATCAAAAAATAAGGGTATTGAATATTTTAGTAGAGTTAAGAGTAATTTCTACGCAATAAAGAAGGTTGCAAGAAAAAAATGCTTCTCTCTTATTCTTACGAATTTGTAACCAATCAGTTCCTTCATACTTTTATTCATTTTTTCCATGAAGCAATATTTTTCGTGAAAGTTACAGAGGCAGGAAAATTATAAATATACAATGGAAAAAAATTATACATAATTTTGTTTACTCAGACTAAATTTTATCTGAGAATTGATATTCCAAGTTATTGTTAACAAAACTGACTGAATGCCGGGGATTATAATCAATATAAACCTTAATACTTAAAAATGAATTTGTATTACTTAATGAAGATTTTTGCAATGGTTTTTCCTTTTTGAAGTTTTAGGAATATTGAACTGACCTTTCACCCCTTATGCAGCACTCATCGCCTTTTAGCTTTGATACTTGATCTTTGAACCTTGAACCTTAGCCCTCGACATCTCAACCTTTTGACCTTCGACACATTGTCAATGATCCCGTCGCATTTGATCGTTGACATTTGACATCTGACCTA
Organism: Andricus quercusramuli; assembly: GCA_932178445.1. Lineage (NCBI taxonomy): Eukaryota > Metazoa > Arthropoda > Insecta > Hymenoptera > Cynipidae > Andricus > Andricus quercusramuli. Next base: position 589,003 of record CAKNXH010000177.1, on the reverse strand, counting down.
TTATTTCGATTGATATTTTCAGTATTATTTTCTGTAAATATGAAAAATGGGTGTTGCAATATTTACATTTTTGTATGAGAACGTAATATAAGGAATAAACTATATTTTTTCGATTTTTCGATGGGTTCTACGAATATTAGGCTATTGTTCCGTTACCGTTAAGAAAGGGTCCCATTACGAATAAGCATTAGTATATCGTTCCCCTTTGGATAAGAATTAGTCTACTTCATTTTTTAAGAAATTTAGTGAACAAGTAGAAGTGCTAAAAAAATAAAAGTCTTCAGAAATTTCTTGTTATGAAAGTTGTAGTAGCCTTAATTACGTTACAAACTGTAATACAAAATACTGGATTTTTGAATTTGTAGGAAATGTTCCGAAGAATAATAGGCTATCTTTCATACAGTAGCATCTCAAATGTAAGTTTCTCAAATAACAGAACCACAGGGAAAAAAATCTTTTTTCGGATCTGGAGGCCCGACTATGTTTACTATATGTTTCGGGGTCCCTGAATCCGAATCTGAGGTTCAAAAAACCCCAGCACGTCAGGGTTCTGACACAATCTCAAAAAACCTCATGAAAAATCTTTTTTTTTGGGTTTGGAGGTCAGATCATGTTTACTGTATGTTCTTGGGTCGCTGATTCTGAATCCGAGGTCCAAAAAACCGAGCACGTCAGGGTTCTAAAATTACGTCAAAAAAACCTCATGAAAAATTGTTATCGGGTCTATAGGTCAGAACATGTTTACTATATGTTTTTGGGGTCACTGAATCCGAGTCCGTAGTCTCAGAAACTTCAGCACTTCAGGATTTTGATTTTGCGATCCGGCTAAGTACCTGGATTACAGCTTTGATGCCTTCATGGCAGGCGCACGCAAGCGTTTTACGATACAGAGAGTCGAATCCTCAGGATTCGGATTCAGCGACCCCAAAAACGTATAATAAAAATGGTCTGACCCCCAGACTAGAAAACAAATTTTATGAGGTTTTTTAAGGTTATGTGAGAACCGTGACGTGCTGGGGGTTTTAAGGACCTCGAATTCGTATCAGCGACCCCAAAAGCATATAGAACACATGGTCTGATCTCCAGACCCAAAAAAAGATTTTTTATAATGTTTTTCGAGGTTATGTCGACATTCTGACATACTGGGGTTTTTTGGACCTCATATTCGGATTCAGCGACCCCAAAAACATGTAGTAAACATGGTCTGATCTCCAGATCCAACCAAAAATTGTTATGAGGTTTTTTGAGGTTATGTCAGAACCCTGACGTGCTCCGGTTCTCCGGACCTCGGATTCGGATTCAACGACCTCAAGAACATATAGTAAACAGCGTCTGACATCCAGACCCGGAAATAGTATATTGCGTGACGAGGGTCGAAAGGCAACGATGTCACGAGTGCGTAGTTAGCTGCCCGAGCGAAGCGAGGGCATCACACGAGTGAAATCGTTGTCTCGCCCCGAGTCATGCATACAATTTTTCATCATATCGATAATCGAATTTTCGATTGATGTACGATGCAAAAGATTTTTTTTGTGTGGCTGCGTTATTCACGATAATTGCAAATAAATGTTTTAAGTTCATTCACTTCGTCACAATTTATTGTGAAAATATTGTATTATTTTCTAATTGATACGTATATACCTAAAAGTTCCTAAAATCCATTTTCTATAATGACATAACTTATTGGTTAGGTTTGGAATTTTATCTAGACTTCAGAACAATATCTTTAATTTTTTATTAATTTATTCCTGAAAATATTACAAAAATGACACAGAAGACAGACTGGCGAACAGAAAACTACACATTTTTTGCCATTGCTACGACCGAGAAGAGATTTATTTTCAATTATTTATTGAAATCATGGTATAAATATTATTACTTTCAATACTTGTTCACATATTTTCAGTTCCTGATTTGATTTACCAATACAAAATTTGATTTCTTCCTCCTCAAAACTTAGCTGAATGAATTTAGACTAGTTCTTATCCGTAGTGAAAAGATAGACTAGTGCTTATTCGTAATGGGATGATACTCGCTTTCTTAATGGTAACGGAACAATAGCCTAATATTCGTAGAACCCACCGATTTTATCGTTATCAAATAAATATTTTCATTAATCTGTATTATTTTTCAATCTTTATTATTGATACTTGATGAACAAATAGAATAATATATTAATTTCTTAATCCTTTGAATGAGTGATGACTAATAATTTTAGGGCGTTGTATGATATATAAATATACATAATTACGTATGTATGAACTCCTTCTTCTACTTATTTTCAGATTGAAGGAAAATAAGCGCTGATATTTCATGAACATAAATCTACTTGAATCGATTGTCGTTCTCAGACTCCCTGGTTTGTAAAACTCTTGAGATCCGTTTATTAAATGGCTTTTACGGCATCATCTCCTCCTTTTGTTGTGATATCTCTGTACTGACGTGCTTTTCTGGCGCTTTCTCGACATAGCTCAAAACGGTCATTATAAAGCGAGCCAAAAGAGCTGAACATAAACCAATGTGCGCCGTATGATCTTCGTAAATTACCATGAGTTGACCCAGAATCAGGATAAAAGCAATACCATACAGATTATTCGCCACATTAAGAGCTTTATTCTAGAAGCAATGAATTCGGGATCTGGATGAGTGTATTCTGCAGACCTCAATGGATTCACGTATTATTTATGGAATTAAAAGAATGTAATGAAGAGAAAAAAGTATCTTCACTTTTTACAAATTGAAGGAACTCCGTATTTGGTTTGAAATGCATGAATAAATCCTTTTCTCTTTTTTCATTAGTTATTCAAATTTCGCTAGGAGAAGTTGATTACAAAATTTATGATTGATAGCTGAATTGGCTTAATTTTAATGCGTGGACGTTTATAAATCTGGTTGAATTGATTACCCGTTTCCGATACTTTGTTTCGTGAGCTTACTAAAATCCCATTTATAAAACTGATTTTATGAAATTTTCTTCTTTTAGTGGAATATCTTTGTATTCTGCAGTTTTTCTTGCATTTTCGCGTCGTTGTTCATCCTTCGTTAAAACGGTCGTAACAAAGCCAACCAGGAGAGCTGAACAAAGACCAATATGTGCAGCAAGATCCCCATAAATTTCCATCAGTTTGCCGAAAATCAGGATGAAAGCAATACCATACGCATTATTTGCAACATTAAGAATTCCAGAAGTAATGAACTCTGGTTCCGGATATGTGTATTCAGCACACAATTCATATCCCAGTGCGAAATAACCGGACATGAAGAATCTAAAACAAGCAGTATAATGTTTCACAGCAGTCAAATGAATTTCATCAGAAAATTCAAAGTTTTAAACTAACAATAAGTGTTTCCATTTTTTGTTTGTAAAATACACAGCTTGTGGAATGAATAACAGTCTGATTTAATTGTTATTAGTTATACTAAGACAGTATGAAATTAGTGCTTTGCTTACCCAAGAAATATACTAGCTGCATACACCATCCACTGTACTTCAAAATAGATAGAAAATGCGAAAATAATTTGTCCACATAGAGTTAAAAAATAAACTATCACGGTTGTCTCTCTGCAATATTCAAATAAAAAATATAAATTCAGATTGAAATAATGTGCCCGTTCATGACTTGTTATTATTCGCCGTTTATAGATTATATGTCTTACTTGAATTTATGAGTCTTGTCAATTATGACTCCAAAGATGACGGATCCAACCATTCCAGACAGAATGATAAGTAAACCAATCCTTCCTGCATCTTCTTCACCGCCCTGATATACGTACCAATTCTTTTTAAATTCTTTCGTGAATTTTAATTATTTGGTAGGTACCACATTCTTTTTGATTGAAAATTACATAGTATTCAAATATCTTTATTAGAGTCCGTTTGAAGTAATTAAATTTTAGGATTACGTTATGAGCTTTTGATTAAAAATTTTTTTTTGAATTTTGATACAAGAATCATCGCGAAATCCGCGCTTCAAAGATAGGGTATGTTGACTAAAGATAAGAAAATATACCACACACCACTGTTATCAGACAGACATTACATTTGACAAAACCCTGGTATTGAACATGCATTATCTATTTTTATCGACCATGATCATGCGAGCAAACAAAGTATTTAATTTTGTCCTGATCTAAAATATCACGCTTAACTTGTCTAATTGAATAACGGCAACGACATTTTATTCTTCAAATGTCAATGTTACTAAACCACTGCAATATTTTCAAATTTAGGATAAAACTTTAATTGATTATTTAGCATAACAATTATTTTAGAATATATACCCAAGGAGTTTTTTCACGTACTTACAGGGAAGTGCATGAGAAATATTTGATTAAGTAAAGTTGCTACTGCGTTGAGAACACCAATATTCATCCCATAAGAATTGCAGAGAAGTAGAAAACATTTATTTTTCGAAAGCCTTTTTATTGGTTGAATAAAACCTTCTTTATTCTCGATCCGATTCAGTTTCAAAAGGGCTCTTGTTTCGGTCGGAGGCAGTTTTGGTTCATCCTGAAAAACTATTATTTTTGACATTTATAAAATTAATGTAATAATATATTTCATCGGACCGAGTTATAAACGTGCATAAACGCACAGATTATATCCAGACGTTTAGACTCGGCCTAAATTATTGCATTTTTTAACTCACATATAAAAACAAAGAGAGCTATAGTTGTTGTTATGCCTGCATAAAGGTAATAAAGATTTTTGAGTTCGTTGCCCACTTCCTCGAGATTATCATGATTTTTCACCATCATAGGTGGAATTAAAAATCCTAAAGCTATACCCGTTAAAGCTCCGAAAACTCCAAGAGAAGATGCAGTTGACACTTGTTCTGAATGAAACCATTGTGCTGCCAAACGACTAGGCGAACTTAGGACACATGTCTAGGTCAATAAAAAAATTGAATTAAAAGAGATTTCACTAGAAAGGCTAGACAGTCCTTATGTTAAATTGTGATATTTGTTATTTGCAAAAAAATACCTGCATAGTAGCCACCAAAGTTTGACCAATAAATGCTATATAAAATCCATCAGGAGATGCTGAAAAAATTTTGATCCATGAACCTAGGCAGGTAATAAACGTACTAGAAACCACAGTCCATCGTAAACCTATTTTTTCGAATACATGTGTTGCTGGTGCTACTAATGGTATGAAAGTTAGCATGTAGATCATCGCTGTCCAATCAACAGCTACTAATGACACGCCATAATATCTGTTCAAAATTAAATGAGAATTCGTATTAAAAAATGTATGAGTATAATTGGAGTCAATACAGGTACACACTAAAACCTAAGGTGTCAAATTTTTGTCTAAGAGTGGATCAGTCATTCGTTGCAGTGAGAAAAACGAACTGATCCAGTTTTGTATCCAAATTTGACGTTTTGCGATTCAGCAATTGGGATACTCAATGATATCTAAAATATTTGGGAAGATTTTTGTTTCAAATTTAGCTGAAATTATCTTTTAATCTTCTACTTTCAATGGTCCCCTGCTTTGATCAGTAAACATTTGCATTAAGAAATATTTTTAATTTTTTCTTCTAGTATTTTAACAATTCTACATGTTCCGTCATCACCGATGGGACACGTGAAAAAACCCACTAAAATCAAGAATTTGCATGATTGTATTCGTAAGTGTTAATAAAATATCCACTGACTTTAAGAATATATCAGCAAAGTATTGGAAAAATGAGGTTTATTATGCCTTACTAACTAACCTTGAATTGTTAAATTGTTGACTGATTCTCGTTTACTATTTTCTTTCATACCCTAAAAAATCAGCAAAAGTTTCTAAATGCAAGAAAAATTAAAATTTTAAGAGCAGGTGGCACAAATATAAATGTTTCTGCGAACAGTTAGAGATTAACAATACATTTTTTTAATTCCAAATTTTCTCTCTATCACACTTTCCTGTATTGACGTATTTTAGTACTGCATTATTGTTATTATTATTTACAAATTCTTTATACATTTGATCTGTATCAAGTATAATTACCTGCTAATTATATTCGATATAATTGAATATTGTACAAACTGAAGATTATTTGCCATGCAGCTCAGAATGAACAGACCAACCATTATCCATCTTCTTTTATAAACTTTAACGTTCGATACATCTTTATTTAATTCGTTTTTGGTTTTCTCCACTACTTTTACTAAATTACTCGTAGTGAGACATTGATTTTCCCTGATTTCATTGCTAGTCATATTATTAAATGTTTTCTATCTAATGACTTGATTAATGATCATTGATGTTCTGTTCTTGCGTGAATAAATTATATGAAGTTTATATAATTATGCAATTCATCATTGAATATGAGTTTATATTTATCTTTCACTTTATATCCATTGGCACAGATGAGTCCGTCGCTTATTGAAATTTCACTTATCACCTTCAAAGTAACAAATATGGCACTCCACTTCTTTATTATAAATTGTTATCTAATACTGATTGAAAGTATTAGGATTCAAAGTTTCAAAAGTTAGGAAAGAAGGTCCGTGAAACTTAGTTTTTTATATATTTGGAAGTAATTAGGAAGAAATTCACAAGATTTCAACTTGCACGCATGATTTGATGCGCAAAAAATGTCTCGGAATGCTTAGAGATGAACTGATAAATACTGACAATGAGTGGAATTGCGGTATACTTTACTTCCCGGCGCCGCAGCTGACGCGGGATATAAATTTCGTAGCACACATAAGCTTTATTGGTTTGATAAGAAATAAAGAATGGATATACATTAGGATTATTCGTACAAAATGCTGCAATTACAATGAAGAATGGAAATTTTCATTATATTCCATTTACGTATCATGTAATTGGGGGGGGGGGGGGGGGGAAAAACAACAAAAATGCCCAAAAGTGATATTTATTAAGATAACCATATGAAATTTAAATAGTTGAAATCACCTTTTAAATACAACCAGTCAGTCAAGTGCTTCAATATTTTTGATTATCAGTAAATTTTCGAACATCTTCAACTATAGTTATTTTTAATTACATTCTGATCTTAGATATTGTCGATTGCTGGTCAGATAATTTCCTGGTGGAACGAGAAAATTATTTGATTAGTAATCGACATATCTAATTTAACATCAGAATTCAATTATTTAATTACGCTGGTCAAAAAAATAACATCAATTATTAAATTGTAGTTATTTTTAACAGCGTATGTTATTCTCAAAATTGTATGCAATTAACTTTCAAACAAGTTTCTTAGAATCACTATTTTCACTGAATGGAATTTTTGTCCAGATGTTGTTCGGAATTCGGTCACGGAAGAAATTACAAACTGCTCAAAATTGGGAAGGAATGCAGTTTTAAATACTTCTATTCTCATACTGAAATGATAAATTTGGATAATTGTAACGCAACTACTGATATATAAGACAATAGCGTTTATTTTCGAGAATTTGACCGAATTGGAAAAATAATAACTTCCAGAGAATATCTTCAATTAAAAGTGGAAATTACTATATTAAAGTTTTCACCTGGGAGAACAAGCGTACCAAATGCTTAATTAAAATAAGGTTGAAGTTTTGAATGAAGAGGAAAATGCTTCATAAAATGGTAATTGGATTTTCAAACTATGCTGAAGTTCTCTGGATTATATTAATTATATCGTCAGTTGCCATAGTTTGAGTAGATATTTGGATTGAATGATATCGTATACACTAAGGTGGTCCTTATTTTTTATTTTCTGAATTTCTTCGCTCTAATCCTCCATGCGCGGCTCGTTTCGCTCACAACTTTGAGCGCTTCTAGGGTGCGCGACTGTTGATTCTCGCGCTTCGAGCTGAATATTGTAATTACCTCGCCCTGCGCACTCGGTCTTTATATTTCCCCACATTTGTGCACAGACCTTCTAAAATTAAAAGTTGAAGCATCGACAACTGTAATTTGGTGATTGTGAATTCTCTTTTGTTAAAGCTCCTTTGGCTTCAACGGAAACATTCTCATCACGTATCTCGTACTTCGGACTCGATTTTACCCGGAATGAGAACTTTTCTACATTGAGTTCAACTCTATATCAAATGTATATTATGTTCATTTCTGTGCCTCGGTCTGGGACTCATAATTCAGATATCGTAAAATAAAGTAGAAGTTATATTTTTCATGGTTACTTTAACATTTGCACTTTATTTTGTATCAATGTCCATCCTCAGCTACAATACATTTGATTGAAACTTGTGTCATCCTTTCATAAATTTCATTTGCTAATTTTCAATGTTATTTTTTACGATTTGAAACCAAAAATGCGCATGTGGCGTGAAGTGGTTTTGAGAAAATTTGTAGATATAATTTAGGCGACAAATCTTATTGGATAAAATTTTATTATAGCTTGTTTTGATACTCCGAAAAGTTAATTTTTTTTGTTACATTTTCATCAGAGAAGGTATTATATCTGTGTAAAATCTGACCCCCCCACCCAGTTTTTGTCAAATGTCCACGTTTTGAGACCCCCCAAACCCGAAAAGCATGTTTTTACGAATTTGTATGTCTCTCTGTATGTATGAATGTATGTATGTATGTATGTATGTATGCATGTATGTATGTATTTATGTATGTATGTATGTATGTATGTATGTATGTACGTATGTATGTCTGTCTTTCTGTAAAATTGTCGTAAGAACTTTTTGAATTTTCTTGAAAAATCGAAAATTCTAATTTTCATTGCACAATAAAATAATAAAAAATTTAATTTTGCGGTCAAACTATACAAGATACGAAAAAATACAAATAGACACAAATTTCGCACTCATAAAAGATCTAGAAATTTTCGATAATCAGTTTTTGATAGGACGCGTAGTTTCTGTTTCAACTCCTAAAAAATAGCATTAAAAATTAAATGTTTGGACCAACGACACAAGCTGCGGAAAAAAACGATAAGACAAAAGTTGTCTATCCAAAAAAGAGTTACAAATTTGTTGTGAATAATTTCTTAATAGGATGCGTGGTTTTCTATTTTAATCGTAAAAAATAACAATAAAGATAAACAAATTTATGTTTTTGTGAAAATGACCGCAAGGTACGAAAAAAACTGATAGACAAATGTTGTTCACCCGAAAAATATCTATGTAAACTTGTTATCAATAATTTCTAGATAGGACAAGTAGATTACACAGGCCAACACATTTTCACACCCACAGACCGGACCTAGTGTACCCGAAGGAATTTGATGCGCTAAATCCGAATCTGAGCTCAGAATTGCTCCATCACCCTAGGTTTCCGAGATATCCTAACCTACAAGTGCAAAAAACACGGTTTTTTGCTATCTTTGAGCTTTGCTCACATCGAGAATTTTCATTATATTGCAAATCTGGGCATGGCATCAGAAAGCTACTATCCTCTACTTTAAAAACCACTACCCGTTTTTTTTAAACGGATTTTTACAAGCCGATATATCGTTCTTTGAATTTTAGAAACATCAAGTTTCAGATGATACTGAAATACGTGAGAAAAAATATCTGCGAGGTTTAACAATAAACTATCACTTGATCTTTTACTCGAACCCCAGGAAGGTTAACCCGAGATCGTAATAACCTGCAAGCCGTAATCCCCAGGAAGATTAACCTAAGAATACAACGCAACAGCACTTCTAGCGGCTATTATCTCTCCGACAGACCTTTGCAGAATAGAGTTGGCGAGTCTTTTTACCAGGTGTTTTTTTCCAGCGGCTATTCTCTCTCCGACAGTCCTTTTCAGAATAGTTGGCGAGTCTTTTTACCAGGTGTTTGTCTCCAGCGGCTATTCTTTCTCCGACAGTCCTTTTCACAATAGTTGGCGAGTCTTCTTACCGGGTGTTTGTCTCCAGCGGCTGTTTTCTCTCCGACAGTCCTTTTCAGAATAGTTGGCGAGTCTTCTTACCAGGTGTTTGTCTCCAGCGGCTGTTCTCTTTCCGACAGTCCTTTTCAGAATAGTTGGCGAGTCTTTTTACCAGGTGTTTGTCTCCAGCGGCTGTTCTCTCTCTGACAGTCCTTTTCAGAATAGAGTTGGCCAGAAATATTTTCAGGTGTTTGTCTCCAGCGGCTATTCTTTCTCCGACAGTCCTTTTCAGAATAGTTGGCCAGTCTTTTTACCAGGTGTTTGTCTCCAGCGGCTATTCTTCCTCCGACAGTCCTTTTCAGGATAGTTGGCGAGACTTTTTACTAGGTGTTTGTCTCCAGTGGCTGTTCTCTCTCCGACAGTCCTTTTCAGAATAGTTGGCGAGTCTTTTTACCAGGTGTTTGTCTCCAGCTGCTATTCTCTCTCCGACAGTCCTTTTCAGAATAGTTGGCGAGTCTTTTTACCAGGTAAAGTGCCACCTGGACGTATCACATTATAAAATAGACTTCACACGTGAAAGATCAAGTGATAGTTTATTGTTGAACCTCGCAGATATTTTTTCTCATGTATTTCACTATCATCTGAAACTTGAAGTTTCTAAAATTCAAAGAACGATATATCGGCTTGTAAAAATCCGTTTAAAAAAAGCGGGTAGTGGTTTATAAAGTAGAGGATAGTAGCTTTCTGATGCCGTCCCCAGATTTGCAATATAATAAAAATTCTCAATGTGAGCGAAGCTCAAAGATTGCAAAAAACCGTGTTTTTTGCACTTTTAGGTTAGGATATCTCGGAAACCTAGGGTGATGGAGCAATTCTGAGTTCAGATTCGGATTCAGCGCGTCCAACCAACAAAAATCTACAAATTGTTCATAAAATCTTTTTATAAAAATATATTTGAAATAAAAAATTACCTTTCTGGCGAAAGAACATAAGCCACAATAACGTCTTATTTAGGAAAATTTTTCGCCTAAAGTATATCTAAAATATTGCTCGAAAGCATTCGATACGTATTATTAGTTTAAATTTTGGAAAATAACATTGGAAATAAACAATGTTTCATTGAAAAACGGCAGAAAATGCAACAAGATATTTAATTAAAAAATTCCTTTTTTTTTCTCATGAAATGCGCACTTTCTTCAATTATAAAAGCAAGAAAATGAAAATATGTATGTTTCAATACCAATGCATATTATGAATTGTAATAATATAAATTTTTTGTAATGATACATTTTCCAGGGTAGTTAAGAATTAAATTTGATGCAATAATGTATTCCTTCAAGCCAATAGAGGCTTAACAAAAGAGAATTCACAATCACCAAATTACAGTTGTCTGAGCTTTGACCCTCAATTTTATAAGGTATGTGCTAATTTTTGTCTACAAAATTAATTCTTATTTTTACCTCATTTTTCAGGATGAACATTAAAACCACGCGTCCTATCAAAAAGTAATTTTCGAAAATTTCTAGATCTTGTTCAAATGCACCATTTTTTCGATTTATCTTCTGCCGTACTTTGCGTAGTTCATCCAAAAATTTATTTCCTTTATTGTTAATGTTATCATTCAGGGAAAAAGGACATTTTTCACGAAAAAATTGATAAACATTATTACCATTTCCCATTTACCATTAGTACCATTTGTTAATGTTGAAGGGACTTAAATGAGTTTTACCATACCTGGGGTCTTTTTAAACTCAGTGCGCCATCGAACGGGTAAACAAATTTTGTTTATTTATTCTTTTCTCAGCTTGTGTCGTTTGTCCAAAAAGTAATCACCAAAAAATTTGCAGATTTTTTTTCGGTGCACAATTTTTATCTACTTATCTTTTCTCGCATCTTGCATAGTTTGACCGAGAAATGGAAATTTAGATTCTTCATTATTTTTTGTGCTATCAAAATTTGAATGATCGATTTTTCAAGAAAATTCAGAAAGTTGTTATGATAATATTGTAGGACTTTCAAAAAGGAACGTTTTCTTTCTCCTGACTTTTTTTTTCATATCGTGCGTTTTTCGGCTTAAAATTTTCATTTTCTATTGTTTCTTTTTCTTCAAATTTTGAAAATCCTCTAACTCTGATAATTTTCTTTTTATCGAAAAAAGTCGTAGAGATAAAATGTTCGAATTTTCTAGTATTATAATTTGTCGCAAATATAATTTTCAAATCTTGAAAAAGGGTCTCAAAATTTTTTTACATACAACAATTGCATTTTAATCAAAAATAGCTGGTTAACGAACACAACCTTTAGTTTCTGGCACTAAAAGAGTGTACCAATGGCCAATATAATAGATTAATTCTTTAATAAATTATCGTGTTCAAACACAGGCAAATAAACATGCAGACAGACATACAGACTGACAGACCTACGGACAGAAACGTTCGATAAAACCTGTTCAGAGGATTCAGAGGGTCTCAAAACGTCGACATTGAAGTGGAATGGGGGGGGGGGGGGCGTGAAATTTTACACAATTCTAATACCTTCTCTGACAAGAATGTAAAACCAATTTTGTTAATTAAAATTTTATTGCACCTTGTGTTGTTTTTCCGAAAAACTGATTCAAACAACGATTCAAACGAAAAATACGCATCCTACCCAAAAATAATTGATACAGAATTTGTAGATTTTGTTTGGGTGCATCATTTTTATCTATTCATCTTTTTTCGTAGCTTGTGTCGTTTGCCCAATATTTTTAATTTTTATTTTCAATGTTGTTTTTCACGAATAAAACAAAAACTACGCGTTCTATCAAAAAGTGATTATTAACAAATTTTTATCTCTTTTTTGGGTAAACAACATTTTTTATATTTCTCACGATATTCTCTACAATTAAAATACAACCTTCCTATCCTATCAAAATACGTTAAATAACAAATATGTAGATGTTTTTTGGGTGAACTACTTTTGTCTATTTTTTTTGTAGCTTGTGTCGTTTATCCAAATTTTCTATTTTTTATTATTCATGTTGTTTTTCAACCAACAAAACAAAAACTACGCGTCCTATCAAACAGAAATTTATGACATCTTCTTGAAATAAATTTAGATTTAACTTCAACAAATGTTTTAATGATTGATGTTTTGTTTTTAGGGTCTCGTAGCCCCTCTCCCGAGCAAAAGAGAATGAACGCGAAAAAATTTTTTTCATAATTTTTTTTCCAAGAAATTTTTTTCAACAAATTTTTGGGTTTTAAAATTTTTTTTTTCGAACATTTTTTTCAAACACTAAACAAAAATGTTTTTTTAAAAAAATTTGTTTAGAAAGCGCATTCGTTTAGAAGCGCATTCCTTGAATAGTCAACAATAATATCATTATTTGCCAATTCATAGCCATCTGGCGCGAATCGAAAAATTATGTTTGAATAAAACTGACGTATTTTTTAATGGAAAATCTGAACCTGCAGTAAAAAATATAGGTTCTTATTTAAAATTCCAAAGTTTTAAGTCATGAAATTTAAAAAAAAACTTTTTTTCAAAATCTGATGTCCTATTATCTAGAGAGAGCATACCTCGAGGGGAACCGTCCAGTGACCCGATTTTTGAAATGGCGAGCATTTTTCTAAAAAGGCGCCCGATTTGCTGCCCATGCGTGCGCTCGAAGGTTAAACCTTTACGAGTATTTTGAGCGAAGAAATTAGTACTCAAAAGTATTAAAATCTGTGTAAACTTTGGTGAGATATAATTCTCCTTCTATTCTTTTAGCTTCATTATATAATTGAATATATGTATTATTTAAAGAACTCGAAACGTCTAGAAAATACGTTTTTTTGCGACTTACCTGAAAAAAAACAAATGTTCAAAGAAATTAAAAGTGTTCAAACATCTGAAAATTAGTTAAAAGATGACTGTTGTATTATATGATATTATAATGATTAATTATGAAAAAAACTTTCAACCAGCGTTCATAAACCGCAATATTACCAAGAATTCAAATTTGTCAGCTATGGGGTTTTCTTTAGAGACTCATAAGAGTAGCTTAAATTCTACAGTCATTTGTCAAAACAAGTTTTAACTAGTAAAAAACGAGAAGTAACCATGTACTTTTTTAAAAACCAGAAGATTTTTTCATTTCATCTTAGTTCATGTTTTAACTGAAAATATCAGTTCAAATTAGTTTCACCAAATTGTGCTTTTGGAAAACCTAGTTTTACCTGCATATTCAGTGTGGTTTGAGATGTGACCAAACACTTTTCTGTGACCAGTCACTGCAAACTTAGTATATCGGTTTCTCACAGAATACTGCAGGGAAAACTAGTTTCTTCAAACGAAAAATTGGGTAAATCTAGTTTTAACTTATATTTTCAGATAAAACACGAAATAAAGTAGAACTAAAAAAATCTTTGGGTTTTTACACAAAAGGGCTTGGTTATCTCCCGTTTTGTATAGTTAAAACTAGTTTTGACAAATGATCATGGTAATTTCGCATTTTACTAGAATTCGGGTTAAAACGGTGAAACACACATACAAATTAAATTAGTTTTTTTATTATTATAAATTTGTTAATGAATTGCGGAAAGTTTTACAAGAAGTTCCAATAGTTAAATGTCCATCCATAGAAATATCTATTGAGAACTTTTTTGATTTCAAATTGTTAAATGACTAGGGCTGTCAACTTAAATTTATTGTGAAATTTTAAACTTTGGCTTGAAAAAAATGGTAGCTTTGTTGCTTTGTAATAAAAAATTATTCCACACCAAGCACTTTCGAATGTAAATTATACAATTTTGAATAAATGGACCATTTTTCTATTCTGAACGATTTAATGTTAAATTTAGTTTTGGGTACCTAAAAATGAATTTGTTCAGTTTTGAAGAATTCAGAGAAAAATTCGGAATGCCGGGTGACAAATTGGTAAAGGTGGAAAGAAATCGGCCATATGCAAATATTTTTTTGACATTTCAGAGGTCATCATTATTATAAATTTTATTGGTAAAAAGCGCATTTGTTTCGAATTACTATAAAGCATAAAATATGAAATTTTCCACTTTTAAACTGTAAAAGTTGTTAGTCATTCTATGATATAATACAATCTAAAGTAATAAAGTGAAACAATAATTTTAGATCCTAAATCAAGTCAATCGTGTTGAATCTCAATGCATGTATTTGACATTTATTGCAAAGAAGAAATAATAAATGAAAAAAGCGCAATTAAAATGGAAAAGAGCGTGCCGTATTCAATTTGGAATACAGAGGGATTTACGTGAGTGAGATGCAGAAATGAAAAGAA
Source organism: Andricus quercusramuli (assembly GCA_932178445.1). Taxonomy (NCBI): domain Eukaryota; kingdom Metazoa; phylum Arthropoda; class Insecta; order Hymenoptera; family Cynipidae; genus Andricus; species Andricus quercusramuli. Next base: position 573,956 of record CAKNXH010000177.1, on the reverse strand, counting down.
ATAACTTTATTGGGTTAGTTTGCTAACAAGTATACAGCGAGAGGTATATTGTACACGTGCTACCTGGTCATTTTATGGATTATTTAATCTCAACATTAATTACCAAACAGTAGAATAAATGTGGCTAACGGATTATGGAAAAATGATATAAATCAAAGTTAATCCCGATATCGTTTAACGGCCTAACCCCTCCATAGGTATGTTAGAATTACTGTATTCCACAATACTGCCTAACGAGGATAACATAAGTGTATAATCCTTAATTGTTTATGTAGCAATCGTGGCAACGATGGAAAAAGTATTAAAATATCGTGAAACAAAGTCTTAGGATTAAAGATCAATTTTCATTCTCCTATTTTCTTTTATTAAATACTACTATTTGTTGTATTTGCTCTGTAAACTTTGTAAACCTTACCAAATTTGATCTTTTGAGATACACTCATTCAGGTAGATAAATAAGAATATTAGTGACTCATAAAAAATCCTACAATTCATCACATATTTTCATTTTTATGATATTATATTCATTAAAGATTTTCTAAAATAATTTAAATGGTAAAATTCCCTGAAAATCTATTGGGTCTTGTGCTTTCCATTCAGCAAACTAGTTCTAGTGTTAACGTACTAGTAGTCGGGCAAATAGCGTTACCCTCACATTTAAATCGTTGTAGGCATTTGTTGGAATGGACGCTTCTAATGTGTCCCCTGAGGGTTTACATTGTTCTTGTATGTCTTCCCTATTCCTTCACACACCTCCCACACACATACTTGGTGGTGGGAGGGGGACCTACAGTTTAAGGTAGGTTCCGAACCACCAAGAGCAACAGCCTTAATTACTTAGAGAACCTTTTTCTCTAGAGGTACCGGTCCCACGACTCTCTGGAGATGAAAAACTCCCTTGCTAGGCAAGTGTTCACCGCATGAGCCACCGAGACTCTTCCAGAGTGCGAGGCGGGAATCGAACCCGCAAGTCGACGGAGTGGGTTCAAAGCCTACGCCTTAACCCCCACGACCATCGTCCCACTTTGTAGGCATTTGTTATTAACTTATTTCTGATTGAAATTCACATTTTTGAATTTCACATTTATTAATCAAGTCATTTCAGCTATACGTTTCTAAATGAAATTCCATTAAAAAAAAAAAAGGTTTTATGGAAAAAGTTACGAAAACAACGGTGGTCGGACAAGATTTTTAGTGGTCAGATAGCATGTGTTCCAATGGTCGGACCGTATTTTTATGCATCACAAATTTCTATTTAAAGGGAACAGGCCTAATAACACACTAATTTGAAATACTCGAAATCCTCGTTTGATCAAAAATATGTTTCCAGTCAAGTAATTGAAATTATAGAAAAAAATTGAACTAAATTGTAAAATTGTATCTGTTATATGTTTGGGAGATTAGAATTTCTAGGCGAGCAATGATTATAAGATCACTCTCAAAAAAGAATTTGTAATATTTGAATAATTGTAAATAGTTTTATTCAAATTCATAATGGAAAATGCAGTTATTTTTCCCCATCTATCGAAGTTTGACAACAAAATGGACTAATAGTAAAATTTATGTATCTCAGTCGAGCCTAGACAGGTTACGATTTCAAAATGTTTACATTTTTATAATTTTAAATACACGAATAAGTTTTGGAATAATAATTTCATCTGAAAAATAAGTAAATGATAACTTATATTTCAAAAAATATATGGCTAGGTTTTATTTATCTCCTGATATTAGTCTTGACTTGAAAAGAAGCACTGCCAAAATGAAGTTAACTCGGACAGATCAAAAATCTCTAAATATGTAATACTTAAATTGGATTTGGCAAGGATTTTCAAAATTTCGAATCTCTCACGTTTGGAAAATTCAGCAACATCTGTTTGTTTTTGATAATTATAGTTCAATACACCATTCTCACTATGTAATATACAAGACTGTCCGACCACTGATACGTGTCCGGAAACTGGTACACTCACCCTATATCCGCGATTATTCAATAAAATATGTTTGTGGTAGCTCTTTCTTCGTCCTTGGCGGTGTTTCACTACTGCAAACATTGATCATAAAATCAAGCCTGGATCGTGGAATGAAAGTGATAACAAAAATGTCGTGGACACGTAAAGGAAATAGATAAAAGATTAAAGGCGAATAGGAATGAAAATACGCGAAGGGTCGATTTCTATTTCATTCAATTACTCTATTTTCATTACATAATTCTGTTTTCAAATTATTTGCGAGTGATAAATTTGGATTGCCTGGTAAATCTTATACAAAACTATATACTACTAATTAAGTCCAGAGAACTGTATTAAAGAGCTGTTAAACAAATAAGTCAAAGAAGGCGCCATGCGTCTACAAGGAATGGATTTGTAGCCTATTAAAATATGTGACCGCCCATGAAGAAAGAGACCTACGTTGCGGTAGCTTCATTTTACAGAAGGAGCGATTGAAGTGGCGGTCCAACACAGGAACTTCATAAGAGGGCCTCACCTGGCAGTTCAACAACAGTTCCAATTTTTCAGATATAGGACTAACATTTTTCATTATGGAAGAGCAAATAAGAAATTTTGTTGGGTGTAAAAGAACTCATATTCGATTTTTTTCGCATTAATTCCATTTCTTCGCAGACGGTCACATATAAATCAATAAGCCGCTCTAGCAACAGAAAATCACAAACTTCGGCAGCTATCAACATATAACCTTGGCAAAACTCGATAAAATTTCCTATCAACGGGCAATAACAACCCTCCGCAATGGCTAATAACATTTTCTAGAAATGGAGAATAAAAACCCGTAGCAACGATCAATAATAATATCCCCTAGTACCGGCTAATAACAACTTTTAGCCGGGCTGACTGAAGATTCTTCAGCAACGGTCAGTTACAAACTTTAGTAACGGTCAATAGCAACCCCTAGAAACTATCAATATGACTCTCTAGCAACGGTTTATAACAGCCTCTAGTAACGGTTGATAAAATATCTTAGCAGCTGCTAATAACATTCTCTAGCAACAATCAATCACCACCCTTAGAAACGGCTGATAACATTTCCTAGAAACGGACAATAAAAACTCTCACAATTAGAAACAATCAATAAGATACCCTAGCAACGGTTAGTAATACATCTCATCAAAAGTGACTAAAGATTATCTAGCAATGGCCAATAACAAAGCTTGACAACGGTCCATGACAAACCCTTTAAACTATCAGTACAACTCTCTAGCAACGGTTAATAAAAACCCCCTATTAACGGGCAATAACAACTTTTATCAGCTGCTTGTAATATCTCCTAGAAACGGGCAAGGAAAACCTTCAGAAACGATCAATAACATCCCCTAGCAAAGGTTAATAACAAGCCTTAGCAACGGCGGCTGGAGATTATCTAGCAACGGTCAATAACAAAACCTTTCAACTATCAATGC
>CAKNXH010000177.1:509440-555308 GCA_932178445.1 Andricus quercusramuli | reverse complement strand
CAATAAAAAATTGTCTGTGTATTATTTTAAAGGGCGAAAAATATTATTCCGCGAAGATTTACTCAAATTTCAATCAAACGTAATTGAGGATATATTACTTTTTTGACATGAACTATAGGTAGATTTTTTTGTTTTCATGAAGAATCATCAGCCGGAAAAAAAAAAACTTGGATCATCTGTTTCTGCCGTACTGGTTATTATCAAATCTCCGTTTCTCCGTATTCAAATGTTTGACGTTTGCTTGAGCAAACATTTTTTTTGTCTGGTTTTCAGGGATAGGACTCTAACAATAATCAGCAAGACTACTGGTACTCCATTTACCTTGATATATCTTCTTCATAGTTCCTATATCTTGCCGGAATCTTCCTCCATACTCGTCGCTGACTAATCCCAACTTTCCAGGAAATAAATCTGAGTGTGAATGAAGAAAATGTATCTTCAATGACGTATATACATCCATACCTTGAAATCGTCTACATTTCATTCACATACCGCTTGCAGTACTTAAATTTGTGATTTCCGAGAAGATTTCGGATCATATTCTTTACGGATAACCAGGGTTTCCTCTCTTCACTGTTCAAGCATTCGTCGCATTCTGAGTCTTGTACAAGATCACGAATTTGAGGCTCTATGGAAACCTCTCCTTGGATTTTCACTTTGGTGAGGTTTGGAAATTTTGATTTCAGATAAGCAAATGCTTTTCCGTTTAGAAATATTGCTTTTATGAAGCTCTTAAATATCCCGAGATTGATATGTAGATGCGGCAGAATAACATTTTTAGGGTCTTCTAGAGCTTAATGTTTGTTCCTCACAAAAAAAAACAAAGCGTGAATCTAATGTTAATTTCAGGGTACCATTTCTCTGCAACAAGAATTAACCTTGGTAGTGTGAATGGTACCATCGACACAAGGTATTGTTTCCCTCAGACTTTGGGTACGGAACGTCACCTTCTGTCCATTGTTCTTGCAGTTTTTCGGCAAAAAAAAATATACGGTAGTTTCGTACCCCAATTTCGAGCGAGATGGAACCCCATCTTGAAATTAGGTGCAACAAAATTTATTCCAGTGTTTTTACTCTGCTAGCACGGTTGCTCATTCAGGTAAGAAGCAAACACACTTTATGTATCCTGCCTGCAGTCCTAATAGGAAAGCCATAACTCTAAAGTCTGAACAGATTGACAAATAAAGGGTGGTAATTTATTTTCAGAAGAAGCATTTTTATAACATCGTAGCACTCTTTCGAATTTGAAGCATAGGCAACAGGTATGTAAGGAAACACGTTGCCATTATGCAGAAGAACTTCTTTCAGACTAGTCTTATTTGAATCAATGAATAAATGCCATTTGCTGGCTAGGTGCTCATGTCTGACAACTCTCATCAATTCATTCACGTAGTTACACTAAATAAGACCGTCTTCGTTGGAAAAATATCCAGCCATATCTTTCTTGCGATTGTAGTAGGAAATTCTCAAGTTTTCGTTCAATACATTCTTTTTTTTGTCCGAACTCCCTTGAAAACGCTCCATTGCATGCACGTGAAGCAGGCGTAATGTGGCTGCTTTCAGCCTAGTAACGTTTGCACATGCGCATTCCGTCAATGAGCTGACATGTAACTTTACACCCGCTACATGAAATTATCACAGAAAAAACTGAAGTTAAATTTTGTTGCAGATAAAATGTTTAGCTGTTAAAGATTACATGCTGTACGATGGAATAAAAACTGTCGTCTGCTACGTCCTTCGCAGCTATGGAAAAACAGCAAAGTATATACGTGAAAAGCTATACATAAATCCGGACACTAGATTTAGAACAACTTTTTACTTACCTAATTGTTATTTTAAAAATAATTAGACTTTTATATATACTTCCTGCCACAGTTGGTATTGTAGGTTAGGAACACAACCATAGCAGAAGACGCTTTTTGTTACTGACAAACTGCTGACAAATTATCCCGAGATGGTTTAAAAACACAGAATTATCTCAATTTCGTGTAAAGTTTATTCGACAAGGTTAATTTTTGTTGCAGTGAAACTTTCGTCGGAAATCGGTGTAAAGTTTATCTTCCGTTTTTTCTGTGATATGAAACATGAAATTATATTTATGTTAAAAAAATTGTATCGCTTGACCTCACAGTCTCCCTTCTGCAAAGTAAGGTATTTCTTCCTTTCACTTATACTCTCAAATTGCCAAGTACACCAAACATCCTCTACCTGCTTCATATGATATGACAAAAGGTATCGTGTGCTTTAAGGGCTTACGGCCATTTTACCTCGCGTGACTGCCGCCCACGCTTCGCTCGGGCGGCAGGTTCACAATCGTCAAAATAGCCTTCTTTACGTCCTCGATACAGACTGTACTATTCTTCAGTCGAGATCCCAGAAATTCACCTTTATCTTTTGATAGATGAAAAACTCTTATAAGTTCGTTCAATTCAGCTTGATCGAACAAAATCGGTATCTTTTCAAACATGTCGGTTCTGGTTCGTCTCCTTCAGAATGAAGCCGCTTATTTTTTAATACACCAAAGCGATTTTATGATTTAGACATACGTATTGAAACTGGCTTGACCACGGATGGGACATCAGTATAAGCAATTTGTTGCTTATTCTTTGCATTAAAGCCCTTTATCAGTGCGGTGTTGCGGAAATAACAATCTGCATCATGATTTTAGGGTCTATTCCAAGTCATTGGTGTACGAAAATTCAGATTCGGATGATTTCTTGGACTTGCAGATCTCAGATCAGTCGCACAAGTAGGACAACAATATTTAATTTCCCCTGACTGATTCACATTTTTCTAAATTCTTCCGAAGGATAACCGGTATTCTGTTTCAATTGCGTCGGTAAGTAGTTGTATTTGATTTATTGGTGTTTAAGGACCACAGACGAAACAGAGAAAATCGGGACTATTCTTACACCTATCCAACGTGTTCTTAGTTTATTTTTATTACAAAAAAAATTGAATTTCTAATGTATATGTATCGTCCTTATATCTACTGGCTCAATGCAAAGAATACAAATATGCTTACCTTATATCTAATGAATTTAGCCTAGAAACACAATCACACAAATGGTAGAAACCCGACAAGAGAAAGAAAAAAAACTCATACACTACGATTAAAGACAACTTCTAACAAAGAGATCCACATGTAAGATCGATTCTATTTTGGATAAAATTAACTAAGTGAATTATCGTCTTATTTTTTAGAACTGCATGAAATTTACAAGCAAATGACAATATGAGTGGTCATCTTATATTTCAGAAATCTTATTTTTCGTAACTGTATGAAATTCAAAAACGAATGAAATGTGAGTGATCGTCTTATATATTCAAACATAAAATTCAGAAAAAAACGACAATGTGATTGATCGCCTTCCGGTTTAGAACAGTATGGAATTCATAAACAAGTGCGAATTTGATTGTTCATCTTATGTTTTTAGATTTGCATGAAATTCAGAAACAAATAACAATGTGACTGATTGTCTTATGTTTTAGAACTGTATGAAATTCATAAATAAGTAACAAGGCGATTGATTCTTTTATGTTTTGGAAATTATGAAATTCAGAAAAAAATAACAATGTGAATGATCGTCCTATGTTTCAGAACTGTATGATATTCAGAAACAAATGACAATGTGATTGATCGCCTCATGTTTTTAGAATTGTATGGAATTCATAGACATGTGGCAGTATGATTGATCGTCTGATGTTTTTGAAATGCATTGGAATACAGAAAAAAATAACAATGTGAGTGACCGTATTATGTTTCAGAACTGAATAAAATTCATAAACAAGTAAGAATGCTACTGACCGTCTGATGATTCAGAACACCTTGAAATTCAGAAACAAATGACAATTTGATTGAGCGTCTCATTTTTCAGAACTTTTTGAAATTCATAAACATGTAACAATGTGATGGATCATCTTATGTTTTATAACTGCATGGAAATCAGACACAAATGACAATGGGATTGATCGTCTTATTTTAGAACTGTAATATATGAAATTCATAAACAAGTAACAATGTAGATTGATCGCTTTACATTTCACAACTGTATGAAATTCTGAAACGAATGAAATGTGAGTGATCGTCTTATATGTTCAAACATAAAATTCAGAAAAAAACTACAATGTGATTGATCGCCTTCCGGTTTAGAACAGTATGGAATTCATAAACAAGTGCGAATTTGATTGTTCATCTTATGTTTTTAGAACTGCATGAAATTCAGAAACAAATAACAATGTGACTGATTGTCTTATGTTTTAGAACTGCATGAAATTCATAAATAAGTAACAAGGCGATTGATTCTTTTATGTTTTGGAAATTATGAAATTCAGAAAAAAAATAACAATGTGAGTGATCGTCCTATGTTTCAGAACTATATGATATTCAGAAACAAATGACAATGTGATTGATCGCCTTATGTTTTTAGAATTGTATGGAATTCATAAACATGTGACAGTATGATTGATCGTCTGATGTTATTGGAATACAAAAAAAAAATAACAATGTGAGTGACCGTTTTATGTTTCAGAACTAAATGAAATTCATAAACAACTAAGAATGGTACTGACCGTCTGATGTTTCAGAACAGCTTGAAATTCAGAAACAAATGACAATTTGATTGAGCGTCTCATTTTTTAGAACTTTTTGAAATTCATAAACATGTAGCAATGTGATGGATCGTTTTATGTTTTGTAACTGCACGGAAATCAGACACAAATGACAATGGGATTGATCGTCTTATCATAGAAATGTAATATATGAAATTCATAAACAAGTAACAATGTAGATTGATCGCTTTACATTTCACAACTGTATGAAATTCTGAAACGAATGAAATGCGAGTGATTGTTTTATCTGCCATAATTGAACACCTCATGCCAAGAACAGTATTAAGTACAAGTTTTCGGAAATTAAAATTATGGGTGCAAATTTGTCAAGATAAATAAGAAACGGATGATTCAAATTAAATTTTTTCAGATAATCACATTCTTCAACAAAAAATGAACAAAGTGATCTGTAGTTAACGTCAAAAAAGTAAATATATCCTGAATTAGAGTTCATTAAAGTTGAGGTGAATTTTTTGCACATTTACAAATACAATACGAATGCCTTCAACTTTGATCATGTTCTTAATGAGGTTCCATCCTTCAATTACAATGCAAAAATCTATCAAGAAACAATTTTATATTGATTTAAACTGTTCATTTTAAAGAGTCATATTGTTTTGTTTCCATACAAAAAATAAGTTTTTTTTATCTTACGCATTTGTTACTCAATAATATCTCGAAAAAATTTTCCCATTCATGCTAACTGTTGCGCCAAATATTGTATTCAAAATCTTTACGAAAATTTTTGCACATATTCTATCAAAATTAAATGGCCTACTCGTTAAGGTGACTTTCTTTTGCATAATTTCTCCTACATAACTTTTTCTTGTTTTTACAACATATGTGGACTATGAATTTATCGGTAGATAAAACATTCACTACTAACAATAAGTAAATATTTCTCTGGATTTCAGGTTTTGAGAAGAGTTTTCGGCTTCGAAATTCTTGGTTCCAGTTGTAGTGTAATGCAGATGAGAAACAGGACGTACACGGGGGTGTCAGAACAACTGAAAAATTCAGCGGGAAAAAATTTACTTATACTCGCCTCTCTAAATTCGCTTTCTTTTATTCACCTTCCTCTCTTGCGAATCCATTTTTTTGCACTCCCTACCAGAAGGTCTAAAATGTAGAATAATTTCTTACCATATTTTTTTATTTATGTAAAGCACAAAAAAGGATACAATTATGAAAAAGTCATAAATAGTGTCGCATCAATAACATGGAGAAGCTTATAGTTCACAAGATTCCTCTTACCGACACTTGTATCAACATTATGAATTTTAGATGGTTCATGTTCCTGCTAAATTTCGATACGTCTTAATTTATGAACCATGTAAAGTTTCCAAAATTCGGTAAATTTTCGCAATTGTTAGTAATAAGAATTTTTGATTAGCAGTGGCTTTGCTCTTAGACTAAATCTTTATTACCTTAATTCGTTTAGAATCCTCAGGATTAAAATAAACCAAACTCATTTATCCAGGACTATTTATCGTCTACTTCATTTTCCGCTGACAATTGTTAATGTTTTAAATAAATTTAATGCACAAATGCACAATTGAGAAATCTTTTAACATATAGACTTTGTTTCTTTATATTTCGTTAAAAAGCTATATTTGTGTATCAAAAAGTAGCAAGATGGTTAATTTGTTTATGAAATGATTTACCTGAAAAAATGTATAGTGCATACCTGCTAGTAAATTATTATTCACGTGGAAAGTCATTGTGAAGACACTGCTATTTAATATAGTTAAAAAACAAAAGCTCATAAGTTGACAAGTGTCTGAGTTGTGCATTTGTTCATTTAATTTGTTTAAAAATCAACTACTTACACCAACAAATGAAGTCATATCGAAAATTGTTATTGAAAAGTAATTTTTAGTCCATTCCATGAAAAATCGAACGTCCATCTATTCAATTCAATAACAGTTGAAGAGTTAGTTTATATATTAAATTCAGTCATAATTAAAAAGAAATAAGTAGTATATAGTAAGTCGGAATTAAATATTACTGTTGCATATATTGCCTTGAAAGTTTCAAGGAATACCTGTTTTTCATATTTGCTCATCAATATAAGTGAGCATTCCTAGAAATAATTTACACTCTTTTAAAACATGTCAGATAAAAAGAGATTAAAAAGGTCGAATTCCCAGTTAACAATTTCTACCATAATGTTGAGAATTATACAAAACCCTCCGACAATATTTTGAAGGCTTGAAGGGATATAGAGAAATTTTAACGCGTTTCTAAAAGTTTTCAATGGGTTTTGAAACATTTCACGGGATATCATAAAACTTCTCAAGTTTCAAGTTGTTTCAAAAGATTTAATGGGATATCAAGAGATTTCGAAAGAGTCCAAAGTATTCTAAAAGAATTCAGGGATTTCCGAACTGTTTCAAAATATTCTTAGACATTTTACAGCACTTCCAAAAGGATTGTAAGTAACTTTGAAACATTTCAAGGGATTTCTTAAATTTTTAAGGTTTTCTAGTGATTCAAGTATATATCAAGACTTTGAGGGATCACGAGAGACTTTAACGGTTTGAAAATTTTTCAAAGGATTTCTAGAGATATCTGAAGATCCTACAGTATTTAAGAATACTTCAGGTATTTTCGCTGCATTGCAAAATATTTTAAGGATTTCACGAGATTTTTATGGATTTTAGCTCATTGTAGAAAACTTGAAGGGATTCAGAGATATTCTTACGATTTTGTAAGTTATCAACGGATTTGAAAATATTTCCACGATATTAGAACACTTCTGAGGTTTCAAGTTTTCCTAAAAGATTTGAAGGGATTACAACAGATTTCTAGAGACCACAAAGTACTCAAAAAGATTTTGAGGATTGTCACAGCATTTCAAAATATTTCAAGGGGTTTCACAAGATTTTAAGTTAGTTCTAAAGAGTTCGAGGAGTTTCGCGAGATGTGAAAAATTCTAAGGAACTTCAGAGGATTTCTAGGGATTGAAAAATGTTTTGAAATATCCATTGTCAGCGGAACTCGAAGGATTGTATTCTCGAAAAGTTTAAAAGATTACGAGGAATTTCGAATTATTTTTTGAAAATTATTGGATTTGACAGGGTTACAAAAATGATAAATTCATTATGACAGACTAAAAATGTTGTTGATGTTTTTGAAAATATTTGGAACTGCCTTGAGGGATATAATGAGGGTTTAGAGAAATGTATAGGATTTCATGAGATTTTAGAAGATTTCGACACACTTGAAGAAATCCTGAAAGTTTTGAAAGGTTCAAAAGATGTTGAGAGTAGTGAAACTCTCATATGATACTCAGACATGATTATCTAAAAACAAACAAATATTCATTTGAATTTTTTATAATTACATTTTCATTCTAATGAGAAGGTACTAGTTTTATGTAAAATTTGACTTTGTCGGTTTTCATCAAATCTCCACGTTTTGAGACCTGCTGAGTCAGAAAAAAAAATTTCACGAAGACGTCTGTCTGTATGTCTGTATGTCTGTCCATCCGTCCGTCTGTCTGTCTGTAGTATCGTGTAGGCACGATAACTTTCGAAAGATTGATCAGATTAGATTGTGCTCTGGCACACTTTTTTTAGTACTTGAAATATGGTCGCTAGTGATATCAAATGGAAAATTGGAAAAACCTGCAGCCGTTCTCATATTTCAGGATTTAATGTGACATGTTTCAAATTTGATAAGACAGTAATGTAATCTCTCGGCATTTAAAAATATCTTTATCCATCAATGCTTCTCTTTCTGAAGCAGTTCGCCGAACCATGGATGGTGGCTGCAAATCTCGGCGAATCTTGCAATCGGTGTTATTTATTGGAAGACGCATCGTCTCGCACTATCAGTCGACCCTCCCTAGGAAATTCAGTCGTAGATCACTCCTTTTCAAGCCGCCGAGGTGAGAGGATGTGAGACCGCAGCGGAGGGTGACTGGGATGCTGGGGGTTTTGGGGCAAAATGCAAGATGGGTGGTGAGGGTTGAGGGGGAGGAGGCAGAACACGAAGAAGGTCGGCCAGAGAAGCTGCAGAGCATCTAGTAAAAGAAGGGTTGGTAAGAGATATCTCCTTATGTCGGATGAGCCAGGACATAAACGTACCTCCGTGAAACACGTATATCATATTTTCTTTACCGCTGAAATCGATGAAACGACCATCTAAGAGTATTTCTTCCATACCAGCAAGCAACATAACATCATCTACGATTTTCTAAAACCTTCCAAGCCACTGCATTCGCATCACCTGCAATCGTAAGCAGTCTGCTTTAGCGAAACCTCGCTGAGTTTTAAGTTACCCCTCATGAGTTCCTGTGAAATTCAAGAGTTTCCACTTCTGTTTCTACTACTGCATTTTATTTTTCCCGTGAAAACTGAAAATACTGTATGGTGGAAGAATCTTTTATAATGAATTTTTATTCTTGTGTTTAATTATTAAATAATAAGGTCACTTATACGCTAATATGCAAATGCTTCTTAGGGGCCGTTCAAACTCTGCATCACGATATTTTGAAAACTTTTTGCACCCTACCCCTTCTTTTTGACGGATCAGAACACCAGTCTTGAACCCACCCTATTTCTGGCTAACGTAACAAATACCATCATCCGCCCCTCTTTAAGTTAACATTTTTTCTTTGATTTAATTTGACACATGACTAATATAAAACGCAGAACATGCCAACATAATATTTCAACAGATTTTGCAATCCAAAATTCTCTCAAAAGAGGGAAAATAGGGTGATGTCTCACGCAAATGGTCGATTTCTCAATAAAAAAAAGATTTAACTTCAACCAAAAAAGACGATTTTCCAACAGAATATTTGAATTCTCAACAAAAACAAATCAATTTTTAACCAAGCTATTGGACTTTCAACCAAGAAAGATCAAATTTTTACCAAACGAGATGAATTTTCATCCAAGAAAATATTTTCATTGAAAAAGTTAATCAAATTCTTGAATCTTCAAGTCAAAAAGGCGAATTTTCTACATAACAGTTGAATTTTCCACCCGCATTTATGCATTTTCAACCAAATAGTAGAAGTTACTAACAAAATAATTGAATTTTCAGTGAAAAAAGACCAATTTTCAACCAAAAAGATAATTTTCCACAAAAGAGTTGAATTTGAATCTAGAAGCTATCAGTTTTCATGTCAAATTGAAATTGTTAAATTTGTAGTTCAAAAACTTGATTTTCGACAGAAATTAAAAATAATTCGTAACAAAATAGGTCAATTTTCAACCAGAGAGATGGATCTTCAATTAATGAAATGAATATTCAACAAACAAGTTCAACTTTCGAACAGGTAAATGCATTTTCAATCACAGGGATTAATTTTCTACAAAAAGTGACGAATTCACAAGGAAATACGTGAATTATCAAGAAAATAGTTGATTTTTAATCCGAAAAATTAAATTCTCAATACAAAATTTAATAGTTGAATTTTCAACTAAAAACTATCAATTTTCAACCAGAAATGGAATAGTTACATTTTCAATTATTAAATTAACTTTCTACAAAAAAAAAACATTTTTAAAGAAATAATGTAATCTTAAACCAATAAAATGAATTTTCAACTAACTGTTCGATTTTTAACAAAATAGTAGAACCAAGAGAGATGAATTCTCGAACCAAAAATAGTACTTTTAATAATTTATTTCGCATTTGAGTAAAAAACAAGAAAAAGTGAAGCATCTTGGAAACAGAAAAAAAGTAATTTTTCAAAAAAAGTGATTATCAACTCGGTAAAACGTTACCGTGTTACCGAGTAAACTGAAAATAATTGCTACAAAAGGTAATGTGAGAAAAAAAGCTTAATAAATCTCTGTAATTAACTAAATTATTCCTTCAAACACAAAACAATAAAATTCCATGGACATGATGTTGCCAGCTTTTAAATTTTCACCCGTATAACATTTAACTTTGTTATAGAGATAAAAATGCCATTTTTTTATTGCTATGAGAAGAAATACGAGCTACGCAATTCTCTTCTAACGATAATAGGCTTTTTTATGTCCTGCTGGTTCTGCTGTATTCAATAGTAGCACTATTGTGCGACCATTGTGGTACCTGGAAAATATTGATTTTGAAAATTAATAATAGCAGAAACAAAACCCAGATTGCTATGACTTCAATTTGAAATTGCACAATGTTCAGCCCTTTAAAATGAAAATATTTGGATTCAGGATATTGAAAAATTAATTGACAAAGACTCTTATTTTTATTTAATAGTCAAATAGCTTTTAAAAATTTTTAAAAGCATGTCAAGACTTTTATGCTTTTTTGGTACTGTTTAATGTGGACTGCCTAACTTAGATCTAAACTCAAGTATTGTCAGGAGTTTAAAGTCTAATTTTGAAGGGATTGAACCTCATTTAAATAATTGTTGAGTAAATTTCGAGGCCTGCATTCAATATGAGTGTATGTGCTGACAGCGGTCTCTATGAGACTATTCTCTATGCTTATACACAGCGCATAGTCTCATACACGGCGCTGCAAGCAGATAGACTCATGTTGAATGGAGGAGTCGATTTGCAGTGCAGATAAAAGTCAGAACGAAAATGAGGCTTATCTGCATTTTTTGTTAATACAAGCGGATTTGTATAAATCTGAGGCTGTCTTTCTTCTAAAACCGCAACAAAATATATCTAGAACTCTTTCGAAAGTATAACAATGAATTTACTCAACTATATTAATATAGAAATACTGATTTATCACGAATTATTTATTAGAAAATTTTATTTCAAGTTGAATAATTTTCTTGTGAAAAATTAGTCACGTTTAAAAACACATTTTAAGAAGATGATTACTGATAACTTTCAATAAATAGTTTTTCCTCTTATCTGGAGCTTCTGTAAACACATACACAGAAATAAACTTAATGATTTTTAATTTTTTTTTTAATGATTGCTTTGCAAAATAAGTAACTAAACTGCCAATACACTTATTTGATTGATTTTTTTTATTGATCTGAACTATCTCGGCCGTGAACAAAATTATTTAAAAAATTGAAGAAGTGGAATTGTAGAGAATGCTTTCCCCGAGAAAGCCGTCAATTATTGAAAATTTAACAATTTTTCGAAAATTTGTAAGAAGCGATGGAAGAAAATAATATTCAATTGCGAATGATATTGTTAAAATTAATTTTTTGTAATGTTCAATATTTCTTCATTAAAAATAATATTTTTTACTTGAAATTACATAACCTGTAATATTATTCTGATTCCTAAGATCGTGTTCTAAGATTTGTGTTGAATAATTTAAGGAATTGAGATATGGAAATCTCAAAAAGAATAGTGCCAAATGAGTGGAAAGGTAGAATTTTCGATGTGGACAGGATATAGGACTTTCGAAGATTATTAAATTATAATAAAAATATTAACTATAATTGTCGGAATTCAACTACCAGAATCTCGTTGAAAATATATTGGAAGAAGTTTGAATTATAATAAATTTGTTATTTGAAAACGTTTTTGGAAAAAACTTAAGGTTAAAACAGAAAAATACTGAAACAGCCAACTGGAAACCCGACGCATGGTATTTCATGTCTTTGAATTCTTGAATTTCAAACGTCATACAAAATTGAAACGTCACGTGGAATTTCCGGATTCAGTCAAACATGCGAATAATTGATAAAAGTTCGAATTTAAGTTTTTGAAAAGTATAAAAATTTAAAAACAAGTTCTGATATTCACTCCATTTATTTTTATTTTGAATAGGCCTTTCTAATCTTTATAATTTCAACGTAATCTGTGAAATAAGTTATAATTTTCAAATATTTTCAATTAACTATACACTAATGATATTAAACGAAGAAAGATGACTTTAGTATCATAACAGCAATTTTCAAACCACATATTTAAATTTTCAAACGGAAATAATGAATTCTTCAAAAGACAGTTGTATTTTTAACAAAAAATTGATTTGAAACAAAGAAAGAAGACTTTCCTACCACTTAAAAAGACGAACTATGAACAAAATAGTCAAATCACTAACCAAATGAATGAATTTATAACTGAATAGTCGGATTTTCAACTAAAAGTATGAGTTTTCAACAAGCAAGAATCGTGAAAGCCTTAATTTGACCAGATAATAAAATATCGAATAGTTAAAATTTCAGTAAAGAATTAATTCTCAACCAAAAAAAAAAAAATAGTAAAAGTAGGTGCCAAGAACCTACAAGGAAGGGTTTCGTAGCCTATTAGGACGGTAATTTAATTCTTAACGAAAATGGGAAAGAAATTAATCGAAAAAAATTGTTAAAAAAAATATATTTAAAAAAATGTTATTAAAAAAAACTTATGCAAAAAATTGTAAGAAAAATTATTTTTGAAAAAAGTGCTTGACATTTTTTTCAATTAAAAAAAAATAAAAAAAATTTATAATTGAAAGAAAAAAAATTCCTTAACAAAAACTTAATTAAGTTGTTGAAACCTCGCCATTGCAAAATTTCTCATTCCTACTCCACCTATTTCCCTTCCCCTCACTTCCCCTCCTTGGAAAAAGTACGACGGACGAACACCCGACCGAAACTATAAAGGTTTTAGCCCAGGGATACGAAACCCTAAAAAACGGATTATCAACAGAATAGTTCAATTTGAAATTAAAATGATGGGTCTTGAAAGAATGAATTTTAAACAAAAAATGCCAGCATTCTACTAAAAATTTAAAGTCTTAACCAGAAACATGATTTTGAATCGATAATATCAATTTTTTACTAAAAAATATAAATTATCAACAAAAAATATAAATTTTCAACCAAAAAGGATACATTTTCAGCTAAAAATGGAATAGTTAAATTTAAAATGATAAACATCAATTTTCGACAAAAATGGAACGAATTTTCAACAAAACAGTTAAATTTTCAACCTGAAAAAAGTGACTTTTCATCGAATAGTTGCTTTTTCAATTAAATAATCGAATTTCCAACCAAAAAGTCCCCGGGGGAGTGAGGGATCGTTGCCCTCTGGCATATAAAAAAAAATCTGTCATGCATTTTTTTACCACCCTAATGTACACTGTTAAAAATGATTGTGAGTGTCAGTTACAAATTTTCCTGATGTTCAAAGTTTAAAGTTTTGAAACCTTTCTTCAGTTTTCAATACAAGTATTGATGCTTCTGAACAGGTTTATAAATTCAATATCCTAAAGTAAGAATTTTCCAAAATTCTAAAGAAAGTTTCAACTCTTATGATAGAGTACTAAATATTCGATATTCTAGTTCTTAAATTGCATTACTGCAAGTTGATTTTCACTGGTGAGCTAAAAATACATGTCTTGAGTATGTGAAAGTTAATGGTTTGAAATTTTTATCTAGAATGTAGCTACTGTTAAATAAAATAAAAAATTTCAATAAACACAGGCTGTTGAGTTAGTATCGTTTGAATAACGTTTCTGAAACATCGGAATGTCCTCGAACCCGAAGAACATCATACATAATATGGAACGTAATTACAAACGCCTACGTTTTTACATCCCCATAACGTTTAAATGAAAAAATAAAATACATATCATTACATAACATTCGAGGGCGTCATAAGTTAACACTTTTTTGCTATTCGAATTTGAACGCACACATTTTTATTTAAGTGAGCAAATTTTGTTTGATTGAAAAAAATGTTCATCAAATGAATCTTCTGTTTGCAATAATAAACTGTTAGCTTCCTTTATATGCAATTTTTGATACATTAGTTACTTTACAACAACTTACTATTCAAGTTCTGGGCGGACCTATAGAAATGGTTAATTTATATTGGTTCTTTATTGGAATTCAACCGAATACAATTTCATTCAAGTTAAAAAAGTTTGTTCGATTGTACACAACTTAATCTCATTCCCTGATGACCTCTTGCATTTTCCAACCATTTTCTTCAGCAGGATAGAAATCTACGTGGAGTTTCTTCTTTAAATCCCGTTCTCTCCATATTCCAAAGAAGGATTACAGTGTGATGGAGACGGATTAACATCAGACTCAAGAATGTAAGTAGCTCGTATTATAGCACTCGAAGATGTGCTTGTGAAAAATATAAGTAGAAAATAAATTAGCTTCTTGTCCACACAGGTGAATATTCATCAGCACGTTTACTTGTACTATGCTCGGCCTTCATTAATATGTATCGTGGCAAATTCCTCCTCCATGACGAAGTGATTCTAAAGCAGTTCCTAGTTCCTAGAACTTTTACAACAGGAACCATTATCAAAATTATATGGGTTTTATAAACTTCTTTTTCTCTTTTTCATATGAGACTGTTAAAGAAATACTTAAGGCCTTTACGATACATAGGGGGGAACACCCCCCCGGTCGCAGTGATTCCTACGTAATGCTGCCAAGATATTTATTATTATATTTTTATATAAATTGCATAAAATTATCTATGTTTGATGATCCATGAAGTAAATTTTTCCCACAAAACAACAAGGAAGATAACAAAGTTCTGCAAACAATAATCTCAAAGTGTCGGCAATGTCTCAAGAAAATGTTATTAATTTTTCCTGATTGCAGCCAAAGTCTGAACCTCGAGTACAAAAGTCGTAAATATTAAAAAAATGTATACGCGAAAAGAAGTATGAAACATTATGAATGTGCGAATCATGTATGTTTCCTCAAATTATTTTGTATATTTCTTTCATACGTGATTTCATTTAATATTTTTACGAATTTTTTGTTATCATTCAGACTGACAGAATCCAAGGGAAAAGAAAGACAATTTTCTTGATACGCCCCAGGATATTTCAAAATATTCATTATTCGGGCAGAAAATCATAATTGAATTATTAGAATTTTTATATTTCTTGCAATATCTTTTTAAAAAATTGACACAAAAACTCTATTTAACAGCTTTGCGACACAATGTTAATAAAATACGAGTGGGTTCATATTTCTTGAGATATATTATTTAATAATTATTAATGCAGAAAATAAAAAAAGGGTTCCAACAAGCATGAGTTGCCTCTTATTTAATTAATTATCATTACGTGGGGGAGGGAGGCATTTAAAAAGCGTTACGTATTTTTTGAACATCCCCTATTGCCGTGTGAATTGTCAGAATAATTTCGTTTTTGAATATATCATTCTAGGATGAAAGTGAAGAAATTGGTATTTCACAGCTTAATCAAAACATTTTTTTTTACAATCGTTTGAAGATTTCCTGCGAATTCTCAACAATTGAAATAATGTTTTTTTGCAAAATGCAGTATTTTACGCAAGAATATGTATTTGGGTTTTTCTTTGTTTATTCGACGTGGGAATTTTTGAACTCTCAATTGATCCCAAAAAATTTAAAAACTTTGAAAAATGAAAAAATGGCGACTGTTTTTCTAAAATTCTTGAAAGTTTATTTTATTCAAAAACCAAACCTGGAAAATTTATATTTTTAGAAATAGTTGATAATATGGGTGGCCCCCAATTTTCACTTTTCAAATTTTTTTACTCTTACCACCCAGTTTTGTTCGAAAGACAGAAAACATCTCCAAATTTGAGCAAAATCGGGTCGCGTAAAGACTATGAAGTTTCCCATTGATTTAGTATGGGAGAAGTCAGCTTTTGGGAAATCTAATATTTAAACGCGATGATATGTTATAAATAATTCCGTATTGCAGTATATTGTTTAGAATTCGTCCGAGATTCAGAAAAAATCATAAATGTTGAGGGGGAATAAATTTAAGCCACTCTTACGAGTCCCCCCCCAAAAAAAACCATAAGTGAAAAAATTTGATTTTACTCAATATGGTGGTTTATTAAAGCTTTTTGAAAGTTTTTCTTCATAAATAATCATTGATGGGTTATTTAAGATTTGAATAATTTCTCATTATTCGAACAGCTAAAATTTGTTTTATCATTTATTTTTTCTGGCAAGTAACGATATAAACGTATTTTATAGACGTTATAAATTCTTTAATGATTTATAACAAAAACATAATCTAAAAAAATAATTTATCTTATTATATTATATATCTTATATATTATATTATATCTTATTTATGTTCATATAATATTTCAGGAAAACCAAATTGTTTAAACAATTCAAACTTGTATAAACATTCACGAGTATTCTTAGAGAACAAATTAGTACTCAAAAATATTAAAATCTGTCGAAAATTTTGTTAGATCAAATCTTTCTTTTGTTTTTCTTAGGTGGACTTTGTACCTCAATATATACGTATTAATAGAATAATTATCAGAATTATTACAACGAATTATTTTATTGTCATCATTGATAAGAGAACGCGAAACGTCTAGAAAATACGTTCATTTCGCGACTTGTCTCAAAATAATAAATGCTTAAACAAATTTTAATTGTGTAAACAATTGGAAATCAGTAAGCAGGTGACTCAGTATTCTTGAATGAGCCATTATGATTATTTATGAAAAAAAAACTTTCAAAAAGCTTTATTAAATCGCAATATTAATTAAACTCAAAATTCGTCACTTATGGAGTCTTCTTTGGGAACACGCAAGAGTGGCTTAAAATTATACACCCTCAAAATTTATGATTTGTTCTTATTCTTTGACGTATTCCAAAAAATATACTGAAATACCAAAATATTTGTAACATATTATTGCGTTTAAATATCAGATTCACAAAAAGCTGACTTTTTCCCATTTTAAATCAATGGAAAACTTCGCGGTCTGCGTGACCCCTAAATCTTAACCGATATCGCTCAAATTAGGAGATGATTTTCCCGGCAATCGAACAAAACTGGAGGGTGAGAGCAGAGCAATTATTTAAAAATGCAGCAAGTATAAATAAGAATTACGCTGAAAAAACAATTTCTCGTTAGATCACTGAAGTTAAGCAGTGTTGGGCGTGATTAGTACTTGGATGGGTGACCGTTCAAGAATATCACTAACTGCGTGCTGTTGGCGTGTCGTGGGTCCAGAAAATCCTAATCATTTTTTTTAAGATTTTGAAAACCTAGAAAGAAGATTTCAAGGAAAATCTCACTAATTGTATTTCATCCAATATTTAAAAAAAGTTTCTGATGATATAAAAAAGGCATTCGGTCAGTTTTATGCGGGTTATACGATTTTTTAATCAGGGAATATTTTCTGTAATATAATTTTCGATTTTTTCCTAAATATCATCGAACGAAAAGAGTACTTCTTGCAGAACTTTTGCAGATATGCAAACTTTTATTTGAAAATTTGTTGTTCCTCTCGTTATTTTCAAGAAAAATTGAAAAATTTGATTCTTCCAAAATAATTTTTTCCAATGTGAAGAAGTCGTTTAACAAGAACAAAACCTGTGGGCCATGTAGTACATATTACGAAGTATTTGAACAAAAAATAGTTAAATGTGGGAGTTTTAAGAATATCCACATTCATGAATTCTAGAAAAACAGTCGTCTATTTGAATCTTTTCAAATTGATATAGGATCCATTAAAAGAACAAATATTTCCACGTTGAATAAATAAAAAATCCCAAATACTTACTCTCGTACGGAAATTATTGTATTTTGAAAAAAATGCTGTCCATTTTTAAGAATTCGCAGGTAATCTTCAAATGATTCTTATAAATAAGAAAAACGGATGAAACAGTAAAATACGTGTTTCTTTATTTCCACCATAGAATGATATATCCAAATACCCAATTATTCTGACACCATGACCCACACTTTTCTCAAAATTTCGCCTGATTTGAAATTGAATTTCTCTTTTCCAATTATACAGATCAAAACGAAAATGTCGTCTCCAGATGAATAAATTTCAGACCATGTTAAATTACTTTTCCAGCTGTAGATAAAGTTAAAAGAGATCTCGAACCCAAAGTTAATCCACGGATTCTGAAAGTCTTTTAACGCTCTTGTTCCCGAACTCCTCCATTTCTAGTTGCCTCGGGGTGACTAGTAGAATTGCTAACGCTATCCAAAATCGACCCAGGTGATATTGCAATTCAAGAGGGAACCTTCAAGTCTTGCCCTGGACTTCGCTTCGCACCAATTATGAAATCACTGGAAATCTTCAAGCTGCAAAATAGGCACTCCTACTGCGGTGTTTCGACGAGAGCTTGGCGAAGTTGCGAAGGTAGAGATTTTCTCCACGGGACGGCCAATTGGAAACTTATGCAAATTTTACTCCC
The DNA here is from genome assembly GCA_932178445.1 of Andricus quercusramuli. Lineage (NCBI taxonomy): Eukaryota > Metazoa > Arthropoda > Insecta > Hymenoptera > Cynipidae > Andricus > Andricus quercusramuli. The sequence continues at coordinate 536,634 of CAKNXH010000177.1, read as the reverse complement.
ATTGAATAAATTCGTTGTGAAAACTCTTCCGCGAAATACCGCTTGAGATTGAAACAGTACACTATACATTCAGAGCATACTTCTGTTAAATGCATTATTAAAAGTTATATTAAATTACTCACGGTGAAATATGAGATGCGGCATGGCCGAATCTTGCGTGCAATACGAATATTGATAGCAATTCAATCTTTTTTTTCAGTTTTTCGATCAATCAAGAGAACGAAAATAACTGAAATTGAAAATTGAACGTTCCACTGTTTTATTAAAGGAACTGTCTGGGTGCTTGGACATTTCGCATGGTTATCTCCACTTGCACAGTTAGGCAAAATGTACGGACAAAAATTTCTTTTGATTGAATTAGCAATATTTTTACATAACTTGTGGTTTTGTCAATTTCCCTTTTTCTTTCTAGTTTTTCCAAAAATTGGGATACCTTTTTCCAGGACAAGAAGGATTGAGTTTCAGCGGTTTTGGAAAAGAATTTTAATTCTGATTGAGAAGGAAAGAATTGAAAAAATTCATGTCCCAAGACAGAATTCTTGACAACTTGCCACTTCTCTCTTCCAAATTATGGAAGATGCGAGTTACTATATTTGTGAATTATAATAGAAAATTTCGTGAAAAAATGCAATTATGTCCTGAAAAAGATAATTGTCGAAATGTATTTAATTGTGATTTGGTATAGAGCAATTTGAGAGTTTGGGCAGGGAATCAATGGAACTTTCATGTTCTTGCTTCAACTTCAAATTATGTAATGATTATGTAATAAAACAAACAATTTTCAAAATATTATGAAGTGCTGAAAAAATTTATTGAAAGTTTTTAAAATCTTTTGGTCACTTTGAGATATTAGTGATGAAAACAAGGCCTCCAAATTTCATCATTTTATGTGTTACCGCCACGAAGGAATAGTAAGGAGTAGTATCCCTGTAAGTGGGGAGTGGGACGAGCGACGTCCAGTAATTCGTTAATGCTAGCTACGAATGAAAACTCGTATGCTCCCCCGTTCACATGCGCACTGACGGTTGCCATGCCAACGATGTCAACACGCGTTTGAAGTTTCGAACTTTTGTATTGAACGAACATAAACAAACGAACATAACCTACATGTGCATCGAGATGTCAAAAGGTAGCATATTGAGTGGGTATAACATGTGACTGCGAAAACAGCTCTGCGCATGTGCACTGGGGAGCATTCGAGTTTTCATTCGTAGCTAGCATTAACGAATTATTGGACGTCACTTGTCCCACCTCTGCTCACCGAACACATAGGGTGATACCACTCCTTACTATTCCTTCGTGGTTACCGCCTTCAATTTATTGTGTTCATAAAAAAAGTTTGACATCCACACACACACACACTCATCTACGTATACATACAATCTCGACAATTGATCTGAACATTGTATCAAAAATTTGTAAATTGGTTAATTAAACGAATTCTAATTTTTTTTTCAAATTGTGACCATTACGAAGCTTTCTATGAGAGGAAAAGGAAGAACAAACTGTATTCAATGCTGGAGAATATATTACAAATTTGTTCAATTTTGTTTGGTAAATTAATTTTCAATATAAAAAAAAACTAGCTGTGAATTCGATCTCAGGTGTTACCGCTTTGTATTTACAATTGTATGGTACTCGTTTGATGAGCAGTTTGTTTCCGCATTATGAGTAATTAGCAAATATATTTGCTTCCTCAGAGATGGAGTCAAAATGAAGAAATACAAATAGGTAATCAAAATGTTACGAATCAAGGAGTCTCTTCTATTCTTGCATGAAATTTGAGTTATTTTAATGAAAAAAGTTTTCCTGTTTAAAACAGAGTTTCCAAATTATATGAATAACCATAATATCCATGCTCTTGAATACAATGTATTGATATTATGGGTCAGCTGAATCGTCAATCTTTTGCTTCGAGTCAAGGAATCTTTTATATGCTTGCATAAACTTTGAATTAGGTTAATAAAAATAGTTTTACGATGAAAAAAAATTTTTTGAATATTATAAAGTACTAAGAAAGGCAATGAATATATTTAGAGAATCTTTAGTCAGTTTTGAGATATTAGCGGTGAAAATATGCCCTCCAAATTGTATCAATTTATCTGCAACCATCTTCAAGTTATCGTGTTCATAAAAAGTGTGCTATCCGCACTCTCATCCACAAAGTTGAACAGATATTTAGAAATTTCAAGAAGATTCAAAGATAATTTGAAACATGAAAAGATTCCATAAAATTATCAAAACAAAAGATAGATGTTTGAAGATTTCAAAATAAAATTTTGAAGTTTTTCAAGGATTTTAGGAAAGTTCGGTAATAATACAAAAGTTTTTCTCAAGATTCTTGGGAATATTGTAAATAACTTCCTATTTTTAAAAAATTATTTCAACAGGATATTACAAAAAAGATTTCAAAAGGCATCCGCAATAATTTTTTGACGATTACTGTCAAAAATAATTTTTAACATTTTAAGTGATTCTTTTTTTAATTTTCCAGGCTTTAATAAAAGTTTTAGGAAAAATTGGGATCATTTGAAAAAAACTTCGAATTTTCAAGAGAATTTCAAAAACAATTAGAAATATGAAAACATTCCAAATAATTGAAACAAAATGTAGATTTTTTAATCTTCTGAATTGAAAATTTGAAGCTGTTTGAGCATTTTGAGAGGTTTCAAGATGATACAAAAATTTTCTTATGATTCCTGGAAAAGTGTTGAATGATTTTTTATTTGAATAATGATTTTAAGAGAACGTTTAAAATAAATTTCAAAACCATGTTTGGTGTATGTTTATCAACTGAACAATTATTCATTTTCGAGGACCTACAATTAATATAATTTTGCTTCCATTTTGAAAAGGGTTCGGTTATTAAAATTCAATCATTCAATTTTTGATGTTTCTAACTTAAAATTGCTTGAAAAGATATAATATTGAAACTCTATAAATTTGTTGATTCATTCTTCAATTAAGAAAATTAAAAATGAAAGTATATATATATATTTATATATCTTTTTAAATCTTTGAATTGTACAATTGATAAAAGTTTAACAATTATTTATTAATCAAGCGTTCAAATTAAGAAAATTAGACTTCAAATTTGAGTGCGAACCTTTTTTTTTGTAATTGTAAAGAAGATTTTTTCATTGGGATTAGTGTCGATAATACTTGTTTGCTTTGTTTTCTGCAATTATTAAAAAAATAAATATTTATTAAAAAAAAAATATAGATTTTTCATAAATCATCCTGCAATTATTTATTGGACTGGTCAGTAAAGCTTTGTGAATCAGTCCTACCTTATACTTTTTTAATGATCTAAATTCATTATATGTAATGTATATTATCTACAGAAAATTTTTTAAGTTTGTTTGGAAATTTGATAAAAATTGCAGTCAATAATATAGTACATTTCAATCACGGATAGGGATTTAAATTAAATATAATTGATGTCAATTTTGATTTAATTTTTTTTTTACACAACCAATTTTTTAAATGTTATTCTGGCCTCGGGTAGGGGCCAAACCTTGAATTAAAATACCAACATTTACCAAGCTGAAAATAAATTATTATTAGGTTAGTTAGTTGATTTGTGAACCAAAAAAGGAATTTTAAACTTATCCTCAGTAATTTTCTACTTTCTCCTTCTCTGCCAATATTTCTATCCTTGTATATTATTCTTGTTATAACTGCGCGAATTAAAGCTTGGCTTGGGCACTATGCTATTGACTGCAAAATTTATTAAATTGGCAAATAAACTTAAAAAATGTTGTTTTGGAAAATATACATTATAATGAATTTAGATATATGAAAATGTAGAAGGTAGGACTGATTGACATAGCCCTACTGACGAGTCAATGAAAAACGGCATCTATCAATAACACAGCAAAAATGTCGTCTAATTTTTTTGTTTGTGAACCTCAGAAAAACCGAGAAATGACTGGGAATTTTTTTTCTTCATTACAGCGGCCACCCTGAACTATTAATGAAAAAATATTATATTATTAATTATTTTATTTCAATTCTATATTTTTATTTTGATAAATATTCATAACTGAGTATTTACGTATTTAAATCATTCACAATTTTGACATAAATTGTATAGAAATGAGAATTATATATAATTTAGAACAATAACAAACTTTCAACCTCTAACAATTATTTAATAAAAACACGTAATAAATTATAATAGAAACTATCATTTCAAATATCCGAATACTGATCCAAGTATTTAATTTTACCACCATTCAGCTTCTAGTTTCGGTGACACATTTAGAGCAATTAATTACTATTACGCTCATTATCACTTATTATTATTATCATTATTATTAAAAACTAGAAAGAGCTTTCACAGAAGAGAATTCACAATCACTAGATTTCAGTTGTCGGTGGTTTGACCTCTAATTTTAAGAGTCGTACGCAAAAATGTGAGGGTTCTACAATGACCGAGCGCGAAGCGCAAGACAGATATAGTATCGAGCGCGAACCGCGAGATCCGAGAAGTGCGCGCCTTAGACACGCTCAAACTTGCGAGTGAAGCGAGCCGCGCGCGATTTTCGTAAAGATTTCGCACTTTATCTTTTGATGAAGACATCATTGTGCATGGATGCATCTCTATATTTAATTCGTAATTAATTTTCCTCGTAACGACTTTGAAATTTATCTCACGATAAAGACCTCGCTGTGCATAGGAAGTTGTTGTTCTTGATTTAATATTGGAGGAGAATCCAATTTGTCCTTCATTTCATGAGAGGGATCTTGTAAATTAGTTTAAATCATTTTAAAATAAGAAATCATCTATCCCTTGAGTCAATCCAGAATACTTCAATTCTCTCGTTATTAAATTCAAATGTTAGTTGTGTCATAATCAAATTCAATTCTAAAATGGTGAGTAGAATGGATGCAACACTACTATTACTAAAAATTATTATAATGTTCAGTAAATTCAAGATATTTTCATAAAATCTATCCCCGTTTGGAAAATTGATAATGTTACAAGTTGATGAAATGTCTGCTCCTTTGGCTTCTGTTTTTGACAGAACTTTAATGGCATTTAATTTTTTTTTTTAGATTTGAAGCATAATTAATTTTTCGAGAATTTAGCAATTATCAACTAGAAGCATAGGAAAAATGAATTAAAACAATCTGTAACTTGAAGCTTTTTCTCTTTTATTATACATATATTAGACTCATCTGCAATGCAAGTAAAATTACATTGACTACTTGAAGGGATGAAAAGAACAGTAGTAAATTATGTTAAATTGATGAGATTAATTGTTTCCTGAAATTGATTATCTAGTACTAGTTGAAATGTGGGTCAGTAACGCTACTAGAAATAGTTCTACAATTGGATTTCCTGGCACTGAAATACATGTTTCAGGAACGCTAAAGTCCAGTGAGCTGGGTGTGAACACTGAACGTAACGAACTTCTATTTCCAAGCAGTTGAGCGCGGCCAACCACCGACTCTCAAAGTAATCTTGTTCATTCAAAACGTAACTTTATGTACATCGTATACAACGCTTAACTTTCTCTACTGCAGCTTGGCACACAGCTTTTGCAATACATTCTGGAACTACAGAAAACCGACTCATTTCAATCGGTATGTGACGCCCTCTTCGGAGAAAAATAACAAATTGTTACCAAAATTTACCGACATTGAGGGTTTCTGGCCGTACACGTAAAAATATTGTTCTTGAGGAATCACAGTATTTTTTCCGTAAAACCACTTGATTTGTAATAGACATTTGTGGCAGCGCACCACACAGTTGAGGCAAGACAGTGTATACGGCGAAAAATGTAATACTAAAAAAAGGGACTGAATAATGTATTTCGAAGAAATCGGACCCAGGATGAATTTTCGTGGAAATGAGCATCAATAAATTTGATTTAAGCTGTGTTAATTAATTATTCATTATGTTTCTTGACTATTCTTATAGAATTCAAGTGTTTCGACGATCCAACAATCAAAAGTTGAAGAGTTTTTTTCAAATTAAAAATATTAGAAAACTGGCAATTACATTTTACCTTAAGTAAAATAATAAAGTATCCTGGAGTGATCTGTAAACTAAATTCCTTTCTATCACAAATATATAATTTTTGAGAGAGCTCATCCTGGAAATAAATATTTGTAGGGGAAACCTCCTTACAGGGGATAACGCAACCTACAGTGTATAATCATTAATTAAAAATATTAATGTGTGCAAAATAATTAATTTAATTCAACTAATAATAAAGAAGCTATACGTGTAATAAATTAAAGTGGAAATTAATTATTTTAATTCTATTTGTGCTCTCAATTAATGATTATCCACTGTAGGTTGCATTATCTACTGTAGGGAGGTTTCCATGACACTAAAAATGAATCCTGAACATAAACTGAAGTAGGATGAAAGAAACATGTCTAATTCTAATATCTTTTTCTTTTGACAGACAGAACAATTTTTTTTGAAGAAGAACTTTTAAAATTGTTCATTTTGACTTTAAAACAGTGCAAATTCAATAGTCTGATATTAAAATTTTTATATTCAGGTGGTTGAGCATTTCAACGTTAGAAAATCAAACATCTAATGATAAATTATTAGGAACAAGCTTAGGAATAAGAAATTTGTGTTTGAAAATTTTTAATCGACGATTCAATCCTCAAAATTTTCAATTTTTGATGTCTCAAAAATACAGGGTGGTCGTTTCAATCTAGAAAAAAAATCCCGATCATTTTACAGGGTTTTCCTTGTTTGAAAACTTTTTTTACGGTCACTGAAATTAAGAAATTCGAACTCTTGAAGCTGAAAATGTTCACATTGTCATCAGAGAAGGTATTAGATTTGCGTAAAATTCGACCCCCATTCCCCGTTTATGTCAAATGTCCATATTTTGAGATCACCTGAAGGCGAAAAACAGGTTTTTGCAAATATATTTGTCTGCCTGCCTGTATGTATTTCTGTATGGCTGTATGTGTGTATGTCTGTCTGTGAGCAACATAAATTTCGAAAAAATTCACAGACTGAAATGGATTTTGGTATTATCATTTAGAGCACTATTAACATTCTTGAGACCATTTTTTTGGATTTTCAAAATTGTATGCACGGCTGTTCGAAAAATCAGAAAATACGAATAATTTAGCCTAATGACTTTTTTCAATATAAAAATAATTACCAGAGTTATAGCATTGACAAAAATAACAACAACAAAAAAGGAAAATTTTAAGCCAAACAACGCGGTCAAACTATACAAGATATGAAAAAAGATGAGGAGACAAATATTTTTCATTCAAAAAAGAGGTAAAAATTGGTTTGTATTAACTCATTGACAGGACGCGTGGTTTTTGTTTAAATTTGTAAAAAATAGTATTAGGAATAAACAAATTTAATTTTTGGACAACCAACAGAAGCTACGAAAAATAAATGAGACGATAGTTGTTCATCTAAAAAAGAGCTGCAAATTTTTAATAAATTAATTTTTGATAGGGTGCGTGATTTTTGTTTCAATCGTAAAGCACAACAATAAAAAATAAAAGATTTAACTTTTGGACTAACGACAAAAACTTTGAAAAAAAATGAATCAACAAAGGTTGCTCATCCTTGCTGTTAAATTGAACAATTTTAAGCTTTTATCAACTGAACAGTTTTAAAATTTCTGGTTAGAAAATACAAATCCGCTCTATCATTTTCAACGCTTCAAATTGAAGAATGGATCCAGAAATTTTTGAATTTTCAAAATTATATGATTTCCAGGATTTTTAAGGAATTTTAAGTTAAAAACATTGAAAATTGATTAATTACAATTTTTTAACTGATTAATTCCTGAATTAAAAGTTAAATTACTTTTATTTCAAGTCGTTTCAATTATTAATTCAGTTTTTAAATTGTATAGGTTTTAATATTTGATTTATAATTTCTCATTTGAAATGAGGAGGTATATATTGACAGATATTTAAAAAAAATTTCATTTGAAAAATTTGAAACTGAGCGGGTGAAGAATTAAATATCTTAGACTCACACAATATTTGAATAGGATTTTAGAATTATTTAAAGTATTTAATTATGAATATATTCATTTTTAACGTCAAGATCGGTAACTGGTTTAATTTCCAAGAGATTCAGAATCGACTTGTTAAAAACGAATGCTGCTCAATTTTTAAATACTCGAAAAAAAATCTTGAAATTGAACTTATTTGAAATGTGACATCGTGAGATTTCAAGTAATTAGATAGATTTCTTTCTAAAAGTAGTGGAATTCCTGGTCAAACAATAAATTGGCTACCATTTTCTGGGGCTTCTGTTTTCCTGGCCAAGCGGCCAACCCAAAATGTGTAAAGTTCGATATTTTAATAGTTTTGTATAAAGTTGACAAAGTCACTGCCACTGATAACTAATGAAAATATTGATTACAATTGATAATTTTTCTAGCATTTAATTTATATGGACTACGAAGTTTCCCATTCTGATGATAACCCGATTTCTCCTCTTTCAGCTCTTAGAATAGAATATAATGACTGATCCTATATTAAAGAATGTGTATTTACTTCCTAATTTGTGCAATTGTAATTAATATAAAAATATACATTCAATACAAGTGATCTCTGTTCGTCTTTGCTTTTGATATACAAAGCTGGCTTAAATATAAGAGCTTAAATAACGGCGTGGTGACCTTGAAATTTTTTATCAAAATTTATCGGGAGCCTCATCGTATCGGCCTGTGAAATATCAAGACCTTCACTTTATTTTCTTATCACTTAAAGTTCGGGAATTTTGAAGATTTCCGTTAAGAGAAGTATTATCCCGTTTAAGATTTCCTTCTGAATCGCAATGTTCTTCGATATAATTCTAGAAGTTAATCTATTTAGCATGGACACGAACCTTCGAATTTTCTAGCGTTCCATAAATTCCGGAATAGAAATCTATTTTCAGATCTACTAATATCTAAGAAAAATATTGATGAACTTTATATACATTTCATGATAGATACTTGATAAAAAAGGTTGAAGCTAGTTGGGAAAGTATAAAACATGATAATGATAAAAGTAAGTGGTAGAAAGAACATCATGCAATAGGTTAATAAAACTATAAGTCTCATGAAAAAAGACGGAAAATAAAAGAAACTAAGAAAGAAATAATGAATAAAGAAGAGAAATAAAGAATTGGAATAGCTGGCGAGAGGAGTTACGAATGAATGTGCAATGAAGCGTCGCATTCTTTAATAAAATAGCGTTGAATTGTGCTTTCTTGGACATCACCTTTTACTACCACAAGGCCAGTGACAAAAAGGAAGAGGATGAGCGTCCGTTGAACGCGAATTGAGTTTTGCAGCTCTTCCATCGAATTGGAAATTGTATTTCTTAGTACCAATTGCCGATGAATTCTAAGAGCGCACCTGTTCCTCAAGTCTTGAACTCGATAATGAATTTCCATTTTCGTGGAAAAATGTGCTTTCAAATTCTAAATACACATTTTCACCCATCGCAAAAAATCGGTTTAGTACATTGATAAATTATCAAGTATATATAGAGATATATGCTCTCAAAAATAACCACATGTGATCAATGTTACTTTTTTTCCATCATTTCAATTGATGTGCGTCATAATTCTACTCAATTTTTGCAACGTAATTAATTAATGCCCTCTTGAGACGCCTGAATTGCGCAGACGCCACTTCACACGGTCTTCTAATTTATTTCGTAATGGAGGGTGTATAACTATAGAAAGTTAAATGAGGTGTTGCTACTAATAATTTACAAGCATCATTCATTTAAATTGCCCTGTTGAAGGATTTTTAAAACATTTTATTGCAATTAATACGAAGTTTGTTGGTATTTTATATTATCTCGATTAGGTTTAGCGAAAAAATTAGGCTTGCCATTTGAAAAAAAATGATAAAAATTGTTTCAGATTTATCGCTGGACGTGAACTGTTAATGATGAATAATATTTTCATCTGCAAAGAGTGCAATTTTTTGTAACCATTGAATTTACAGTGATATTTCATATAAAAATTGGAAATGCACGTCATTTTACAAAAATTGAATTTAAAATCAGCATAATAGAGTTTGCAACGCGTATCCTCGCCCTTTTGTATTACAGTTTGAATGGTCATTTTCGTGAGTTGTTTGATAGGTTTCAGTTAGACATTTAGAATTTGGCACTATTTCGTTTGAAGTTTTCGATCCAAATTTCATTTTGTGCTTATGGTGGTTAGATATAGAGAGCAGATGAATCTAGATCACTATACTTTTATTATCCTATAAAAAACGACGAATCAGTGAAATTCAGATATTGGTACTTCATTATGAGGCTCACGTTATTACAGAGCTTTTTCTGTTCGTTAAAATTTTTTTATAGAACATTCCCTGCATGATTAGTGTGTGGGAAATACTCGCCTCTGGCCTGATTTTCTGATATCAAGGGGCAATAACATTTTTCAATCAGTATAGAAATATAACTTGAAGATGGAAAAATATTTTTATACGAGTATAGAAATAAAGTCTAGAATAGTGATAAAAGAAAATAAAAGATTTTCTTCAGTAATTAAAAAAATGCAATTAAGCAATAGATATGTATAAAATCTTGGGCGTGGGCATGCAATGGAAACTATCTTTTCTAACACCCATCTACTCGAGACATCCCAAACGAATCCTCTACCCCGCTTCGCTCAATTACGTTCGTTTCACACTTCCCTCACAACTCGTTTATCCTTAAGCCCCGACTCAGAGAAAGTCGAAACGGGATGGAACCTGAGTTGAATACAAGGAAATGCTAGCCGAGAACGAAGAGTGATTCTTCCCCGTCGAAAGATTTTCTTTCGGGAATGTTACTTTTATCCAATACGGAGAAGTACATGAGCTCGAATTTCCAAGAAACTTCCAGATGCATAGCAAACTGTATGAAGTGAAACATCCAAATAGACATGAAAATTCTTTCCTTGTAAATTCGAGTAGTGAAGTAAGCCCATACAATTGATGATTTTTCTCTTGATTCTGTATGTTATATCAAATTTAGAGAATATAAATAGGGCCAATTTCAGGCTCTGTGACAACAGGATTATTGTCATTACAGTTAAGATCTTGAACCCTTCCAAATTATTTCTTTTAGCCTGATGCTGCTAGGTGGTCTGACTATACGTTGACCTCTAATACTGATGCTACTTATGCTACTCTAAACCTCTACTTTTCTTGCTACTCGTACATCCCATATCACACACTTCTATCTTAAAACCTTTCAAAATATTCGCTTTAGAATGATACTACTGAATGACCTGACTGTACGTTGACCTGCATTACTGATATTCACCCTTTTTACACCCTCCGCATTCGCTGGTCATTTTTTAGTCGATCATGTAGTAATGCCTGACTATACGTTGATATGACTCACTGTTAGGTGGCTCTGTTTCATCCTTCTTCCATTCCCCTTCCAACTGAAATCCTTGAATAGCCCAACTGTACGTTGACTTATACTACTATAAACCTCCCATTTTTCACACTATGTCCCATTATCCCTTATTTCCATCTTGAGCTTTTTCTAATTGTTCCTTTTAAGCTGATACTGCTAAATTACCTCAATATGCGTTGACCTTTACTACTTAAATTCATCCCATTTTACACCCTTCACATTCCCTAGTCACTTCTTAGTCGATCGTGTCATAATAGCTGACTATACCTTTGAAATAAAATCCTTGAATTGCCCAGCTGTAAATTGATTTATGTTACTATAAACCTTCCCTTTTATACTATATCACATTATCCTAATACCCTGATGCTAGTAAATTGACTGACTAAATACGGAAATGTCAGAAAACCCTGCTTCATACTCCACCCATTTTCATTTTAAAATAGCGTCCAGGTTTTACGTATGGCTTGTAGGGGAGGTGGGTCCGGAAAATCTTACGAGTCGTCACTGGTGGCTGGGGAAGTCTGAAGCATTTCGCTTGTAAAACCATAAAAACTAGAGATCTCTTTTATTATGGTATTATTTTTTGCATGGCCTGCCGTTGACGGATAGACTAACTTCATGTTATTATATTCAATGTAATACTAGTTTTGACAGAAAACTTTCCTCTTTTCAATTATTTTTTTTAATATTCTAATTGGATCCTGTTTTTACTGTTAAAAATACATGTTACATTATTATGCACATTATAGAATCATTTGTTTTATTTATTTTTTATTATGTAATATTTCATATTTCATATTAATAAATATCGAGCAGAGGAGTGAACCATTCTTGAAATCTGGTGTGCACTGTTCATGAAATCTCGTGAAATGCCTGAAAATATTTTCAATCCTTAGAATTTCGTGAATTCTTTTGAATATTTTGTAAATCCCTTAACATTTTTTAAATCATGTGAAAACTCCTTGAAATCTCTAGAATTCCATAAATATTGTACATAATCATTGACATCCTCTGAAAACTGTTGAAATTCTTCAAATTCTTTGAGATTTCGTGAAATCGTCTAAAATCCTTAGAATTGTTTGCAATCTTCAACAACAACAAAATCAATTTAAATCTCTCAAAATTATTTTTAAATTCTCTGAAAATTTGTTTGAATTTTAACGTAAAAATTTATAATTATGTGATATACTGTTGAGTCCTTCGAAATGCTTTAAGATCCTCTTGACAGCTCTCAAAATCTCTCAAAATCACCGGAAACCTAAAATCGATATATTGTTGATATATTGATTATAAAATATCAAATATTAAGTTAGAAGGGGGGGGGGGGGCACAACAATCTTACGAGGATAGGGGGAAGGTATCTATAATTTCAAAAATCATCCTTACACAAATAATGGACGTTACCTAAGCGGAATCCTTGAATTGGCTGACTATACGTTGACCCATACTACTCGAAACATTTTCATACTATATCCCATTATTCCTCACTTCTATCTTGATCCCTCTCATGTTATTCCTTTTTAGTGGATACCACTAAATTGGGTGGTTATACTTTGACCTTTGTTGCTGTAAATCTCCCTATTTTAACCTCCGCACTTTCCATGATCCCCGATGTATGACACAATTATCCCTGATGGGTGACGCCATTATATTGACTGACGATACGTTGACATGCATTACTTTCACGTAATTCCTGTGAATGCTCAATGATATAGCTAACTAAACGTCGACTTATACTACTATAAATCTCCCTCTTTCATAGTATTTCCGATTATCCCTCGCTTCTATCTTGAACACTCTCATATTATCCATTTTTAGTTGATATCACTGAATTGCCTTACTAAGCGTTGATCCATACTACTGCGAATCTCCCCTTTCCATGCTGTTTCCCATTATCCTTCACTTCTATCTTGATTCTTGAACCCTCTCTTATTATTCCTTTTTAGTTTATTTCTCTGAATCGGCTGATTATACGTTGACCATCATTACTGAAATCATCTCATTTTATAAACCCCAAATTCTCCATGAGAATTTGGGGCTGAGAATTGTATTGTCCCACTATACGTTGCCATGAACTGCTATCAGGTCGCCCCGCACTCATGACCGATTCTATTTCAAATTGACAATTCGACCTACTGATTCAAATGACTCCTTTTTACTTCATGTGAATTCTAATGATTTCAGACATTTTAGGAAATATCTGAAGAATTCAAGTGAATTCAAGAGATTTTACTAAATTAACGAGACCTCATCAATTTTACGAAGTGACTATTGATTTTAAATTAAGGTGGGTTCGACAAAATTGGAAATTGAATACAGCCTGGCACTGAAAAATCTGATTTTGGGTCCCTCATAACATGTGTCAAATCTGAAATAGATAGATCAATATCCTGAGGCTCCGCGGAGCCAAAATTAGTTTGAAAAACCTGCCGGATGCGCAGGCACATTCTCATCGAGCGCGGCTCGCTTCACTCGCCTTTGTGCACAGACCTTTCAAAATTAAAGGTGAAAGCATCGACAACTGTAATTTGGTGATTGTGAATTCCTTTTTGTTAAAGCACTTCGGCTTTAACGGGCACATTCTCATCACGTATCTCATGTTAAGCACTCGATTCTGACCAAGTTGTAAAATTTTTTACATTATGTTCAACACTTTTATATCAAATATATATTACATTTATTTATGTACATCGGCCTGGGATAGCTTATTCTGATATTGCAAATCGAAAGTACAAATTTTATACATCACGTCAACTCTAATAGTTGTTTCTTATTTTGCATTACATTTTATTCTCAATTACACAGAAAAATGTATCATTCCAACAAATTTATAGTATTACAATTCATAATATGCATTGGTATTGAAACATACGTATTTCGATTGTCTTGTTTTTATAATTGAAAAAAGTGCGCTTTCTATAAGAAAAAATAACGATTTTGTTATTGAACATTTTATAACGTTTTGTGTCGTTTTTCCAAAAATTTAGTTTGTTTATTTCCAATGTTTTTTTCACGATTTAAACTAAAAATACGCATCCTGGCGCAAAGCGGTTTTGAGCAAATTGGAGGGGCTGATAGCAAAAACGGAATGAAAAAAATAGTCGGAGCAAAAGTGGGTTGATGATCATTTCTCAGCGGAAGAACGAATTAGCCCACGCGTTACGAACAAAAACGAGTTAAAAGATTTAACTCGTTTTTTATCGCAGCGTGTGGTCTAGCCCATTTTTGCCTGAACTCATATTTTGATTTGGTTGAACTCCAACTGAACTTTGGATTCGTTTTTGGCTACGTTGATATTTATGTTTCGTTCGCACTTGCACGATCGAGAATGAATAAAAGTGAAGGGGTTATCTCAATAATAGGTCAAGCGCGATTTTAACGTTTTTACAGAATAGTTGGAAATCGTTGTCAGAAGTCGAATTTTCATTTTAGAAAAAACAAATATTATATTCTCCTGTGGTATATCAATGCTAAATTGATGCCTGAAACGTTAGATTGGAAATTTATATTATATTTCGAAAAAATTAGTGATAATGAGTGAAAAAATTGTTTTTATTTTCAATACGCATAATATTTTGCAAATAAATTATCAATACCATGGGGCCCTGGGTGTGATTCGGCTCTCATTGCGTGTAATTAGAAAACTAAAGTAGGAATAATTGCATGCAAATGGTTTCACGGGGATTGGCTGCGATTCGTCACATGATTCGCACTAAATCTAAACAATTTGTAGACAAAAAAAATTTTCATATCGAACTCATGGAAGTTATTGAACTTATTTTTTATTTTATAAGCAAACTTGATGAGCCATTGTCGACATCAGCTATTTATGATGTAATAAATAAAGTTTTTTCTACGAAATCGACCAAAAATTAATCGGATATTACACCTCGGTATCATATTTAGTTAGTTATTAACAATTGATACTTATTCAAATAAACCTTATCAACGAATGTACTGGTGGGCTATTTTCCGACGTACTAGCTTGGTTCTTTCAACGGAATCAAATTTCATTAACTAATTTATAGACCTTTAGGGATATTTCAATGAGAATCGACAGTTATCATTTTTAGGAACAATTTTTTAAACAAATTTGTATTATCTTATGTACTTATAAACTGAAAAATTCCACTTTTCACCCAGGAATTATTTTTTCAAACTTTCACTGCTTATTAATAGAAATAAGTAATAAGTGTTTTTTGAGATTATACCATCTGTTTTGGCGATATTGATCTCTGTCAATAGCAGTTCAAAACATTTTCTCTACTACAATTTCGATGATTTGTTTCACGCCCTTCTCATTAAGCGTAACCTCATTTTATAAAAATGAATATTTGATCTTTAAAAATAAATATCAAAAATAAACTTGACTTTTTTCAGAAGGACACTTTTAACACGCTTCTTAAGCTTTGAAGAAAGCTTGGGTTTTTATTCTTCAGTAACTCAAGTTTTAAACATTTAATTCAACGTTTCACCATCAGAAATAAGTTTTAAATGCTTCGCTATACTCAACGACGCTTGCGCACGTGCGCTGATGTTCTAAGCGATTATTTTTACCAACAAAAAATTCAATTAAATTTTGTAATTATGATCCTCCTGAAGAAAAAACCAAAGCTTCCTTTCCTTTCACTTTCTTTTCATTTTTCAAGGCAAAATATTATTTACTTAAAAAAAGGTTTCTGATCATTGGAAAGGGCATACAAAAACCTATGTAAACTGTACCGAAATAGATTTTTCTATTATCAAACTGAAGAATTAAAACTCGCAAAAATATGCAATATCGACAAAAATAACAAAATTTTCACCCCCTCCCAGTCGATATATAATTATTCAAATAATAGCATTTCTTTCCCACGAACTAGCCCAGATCATATTGACAATTTATTTGCAAAATATTATGCGTATTAAAATTGAAATACATTTTTTTATTTATTATCACTCATTTTTTCGAAATATAAGTTTCCCATCTATCAGCCTCTCATTAGTAGATATAATTTTGGGGACAAATTTTGTTTAATAAAAAGTTATTGTAGATTTTTTCGCTTGTCAAAAAATGCAATTTTTGATATTTAATGTTATATTTTACGAATGAAACAAAAACTCCGCATCCTATAAAAAAATTATGAGTCACAAACTTGTAGCCCTTTTTGGTTTATCAACTTTTGCTGCATTTTTTCATCATAGCTTGTGTCGTTTGTACCAAAATTTAATTTTTTTATATTTTCAATGTTGTTTTTTTACAAATAATGTAAAAACTAAGCATCTAATCAAAAAGTGATTCATAACAAATTTGTAGATCTTTCTTCGGTGCCTAATCTTTGTCTCCAAATATTTTTTTTTTAGCTTGCATAGTGTGACTGCAAAATGGAATTTTTATACGAGCATACAGACAGACAGAAACTTTCGTGAAAATCGGTTTTTCTGACTCAGGGGTTCTCCAAACGTGCATATTTAATGAAAACCGACGGAGTCAAATTTAAAAAAAAAACTAATACCTTTTTACTAGAATGAATATTTAAAAATTCGTAATTCCCAGAGTTTTTCAAAAATCACTAATATTACTTTTTTCGTATTATACTACATAATATGTCCATTTTTAAAAAATTTGTAAGATTTCATTATTTTCAGTCTTTCTGGGGCGAAATATAATCTTTATTAAACTCAAAAATATTCTTAAAAGCTTTGCACTTAAAATTTACCTAAATAAGAATTGAGAAGATTTTATAAAATAAAATGGCCAGACCCTGAATTGAATAAACCATAAAAATTCGTAATCCTCCGTGTTTTGCAGAAACGATGATACTAGTTTTTCTTACTCATCTACACATAATATGCCCGATTTTTAAAAATATCGTAAGATTGAAATATTTTCAGTTTTTATAGGACAAAATATCATTTTCGTATGTACACATCAAAAAACTAAAATAATTATTCAAATCTAAAATATTGACATTGTTCAGCTTAATTTTGAGTGCCACAATGTTTCTATATGTATACTGAAAAAATTTATATTTTGCAAAGTTTTTAAATTAATTTTCCTCATTTACGTTGTAAGAAATGATATTTTGTCTTTAAAAACGCAAGATATTGAAATTTTACAAGAATTTGGAAAATTGGATGGATTGTCTTGATTATAAAAAAAATAAAACTAGCGATTTTGGCAAAATTCTGAGATTGATAATGTTTCAATCTTCATTTATTTCAGGGTCTGGCCATTATTATTGTTGAAATTTTCTGAATTTTCTTAGGTAAATTTTGAGTGTGAGAAAGTATCTATATACTCAAAAAAAATTTACGAATGAATTTAAGTAACTTTTAGGATATTTCAAGAGAATTAGAGTGACTTCAGAGGTATTCATGTGACTTTAAATGAATCCAAATCACTTCAAGTAAATTCAAGTGAATTTAGATATTTCAGCAGATTTCAGGTATTTCAGGAGATTTCCTGACTATACAATCTGTCAACCCCTTGTTCTAAAATAAAATTTAATGGGGATGTATTTCAGCCCTCAGCCCAAAAATTTTTTTATAGGACCTAAAAAACATTAAAGCTAATCTTCAATTGTCAAAAAATGACAGCAGTTTTTATGTAAATTAAAAGAAAAAATCCTCAGTATTGAACTTTCCATATATAGGAAATGTGCCTGTTGGATCTTGTTTTACAGAAATTCTTTGAAGTTTCAGAAATGTTAACTGATTCAATACACATATGTTAAAAGTCAATATTCTCATTTGAGAGATCGAGAAATCGCCTATGATTAAAAAAGTACATCCGTATATGTGAATTTGATTGAAAAATACAGTATTCAAAAGAGGTCGAATATTGGCTTTCGTTAAAATATTCCTGATTTTCATTTTCTTTTCTCGCATATTGTATCATCAATGTAATTTTTTTGCCGGTGGGAATCTGAAGAATTCCAAACAAATTCATAGTGAATTTTAAAGAATTCAAGGTTAATTCCAATAAGTTGATAAATTCTTATCCAGCAAATTATGTCGGAATTGGAAATTGAAGGACGTGCCTAGAGCTCGTGAAATAAGAAGAGTACCTAACCGACCTAACTTCATTTTGTCAATGAGAGTACGTTAGTTCAGTTACTTCAATGATTCGGTACTTTTCCTCTTGAGAAAGGGTTCGTTATTTGATCCGGGATTTGGAAGGTTAACTTCAATGGCTCGTAAGTCTGAAAAAATTGGTCTTTTTGGCTATATGCTGAGATATGCGTTCCTTTATTTTTATTGTGGATTTACATATATTAATTTCAATTTATTTTAACACCCTGTGAAAAACTAATTTACGTATTTAGTTGAAGTAGAATTTTAGATTTTTTACAAGAGAAATATTTTACTCAAAATTTTATAAGGTACTTCTGACGATTTACGTGGATATAAGATTAAGAGAATTAAGAGAATGATTATGCATTGAATATAATTAAATTAAGATAAGAACAATCGTAAGCAGTACGAAAAATGGATCGACCTATTTGAGAGAGCGACATATAAGAAACAACAAAAGCATATCACAGTAAACTCTTATATTTTGAAATTAAAAAGGTATTACTTGAAATAATAATTACATAAGACATTTACAATTTATATGGAGCGATTTGAACGTCCAACCGGACGAGAATTATGTAGATATCGACTTTATATAAAACGAATCGTTTCGTTTTATTGAATATATGTACGTACATTTATAAATGGAGTTCAATTTAAATAAAAATCATGATAAAAATATTGTCAGTGCACATATATTGCGGATAAAAAAGCAAAGTCATCTCTAAATTAGATCTACTGAGACAGTATATGAATTATGGATTAGAAATAATGATAATCGTAATCAAATACATTTATCTATCGCTTTCGGTGATTTGCATCGGTAATGGAGAAGTGATGAATGTCATCATCAACTGGACAACTAGAGGTGTGAAAATTCCAGAAGGTTGAATCAAATTGACCTGACATTTTTCATCGACTCTGTATCGCATCGGAATTTATGATGTTTCAGGAGAGACTGATTTCAGCATATCAATCATTTATCTACTTCTCGGTAATCCTTAGGTATCGTCAATCCGTTTAAAATAAATATATTGACTATTAATGCATTACGATCTAAAATCACGCTGAAAATATACAACGTTCGCATTTTCTTTATTCTCCATCAATAATCAAACCGATAAAAATCACTTTTTTAAATGAATAATATCTATCTCGTTTCGATGCCGAAGCTGCTGTGCACTTTGTCATAGACCATCACCCCAGGGTGACGTCACAAATACTGACAGTACCCCCCCCCCCCCACCCTCCCTAGGTCGGAATTTTTTCTTCGATTTCATATAACAAACAGACTGAAATAAACCAGAAAACATATAAGCATTCTATTTCAACAGATATTATAGCTAAAAATGATATAAAAAAGTAAGAAAATAGGGTGATTTGTCACGAAAATAAGGCAATAATAGGGAAAATAATTCTTTCCAACAAAATTGATGCATATATGTACCATATTGATTTTTCAGAAAAAGAGTTGAGTTTTCAAGCAATGAAGTCGAAAGTTTCAAAAAACAGTTGACTTTTTAACCTTATAAGATGATTTTACAACTTACTAGTTGCATGTACGACAAACTTCCAAGAAAATAGTTGAATTTTTAATCAAATAGTTGAATCTCACCCTACAAAGATGAGTTTTCGACCAAGGTCAAATTTCCAAAACAAAAAAGATTATAGTTCTAACACAAACAGTTTAATTAATTTAACCAAAAAAGATGAATTCTCAACGGACAATGTAATAAACTCCAGGTCCCATTGATGCCGTTCTGGTTTTGTAATTCCTAGAACTGCCGGCACACGCAGTTCCACAGCGCGCAGGGCGAGAAAGAGTTGCGACTCTCGCCTCGGAAAGGCCGCATTGCGCGAGTACTTAGTCAAGTATATTGCGCAATATTATGCATTCCAATTGGAAACGTTTCAGGCGGTCCTAACTGTTCATGTTTCGAGGGTACCGATTCACTAACAAGGTCGATGCGACAACCTTTCAACAAAATAGTTGAATCCTCCAACAAAAGGTAATTCTTTTAAAACAAGAAGTTGCACTTTCAACCAAGAAAGATCAAGTTTCTATCAGAATAGATGAATTTTCAAACAAGGAAGAATGTTCATTAAAAAAAATGTCAATAAAATTCTTAAATCTACAAGCCAACAATTTCCAACAAACAAATTAATTTTTGACCAATCAGTTGCATTTACAATTAAATGGTTGAACTTTCAAGAAAAAGAAACTAATTTTTATTAAAGTAGTTCAACTTTCAATTAAATAGTTGAATTTCAACCTACAAATATTATTTTTCAATTGAATGGTCGAATTTTTGAACGAAAATAAATAAACTTCTACCACAAACTGTTACATTTTTAAACAAATTTAGTATCAAGGTTTGTAACAAGTATCAAAGTACTTATGTACTCAAAATACTTAATAACCAAAGTACCATGAAGATTTTCAATTTAAAACAAAATAAAACTTTTAACCAAACTGTTGAATTATCAAACCAAAAAGTTAAGTTCTCCAGATGATAGTTGAATTTTCTAGCCTGAAATTATGAATATTAATGAAAAATATTAATTTTTATAGAAGAGTTGAACTGTTAACAAAAAACTATGAATTTACATCAAAAAATGAAATAATTAAACATTCAATTGAATAAATTAATTTTAAAAATAAAAAATATCATAATAAAAAAATTTTAAAATAGTAGAAAGTATAATAGTTGAATTTTCAACCAAAAGCGATACATTTCCAACAAAAAATGATATATTAAAATATGTAGTTGAAGAGTAATTTTCGAACAAAGAAAAAATAAATTTCCAACAAAAAAGTAAAATCTTAAATCAATAAAATTGATTTTTAACAAACTAGTTACACTTCCAACCAATTCGTTGAATTTGAAACAAAAAACGAATCATCTGTGAAAAATTTAATAGTTGAATGCTCAACTAAAAAGGATCAGGTTTCAGCCAAAAACCGATTTGTTGAATTTTCATGTACAAAAATTAATTTTGAACTAAAAAAAGAATTTTCAACAAAATTTCTCTATTAATTTAGTTCGGATTGAAGCAAAAAAAACGTGAAGCTTCTTGGAAGGATTGGAAAAAATGGAATTCTTTAAAAAAACGGAAGAGAGGGGAATGAGGGAAAGAGTGTCAAGTCAAAATTTAAATGATGCTTTACTTGTAGAACAAATCTAGTAATTTTTGATGTTTTCAAAATTTCAAAAAATTGTTAATCACGTTTATTTTTTCTATGTTTCATGTCATATTCTGCGTTATATCATCCCCCAACGTCACGAATCGTCAAAAAAAACTGTTAAATCTCCTCCCCCTGGTAGTGTGACATACCTTTTGCCTGGCGTCTGAATTGCCTGGCTATACGTAGACTTACACTACTAGCAATATCCCCTTTGTATACTATGTCTCTTACCATTAAATTGATGTTCCTCACATTATTTATATCTTCTTTTCAGAAATGAGTTTTTTTACTGCAATTTTTCCACATTTACTACTAAGGGTCGTCCCTGTTCATACCCCTTTTTGTCTCATTTAGATGGCTTACCTGATTGGGCTGACCATACATTGACATGCACTACTGCATATCTCCCCTTTTCATCCTTCACCCCTATTAAATAAAGCAAAGTATGTAATAATCATAGCTAAATTAATTATAGTGCAGCAATAATGTGTTTTAGGGTTACGTACAATCTCATTACAGTAAAAAAAATGTTCAAAATGATACCGAAATCAATATCATTTTGATATGCAACAAAAATGATACCGAAGTCAAGAGGATTTTGATCGGCCGGAATCAATGATCGAATTTTGAGATCATAATGACCTGATGCGGGATTATGTATCATATCAAACCAAGATGGCTGTCGTTCTTAGATTGCTTTAATTCATATGCAAGCTTTTTATGGTATCTGATCGTGCAGTGTACTTGAAAAGTTAAAAAATTAACTAAATATGATATTAGAAAATATCACATGTTAAGTGTAGTTGTCACTTGCATGCGGTTAATTAAAGTTTCTAGGTTATGTCGTTATGGCATCGGTACCAAAAATTGGCGGTCTTCTTTTTTTAGTCTGACAAATGATCCGAAAAAGATGATCAAGGTGATTTGAATGGACAGATCATTATGATATCGAGAGATCGTTGGAGCAAAATCCTCTGCAACAAAACTGATCCTTTTTTTACTGTTATATATACTTAAAAAGAATGTCAATTATGAAATTCCAAGTGTCATATCTATGAAGTTAGCTGAGGCCAAAAACTCCGACGGTAATTTCAAATGACCCAAATATTATTATGACAATTAATGCAAAGAGCGAATGTATCAGAATAGAGTAGTAGAGTATTTTCATAAAAATTGCAGAAGAGTGTGTAAATTTCGTTCAGGAAACTGGAGCATGAAGTTGGAACGTCTAATTATCTTGCCTAATAAGAGAAAATTAGTAGACCTACCCCATTCTCTTGTTATTTGCAGTGCTTCTTCATCTTGCCTGTTAATTCCCTTTGCTTGGAAGATGGATATTATGCAAATACATACGACCTTTGGAATCTAAATACATGAACTGCTGTACTAAATTAAAAAAAAAGTCAATACACTACCAACAGAAAGTTTGAGTACATTACCTTTGACCGTTTGAAAATTTTTACTTCACTTCAAAGAGAAATATCTGCGCAGAAACTGAATCTACGACTTTGTAAGTAGAAACCGATGAAAGCTTATAACATTCAGCGTTGAATCCGCAGACGCTAAAACTATTTTAATGAAAGAGTCGAGAAATATTTAGCTTCAAAGTTACAAGTTTTTTTTAGCAAAACGAGCATTTTGAAATCTTTCGTTCAACTCTTTGACAGATCTAGGAAAGTGTTCCTAAAAGTTTAGATGAATCATAAAATGAAGATTAAATCCTAGCCTTCAAATCTAAATCAAGAGTGCAATTGAATACTATATGTAATTGCAGGGTATTCATACATTACAGTTTAATAAAAATTCGAATTTTTCCGATATAGGAATAATATTTTTCATTACGAAATGGAAAATAAAAATCACACCATTTTTTGACTCGAGCATTAAAACAGTTTCAACGTATGTGGATTCGACGCTAAATTTCAGCATCTTCCCAATGATTCTACCTACTTAGTGGTAGATTCAGTTTCTGCACAGATATTAGTTTTTGGAGTGATATGGATTTTTGAAAGATCATCTACATGTGTATTTCAAGCAACTAAAAAAATGTGAAGATTTGAACAAACTCTTAATGAATTAACTATAAAGTGTACGTAATCTCATTAAAATTTGAGTATATCTAATTGCTGAGTGATTAAGTTGATAAAGCAATTTGTGCCTCGTTTCTGAATGCACAGTCTACATTTCCGCTCATATAAATCACCCTCAGCATCATTTGTGAACGACAATGAACAATTAGAGAGCAACATGATCGACTAACTTTTTACCTACCATACGAGTGGTGCAAATTAAAATTTTTCATTTCCACATTCGCGTCTACCTGTTTTCTCGGAGGTGTTTATATCCCAGAATTACGGCTTTCATAATTCCGAAGTACTTCAAATGACCCCTTTTTCATGGGAAGAGGGTGTTATTTGAAATATGATGCT
Organism: Andricus quercusramuli; assembly: GCA_932178445.1. Taxonomy (NCBI): domain Eukaryota; kingdom Metazoa; phylum Arthropoda; class Insecta; order Hymenoptera; family Cynipidae; genus Andricus; species Andricus quercusramuli. The sequence continues at coordinate 512,589 of CAKNXH010000177.1, read as the reverse complement.
AAAAATGATTAATAAAAAGATTGCAGAATATCCATGATTAATTAATTGAGGATCCTAATGCGTATAACAAAAAATCAAGAGAGTAACTGACTAATGAAACTCTTGAAAATCTGCAGGTTGTGGAATATTAAATTTCGTATCCATGCAAATTTCCAGGTAAAAATAAATCACTCCTCAATGAAAAATCAAGTACTAGTCCAATATTCATGTTTCCGCTGAAACAATTTCGCGCAACGTTACAAGTGCTCTGCGCGAAACCGAGTTAAGTGGAATTTGAAATATCAAATTGAAATAGTTCCGAGTAGATCGAAAAATTATATTTCACAGATCAGATTGACATTGGAATAGTTTATTTTAGAGTTAAAATAATTCAAATCACATATATTTTAAAAACTGACGGTATTACAGGAATATCTCTCTACGAATCATTTGGTACACATTGCAGGAAAAGTAAAAAAACCCAGACTTTCAATATTAAAGGAAGTGATTTTTGTTATCTTTTCATTATTATAAACAAATGGAAGCGTAACTCGAGTGTATAATTCACTTTTACATTAGAAAATTAATACATTTTATATAAACTATTCTTGCTCTGATTACATATTGATTTTCGAAAAAAAATTATATTTTTAAAGGAAAAATTCCGATGACAACAAGAATTGTTTAAATGTTAATCACTAGCCAAATATTCAGATAACATTACGATTTTGGAATATCAGTAATTTATTTCATATAAAGGTATTCATTAATGAATTAATTCACTTTCATTCAATTTACTGTTTGATAACTAATTTTATTCAAAAATTAAATATATGGAATATTTGGAAATCAATAATAATATAAATATAGTAACATTTGTTTGGAATCCGAATGCTGGTTTTTAATTACTGTAATTTATTTCAGTTTGAGAGAAAAAATTTAAATATCTAAAAGCATATTTCAAGGTATTGAAAAATATATGGGAAATCTGAGAGTGCTCACATTTGAATTATATAAATTTATTTTCGGAATATATTTTCTACAAAACCAGCATTTTTTAATTCGATAGATGTTACAAGATCAGTTACGTCATTATTGCCAATCAAGTTTTATTTCAGAAGACGTGGCAATTCTTTGTCATTAGGGGCAATAACTTTTTCAAACTGCAGGCTTTTTTGTTTCCTTGATACCTTGATATTCCATATTTAGAATTAAGTAAACAGTTTTAATAATTAATGTTCAATTAATAATTTGTGTTATTTTGGTTATGGCGTTTATCAGAATAAAAGCTCTCGTTTTAGCTTCTTGATATTACGGAAGAACGCCCTTAACTGGTTACGGTGTTTTTCCAAATTATGTCAGTGCCAAAAAGCCATCAAATACTTTAGAGAATCCCGTCATCTCCTAGCTGACGCTATTCCTCTGATTTTTTCTGTGACGTATTCGGCCATCTATTTTCTACATTGCCAAGTTACGGTTCACTTTCTCGAGCTAACGGTACCGTCAAATGGGTTATTGCGGACATGTGGGCTGAATCCGGACATTCGGAGATTAATAGTTTGAATGACCGAAGTGGGTTTTAAGCAGAATCTAGATTCAGATAAGGCTTTATTAAGGCTTTAAGGGTGACGGACAACTTTGCACGTAGCAACTTTGCACGTGCCCAACTGTGCACGTCGATGGCAGGACGGACAACTGTGCACGTCCATCTGTGCACGTCCAAGACCACAGGAGCCCATCTGTGCACGTCGAAATTTCGACGTGTACAGTTGTCATTTGGACAACTGTGCACGTGCACAGATGGTACTTGGACAACTGTGCACGTCGAAATTTAGACGTGCACAGTTGTCACTTGGACGACTGTGCACGTGCACAGATGGCACTTGGACAACTGTGCACGCCGAAATTTAAACGTGCACAGATAGACTCTTGTGCACTTTACCGTGCACAGATGTCACTTTCCTAACTGTGCACGTGCACAGATGTCACTTGCCCAACTGTGCACGTGCACAGATGTCCATTGTCCAACTGTGCACGTGCACAGATGTCACTTTCCCAACTGTGCACGTGCACAGAAGTCACTTGCCCAACTGTGCACGTTTATGTCCTTACGTAAGTGTTGTACTTAAGTAATCCAGAGAGTTCAAGGAATTCAGGGAATTCAAAGAATTCAGAAAATTCGAAGAATTCACAGAATACAAGTGATTTAGATAAAGCAAGGCATTCAGCAAATTGGAGGCATTCAGCGAATTGAAGGAATTCAACAAACTTAAGTAATTCAGAGAATTCAATGAATCCAGGGAATGCAGAGAATTCAGGGAATTCAGAAGATTTAAGTAATTCAGATAGTTCGAAGAATTCAGAGAATTTCTTGCATTCAGAGAATTCAAGGGATTCGGAGAATTCGAAGTATTCAGCAAATTGAAGGCATTGAGCGAATCCAAGAAATACAACAAACTCAAGGAATTCAGAGAATTGAAAGAATTCGAGAAATTCTGAGAACTCAAGGGATTCAAAGAATTCAAAGGATACAAGAAATTTAGAAAATTCAAGGTATTCAGAGAATTCAAGGTATTCAAAGAAAGCAAGGCATCCAGCAAATTGAAGGCATTAGGCTAATTCGAAGAATTCAGCGAACTCAAGGAATTCAGAGAATTCGACGAATTCAACGAATTAATAGAATTCAGGGAATTAAGAGAATCAAGAAATTTCAGAGAATTCAGGTTAATCAGGTAATTCAGGGAATTTCGAGAATTTAAGGAATTCAGAGAATTCTAGACATTCAGCAAACTTGAAGGCATTCCGCGAATTCGAGGAATTCAACGAATTCAACAAATTCAAGGAATGCAGAGAATTCAAGGAATGCAGAGAATTCAACAAATTTAGCGAATTCAACAAATTTAACAAATTCAAGGAATTCAGAGAAAGCAATGCATTTAGCAAATTAGAGGCATTCAGCGAATTTAAGAAACTCAACGAACTCAAGGAATTCAGAGAATTCAAAGAGTTCAACAAATTCACGGAACTCAGAGAATTAAACAAATTTAACCAATTCAAGGAATTCACAGAATTCTTCAAATTTAACGAATTCAAGGAATTCAAGGAATTCAGAGAATTGAAGGAATTCAGAGAATTAAACGAATTCAGAGAATTCAAGGAATTCAGAGAAT
>CAKNXH010000177.1:439623-500617 GCA_932178445.1 Andricus quercusramuli | reverse complement strand
AGAGAGAGAGAGAGAGAGAGAGAGAGAGAGAGAGAGAGAGAGAGAGCAGTAACAAAACGCATCTTAATCTACTCATGCTAATAAATAACCATTGCTTACAAATCTTTGCGCTTCTACTCTAAGCGATTTCCGTTTCCTTTTTCTTTCACTTCTCTTGCACCTCTATTTGGCCATTCTTTCATTTTTTCTCATTCGCTCCTGTATCTCCCTTCAACTTCTTCTTCCACTCTTACCCGAAATCAATCCTCCCCTAGAATTTATACCACATTCTCTTGCCAGCTTCCTTTATCTTCCTTCCTCTCTAAAATCCCTTCCATACATTCTCTCATGTTTCCTCTTCCTATTCACAGACTCTGCACCTACTGTTCTCTTTCTATTGCTAGAACGTTCCTTCCCTTAATTCGTTTCCCAATCTGAATCTTCCTATTCTGGTCCATCTTCTCTCTCCTCGTCCCTTTTCTAAATACTCTGGTACTTATTTACTTTGGTACTATTTATTATATTTTGATTCCTCAATCATCCTCCTTCTTCCTATCAATTGTCTTTCCCTCTCCCTTTTTCAAGTTGTTGGTACGTTACTCCAGTCCCGTCTTCTATATCTCTAGCACCGAAGAATTTTTTTTCTTCCTTTCGTTCTTCCCATAACGTTAATTCTATGGCCCTCCTTCTTCTTTCCTCTAGCTCCATCAAATATTTTCTCGCCAACTCCCTTCCCTCCCCTACCTTAGCTTAGTCTCAAATTTTCATGCCCTGTTTCCCGCTCTAGTACGTAATTCATTACTTTACGCTTCATCTCTCACCATACACCCCGGCAGTCTCCAGTCTACCCGTAGTGCTCACCTTAAATACCTTTCTTGTGAACTCTCAATCACTTTCCTCTCTCTACATCCTCATATCTCTGCTTCATAACCTAATACCGGCCATACCAGCGTATTAAATAATCTTCTTCTTCATTTTTTCAACCTTCTTTTTCTGATTTCCCATATCTGTTTCATTACTCTGTTGCTTTTTTTAGCCTTTCTCTCATACGAGCTCTATGATCTTCAATTGTTTACAAGGTATGTCTCAATTATTTGAACTCTTTTACTTCTTCTAACTTTATTCCCTCTCATCTCCCCGTCCATTATTTCTTTCTTTTCCTCATTTTCTAAACCTCATTATCATTGTCTTTTATACATTCGAATTCAACTTTTTCTCACCTAAGTATTCCTCTAATCCTGTAATCAAGCCTGTCATCCCTTTTTCGTCCTCTGCCACCAACAATATATCGTCCTCGTTTGCCAGTGTATATATCTTTCCGTTTCCTATCCTAACTCCTCCCCATGCTTTTCTCTTCCAATACTCTATTCATGAATCCCTCTGGTATCTCCTTTTTCACCATAACTTTTCCAATCTCGCTTCGGTCTAATGAGTCAAATGCCATCTTTAAGTCCACAAACATTGCTGTCATTGATCCTTTATCCCTTTTAATCCTCTCATTCACTAGATACTTTAGAACATATATGTTGTCCATCACCTCGATCACTTTTCTAAACTATGTCTAATTTGGCGGCTCTATCTTTTTTCCTTTAACGTCTTTCTTTAATCTTTCCGATAAAACAATCACATATAACTTATAAAATGTTGGCGATAGCGTCACTCCCCTATAATCATTAACCTCCTCTCATTTGCCTTTCTTCACTATGGGTTCTACTACTTCCTCCGTCCATAACTCTGGCCACCCCTCTTCTCTACAAACTCTATTGCACATATTCATGCCTATTCCTTAAAATCGGTCCCACCATATTTCCAGACCTTATTTGGATAGAATATTTTGCCCATTCTACAATCGCAATATATTGCTTTACTCTTCTCCTACTTCATCTCTCTCTGTTAACCACATTCCAAACCTCTCCTTCCGTCCTAGCCTCCTCAGTCTCTTCTTCGAACCTTTTATTTTTCGCCTTTTTCTTCTATCACACAACTCAGTACACTCCTTCTTTCTCTCCTGTATTTTTCTTCATTACTTGTGCCTTTTCTCCATTTTCTTAACTCCCTTCTCACTTCCTCAATCTTTCATTTACATTCCTCATCAAATTCACTTCTATTACGTCCTTCACTAACTTCTTTTTTCCTTGTACACTTTAATTATCTTTTTATTTCTCCTATAATTATTTCGATCTTTCCGTTTACATTTCCTTCTTACATTTTAATATTCCTCACCTGTTCCTCAAACTGTTCTTCAACTTCAGTTGACCAGTCCCCTCTTTCTGCTCTTTTTACCTCTTCTTCCTTTTTACCCATATCGTTATAACTCTCCTCTCACTCGAATTTAACAATTATAGGAAAGTGATTCGAATCTGTATAATCAACTACCCCTGGTGACTTGACTTCTTTCTTACCTCGTCATCCTCAACCACATAATAAATTAACGTTTCCCTCTCTCCTCCTGAACATGTATATTGTCCTTCCTCATCTCCTCCATATTTCCGGCCGTAATAAACCATCCCATCTCCTCTAGGTTTCAGAACCTTGTCTTTGGATTTTATTCCTCGCTCTTCACCCCATTCCCTTGCACTTATATCTCCTGTTTTTGTATTAAAATATCCCTTTATTATAAACCTAATCTCTTGTTTATTTTCTTTCATCTCCTCTGATTTCTCCTGCGTATCACTATTCATACCCCACTATATTCCACCCTTCTCCTCCCACATTCATCTCTTCTACCATTAATTCTTCTTTTTTCTATCATCTCTTTCTTATCCTCCAATGTTATTCACTCGTTCCATACTTCCATCACCATTTCTCCCATTGCTCTCCCTTTTTCATTCTTCCACTTTGCATTTTAAACCCGCCATTTGTAATCTTTCAGTAATCTTCCGCGTATTCTTTCCCATCCCTTTTCATCTAGCCACGTCTCCATCATTATTACTACATCCCATTGTGTCAAATTTCTCAAAAACTCCCTATCCTTTCGCTCCAAGTCTGTTATACTCTTGTCTTGTTTCTTTCTCCCCTAGTGTCTGTATTCTCCCTTACTTAAACCACATTCACCTTCCCGTTTTTCTTTCCTCTTCTGCAATTTTCCTTAACCTATACCGCATATTCCTTTCTGCCCATGTCAAATCATCCCCTATTCTCTCCGAGCTTCCCTATAGCATCCTCTTCTATGTTTAACTTTGTCTTCGTCTTGCCACTTGTATTTTTTTCCCGCTACATTTTGGTCTTTTCCTGGTGATGTTCTGTACATTTACAGACTTCAGGGTGGATCCTGCTTCTACCTTATCTTCAATACTTCCTCTCTCCGCCCTATCTCTCTTCCTAGTCATAAACCTCTCGATTGAACCAAAACTCTTCGCCCTCAATTTCTCCCTTCCTACTGTTTTTCTGTACTTTTCCCTCCTTTTTTTCTCACGCTTCGGCGTACAAAACACTTGCTCGTCCGAATCCCCGCTGTCGATTAAACTGATGTGGAGTATCCTCGTGTATCGCCCTATGTAACTTGCGTAAATTCTGTCGCTCACTGTGCTACCTTACCCAGCAAACTTATAATCTTTCCTGCTTCTCTCTACCTATCCTGTCTTGGCGACGCTACTGGGCTGCACCCAGAGATGGGTAAGTAAAATACTTGTGGTAATTTACTTGATTATCTACGGTATTTTACCTGGTGTTATATATAAGGACGCCACCTCTGAGGCGGAAAATTGAAAACTTGAATCAGACAGCTCACTTCTCAACTTCTATTGTTGTCAACAAGCAATATTTCACTGAAAAACCTTTTCTTTACATTTGCCCATCAACTCGCTACAAAACTTACGGCAATTTACTGGAAGCAGAACCACACAATCACCGTTTCCAAAAACTTTCATATTGGGCAGAATACATCCTTCTTTCACAGCAAATGCGGACTTATCAAATATCGTGAGAATGGAAGAAATAAATTTTAAAAATTCCAAATTGGAAAGATGTTTTGTTCAAATGTTAGCAATGTTACCAGACCCCATAAATCAAATCAGCAAAGTTTTTTCAAGCAGTAGGCATAGAGCAACATAATTGAAAAAAGTAACTTTCTGTGATCAAATGAAGTTATGTTATGTACAGATTCGTAATGTTTGCTAATGTTTGTAAGAGAAACTCCCTAAATTTTGGGAATAAAGCAAAAATAATGAAACCAACACGTGAAATCGCCTTTTCTATCCCCTAGACTTCTTTTACAAACCAAAATCCTCTTTTATATTTCCTCAGTCTCTTTTCAAAATCCGAAGTCCCTTCTCCACCTACGTAACGTTCCTTTGACAATCAAAAATCACCTTTTCCATCCCCGCATACTCATTTTGCAATTCGAAATTACCTTTCCAACACCCCTTACTCATTATTTTTTTTGAAGAATTAATTAACCGAGAATTATCTGTTACACCCACGTATGCATTAGTTTTCATATTCTTATCAGAAAGAGAATTAGATTTGAGTAAAATTTGACCCTCCCCCCCCCTATTTTTGTCAAATGCCTACGTGTTGAGACTCTCTGAACCTGAAAACAGGTTTTTAGGAATGTGCCTCTCTGTCTGTTTTTTATGTATGGCTGCAAGTATGCATGCATGTATGTATGCATGTATGTATGTGTGTGTATGTATGTATGCATGTATGCATGTATGTATGCATGTATGTATGTCTATGATTTTTGAAATGAACTATTCTATTAGATTGGCCTTCAGTACACTCTTTCAGTGTCTAAGACTGAAGCTGAAGTTCTTTTGCTAGCAAGATGTAAAAATTATAAGTACGTCTATTCGTAGTACTGGAAAATTCGAACAATTGGTCTTTACGACTTTCGTTGGAAAAAAAGAAATTTGTCAGAGTTATAGCGCTGTCAAAATTCAAAAAAACAATCAAAGATTCAAATTTTGATCTTACAAAAAATGATGAAAAATGAAAATTTTCATTTTGTGGTGAAACTATGAAAGATGCGAAAAGATATGAGGAAGCGAAAATTGTCTACCCAGAAAAGATCGAAAAATTTCTTATAAGAGACTTTTTAATAGAACGAGTAGTTTTCGTTCTATTCCTCGAAAAACGACATAAAAATAAAAAATTTAAATTTTTTGAAAAACGACACATGCTACGAAAAAAATAAATAGACAAAAGTTGTTCACCCAAAAAAAGCTACAAATTTCTTATCAATCGTTTTTTTTATAGGACAGGTAGTTCTTGTTCCAATCGTGAAAAATAACATGAAAAATAAAGAAATCAAATAATAAGAGAAGGTGTTTCGGGTTTCAATCGTGTGCAAAACTACGAATCTTGCCGACGTTTCGTGAACATGTCAGGCCACTTATTCAGGGCTAACCTGTAACTGAAGTTTCAGGTTATGTTCTTCTTATATATACTCTCTGCAGTTTCTGCGATTGGCCAGAGCACCCCAACGTGAAGACTGGTGGAACTTCATTGGCCAATTAAATCTTTCTTTAAGAACCTGGGAGGACGAAAAGCCAAATCGGACTTGTATTATATCCATTGTCTCTTTTGATGTTATTAGGGCGATTTAAGATTTCGATTGCTTCTTCATGTTTTCTTGAAAAAATATTGTATGTTTTTTCGATGAGGGTTGTTTCGTCTCATGTTCCTTCATAAGTTGGCTCACCACACTCCTGGTTTCTTCAATATAGACTTCGGCACAAGAACACAGGATTTTATATACTCCCAGAGGTGCCTTTTTATCTTTAAGCTTGTTGAGAAGTTCTCCTTTTTTCGCAGGTGCTTTAAATGTGGTTTGAGTTGTGTTTGTTGAGAATTCTTCATATTTGTTCTGCAATACCTTAGATTTAGGGTAGGATGGTGGTCATTATTGTCTCTCTTTTGTTAGTAGATTGTGTTTAATTGTTTTTTTCAGTGTATTTTCTCATTGCTTCATCAATTCGTTTGAGTAATCGTTCTGTATTAGAATTTGTTCAACGTTTTGTAATTCCTTTCGTAAGGCGGTTTTTTGTAAACTTAATGTCCTAATGTATTATCATATCTTTTTTGAACTAGTTCGTCCAAGAAAGGCACTTTTCCGTTCTATTCAATTTCTATGGCGAACTGGATATTAGGATGTAATCGATTGACGAAATCGGAAAACTTGTGTAGTTCATCTAGATCCATGTATCCAGATGACAAGAGGTTCGTCAACCTAATGACACAAAAATTCCGGTTTGAGCTTGGATTGGTTGAAGATTTTATTTTCTAGATGTTCCATTATGATGTTGGTTATCACAGGTGTATGGGTATGGAGTCGGGAGAGAAGTTTAAAAAGAATTTAATAATATCACTTAGATCAGGATTTGGAACATCCGTAAAGAGGGATACTACGTCGAAACTCACTAGGATGTCTTGGAGTTGAATGTGAATTTGTTGTATCTTTTTGATGAAGTCAAAAGAGTTTTGGACGTGTGTGATAGAGTTTTTTGTAAAGAGACTTCGTTCTTTGGTGAGGAAGCGTGGTAGTTTGTAAGTTGGCGAACATATTGCGCTGACGATCGGTCTGAGTGGAATGTTGTTTCTGTGGAATTTTGCGAGTCCATACAGTTTTGGAGAGATGGGATTAGTAGGTAATCATATAGATATTGTTTTGCTGTCAAGTTTAGAGTCTTTCAGAAGGGTTTTTATTTTTTGTCTATTGTTTTCGTCGGGTATTTTTTACGTTTTTTCATATGTACTGTCAGTTAGAAGGTCCATGATTTTGTTTTTAAAGTCCTCTTTATTCATTACAACTGCTGTGTTGCGTTTATCTGTGGGTGTTACCATGACGTGTTTATTCCGATTGAGTTCTGTAATTGCTGTTTTTTCTTGTTTTGTTCAGTTTGAGGAGAAAAGTGAGCTTGTCGTTAGATATTGACCGTCCTACGCCGTATGTTATTCGCTTTTTCAGGTGAAAGCGTACGTATTGTGTATTCAGAATCACTGATATTTCCTTCTCTCGGGATTTTGGAGGAAGTCACTGCAAAATGATGTTCGTGAGACAAGGCTCAAATCATTTTATTGCAGCGAGGATGATTAGAGATGTTTTTTACTGTGTTAGTGGTTTGGCTTTACTGGAAGTAATTTGTCAAATCTAGTTTTTTGTTTTTGAGTGGAAAAATCGTAAATCCGTTGTGATGAGTCAAAAGGTATGGGGTTCAATGTATAACCAAATGTTGAATCTGAGGGTGTTTGATAGGAAAGGGCGATGTTTTAATAGTTTCTTGTAGGTAGTTTGCAAGACAAATTTGGTATGTTGTATTCTTTCTTTCGAGAGAAGCAAACATGTTTCATGTAGAAGTACTTTGGACTCAGATGTTCCCTAATGATTGTCCCTAAATAGTTTTAAGGAAGCTTAAGATGTCAGTAGCTTGGCTTGAGAATACCTGACTTCACTAAAAGAGTTATTTTTAGCGAGAAAACTCTCTCTGCATAGTTCCTTCATAATAGATATAATGTTTTCACAATTATTCATTATCAATTTTTTTCCAGTAGAAATTTGAAAATATTTCAAGTTACTTTTTCTAACCACAATTGTTCTACCACAATACGCACCAAATTTTTTCCATTTTCTTCATGACTAGCAGTTTAATGAAGCGTGATTGAACTAAAGTTATTGTACTTTGCAATCTTAATGCAGAGTCTATCTGCAAAAAGAATCAATTACGCACTACTGTAAGAATGAAAACAAACAATACATAGAGCCCTAATCTGTGAACAATTTTACAGACCTAATCGAACAATTTGCCACGGGTACCTCGGCAAGACTATTAATATCAAAGTATGCGTATGATATACGTGCTTACGTTAGTCAACATCATAAGTATGATACCTTATACTTACAAAAGCTAAGTATAGCAAGTGTTCAATTTTCTTCAAAACATCTGTAAATATTAAATTGAAATGACGTTATCTTTAGCCAAAATTAATCAAAATACTGTTATTATCTTATTTCCAAAGCTTAATTATTTCACATAGCGCGTAAGCATGCTATTAAAAAACATATCCTGTCCACAATAAGATGTTTTCGATCCCGAATTCAAAGCTAAGAATGGTTAATTCAAAACAATCTTTTGAATCTTGTAATTGTGTGGAAACTTTTTGAAGCCATCATCTACGATTTCCATTTCACGTTTTTCTATTGTAGAAAGGTACTAGAAGGAAGCTGTCCATACGGTGTTTTTCGGCTTGGTGGACACGCTCAAATTTTCTTCCAGATACCGTGCATCTCTTCCAATAACTAATTCTACAAACAAGCATTGGGATCTTTAATCTCAGCTGTAATAGCCAAACTCTTTATGGAACATCTGGAAAATTAAATTTTCAACCAATCCAGGCTTACACCAGAATTTTGGTGCAGTTACGTTGACGACACTTCTGTCATCTGGAGACATGTAGTAGATGAACAACACAAGTTTTCCGATTTCATCAATCGATCACACTCTAGTAGCCAGTTCACCATGGAAATTGAGCACAACGAAAAATTGCCTTTCTTGGATGTACTAACTTACAAAAGATCTAATAACACAGTAGGACATGAAGTTCACAAAAAAAAAAGAAAATACACTAAAAAAACCATTCAACGCAACGTACTGAACAAAGAGAGGGAAAAATGACCACCATCCTACCCTACGTCGAACGTTTCAGTGATCCGGAAGTTTATAAAATCCGTTGCTCTTGTGGCAAAGTCCATATTGGAGAAACCAGAAGAGTTGAGCCAACGTATAAAGAATATGAGAGTCATTTCAGGCTAAACACTAATCAAACCCGAAACACCTCCTTTAATCATAATGAATCACCGTCACATCATAAAATTGATTATTAAATAAATTAAATTTGAAAAAAAGAAAGATAAGAAAAAAGTTAATAGATAAAAGTTGTTCACGCTGAAAATATCTATAAATTTTTCCTAACTTATTTTTTCATGGAACGCATAGTTTTTGTTTTAATCGTGAAGAATGAAATTAAAAATGAAAAATACAAATTTTTGGATAAATGACACAAGCTACGAGAAAATATGTATTGACAAACATTTTGTACTCATAAAAGATCTACAAATTTTGTATTAGTCACTTTTTGATAAGACGCGTAGTTTTGGTTACAAGCGTGAAAAAACATTTAAAAAATTGTGGAAAAACAACACGAGGCAAGAAACGAGATTAATAGACAAGTGCTGTTCACCCAAAAAAGATCTACAATTTTTTTATTGATTATTCTTTGGTAGGATGCGTATTGTTTGTTCGAATCGTAAAAAATAGCATTCAAAATAAACAACTTAATTTTTTGGAAAAGCGATACAAGGTGCAATAAAATGTTAATGAACAATTTTTTTTGCATAGGATGCGTACTTTTTTCAATTATGAAAAATAAGACAATAAAAATACCTTTGTTTCAATATCAATGCATTTTATAAATTTTAATAATATATATTTACTGAAATGATGCATTTCTTAGGGTAGCTGAGAACAAAAATTAATACAAGATAAAGTACAAATAATAAAGTAATCATGAAAAATAAAATTTGTACTTTATTAGCAATATCTGACAAAGCAGTCCCAGGCCGAGGTACAGAAATAAATGTCATATATATTTGATATGATAGAGTTGAACTTAATTTAGAAGAGTTCGCACTTTAGAAGCGATATGAATTGTTCGATAAAGACGAAGGAGCTTTAACGAAAGAGAATTCACAATCATCAAATGACAGTTATCGATGCTTTGACCTTCGATTTCAAAATATCTGTGCACAAGTGTGGAGGAATTACAAAGACCGAGCATTAGTCTATTAAACAAAATGTTTTTATCATAATTTATAGAAATTTCAAATACTTTACAAATGATGAATTGGAGAAGTTTATATTCACAAACTTTGAGCAGCTAATTAGTAGATAATTGTTCAGCATCAGCAATTCAAAATCCTCTACTTTAATTTAATCCTGTATTCATTTTTATCTGAAACACTGATTGCGAGCTGAAGATAAGCAAATAAAGGAAGCGTTTTGTGCATCTTCTGGATTACACGGTAAACATCGCTTCTAACGATGGAAATCCCGTTAAAAAGCGAGGGAAGAAGAGTCTTGGTTCCTTTCTGAATTAACGGCATGCAATGTGCTATCAGAATTCAATCATACTATAAACTTCAGAATCACATTTCATGGAAAATTTGAAATACGAATCATTTTTCATTTCTGGTATATCACATATCGAGTTTTTGAAAAGATTGTGAGTATGCACGTGTTTGCCAACATGTGATACAGTGTTAAAAGTGCCGAATGAAAAGGCCTTAGTACAATATATAAAATGTATGAAAAAAACTCGGAGACAAGTCGATACAAATATCTGCAATTCAATAAAAAGAAAATTAATAAATGTAAATGTCGCATAATTTATGTCGTAAAAAGGACAGGGGTTTTATAAACATAGAATTTAAAATAAATATACCTGAGTCTGAAACCAAAGTGTCATTATGAAAATGTCATTTAAACAAAATTTTTAAAAGTCATAACTTTTTTCTGGTGAAGACTCAAATATTTTGGAGAGACTCCAATAATTTATGAAAGTGTCACATAATTGAAACGATTTTCACAGACAGACAATACAAGACTGACTATTTTGAAAAGTCAATAATTATTGAGGTGAGAACTTTTGATAAAAACCTCTTATGAAAAGTCGCGCGAGAGCCTGAGAATATACCAAATTTTTCTCCCAAAGCTAAATATTCAGCAATTTCATCAGGGATTTGTAGATTTGAAACATTTTTAACATTTGTTTTCAAGTTTCTACCTTTCAGCCATTGGAGCTTTTTGATGTAATCATTTGTGACGTTAAATTTCACATTTTTTAACTCCTCAAATTGTGAATCGGAGAAAAAATTCAAGAAATCTTCACTACTGTTTATAAGTAAACAATTCTTTGATTAGTTAGGAATATGAACTAATGCCTGAATATTTTCAGCTACGTTATCATTTTCACAATTTAAAAATTTTCCTGAGTGTTCAGTTAAGTATTTTGTCACGTGTAATGTGACTTTATAGTGCAAATTGTGTTATTTTAAAGTCATTTGTGTGATTTAGAATATAAACCGGAATTGGTGCTACTTTCCGTTTAATTAAAAATGGACCTAGTTATTTCAAAAAGACGAGTCGAGGTTGAAATGTATTCCATCTGTTCATGTCACTTCTCACATTTTCACCATTTTTAGTCGAAAGTTATTCCATTATTACCAGTACGTTATTGACGTTTCAATAACAGTATACAGAATAATCCCAGATGAAGCCAGCAGATCCAAAATTGGTTTTCCTTTCTTCGACCGTTCCAATTTTCAATAAGTATTTCAAAAACTTCCTACTAGTAGGTAAAGGTCAGTAACCTACTGGTAGTAATGGGATACCTGTCTCATAATTCGACAAAATATGGTGAAAACGTGAGGAGTGACATGGACAGATGGATTAAATTTCAACGTCGACTCGTCCTTTTGAAAGAACAACGTACGGTTTTAATTAAATGTCAAAAAGAAGCCCTAATTCCAACTCATATTCTGAGTCACACGAATAAGTTTAGAATTCACAATGTGCACTATAAAGTCACATTTGAATTATAACGTACTGAACCAAACACTCAAAGAGAATTGGTAAATTCTGAAATTAAGAACGAAGTTGAAAATATTCACGAACTAGGTCATATTTCTAATTATTTAAAGTATCGTTTACATGGAAAAATTAATGAAGATTTCTTACATTTTTTCTTTGATTCACAATGTAAGGCGTTTGACAAATTCTAAACAAACGTTACAAATAATTGTATTACAAAATTTGAATGGTTGAAAGATAGAATCTTCGAAGCAAATGTTAAAAATGTTCCAAATGTACAAATCTTTTTGGGAAAAATTTGGTATATTCTCAAGCTTTAACGCAAATTTTCATCAGAGGTTTATTGAAATTTATCACTTCTACAATTATTGGCTTTTCATAACAGTCAGTCTTTTATCGTCCGTTTGTAAACATCGTTTCAATTATCCGCGGTAGCGGGGTCCACTAGAGTGAGGGTAGATGCTCATTGGCTACTAGCCGTGCGTGAGCGAACCAATCAGAGCCTGGTATCGGTATCAGGCTCCGATTAGTGGAGATCGTGGCATGAGCGAAATTTGTTCTTAGAAACCTATGTTCCTTGCAACGCACTCGATCCGGAAGAGTTTGCTTGATTAATAAGAAACAATCAGATAAATACTCACCTAATATCAACTCACAACTAATGGCGCGTCTTCAAGTGTCCACGTTTTAAGACATCCTAAATCCAAAAAACAGGTGTTCGTGAATGGATCTGTCTGTATGTGTCTATAGATTTTTATTCTGCTAGCACGATAACTTTCAAAAGAATTGACATATTGGATTGGGCGTTGGAATACTCTGCAAGTGTCCTAAAATGAAGGTCAAGTGGCTCAAAACCACTTTATCCTAGGAAGCGTATTTTTAGTTTAAATTATAAAAAATAACCAATTAAATTTATGGACAAATGACACAAGTTGCAATAAAATTTTCATAACAAAATTGTTTTTTTTCCTCATAGTATGCATACATAATTTGGGTCAAAATCGAGTGTGAAACATGAGATACGTGATGACAATGTGTTCGTTGAAACCCAAGGAGCTTTAACAAAAGTTCACTAATCACCAAATTACAGTTGTCGATGCTGGTACCTCTAATTTTAAAAGGTCTGTGCATAAATGATACATCATAAAATCAGTCGAAACGTCGCGAGAAAAAAAACTTCCAGAATATTTTTTCACTCTAGTCAAAATGGAATATGGTAGAAACTGAAAATTGGAACTCATAAGAAAATAAGAACACTCAAGACTCTTTATAAATTTCCTTATTTTAAAATCAAAATGAAATATCACATTACTAAGTAATAATTGTATATGAATTGACGCAATAGACTGTCAAATCATAGAATTCGATTGATTTACTCACATAATAGGAAAACCATTCCAACTGTAGACTTGAAGTTCACCTCCATTATTCTTATCCAACTCCATTTTTATTTCAAATGAAGGAAGCAATTTTTCTTCTAAAATCACTGAAATGTCGAATTTAAAATACTTTTCAGCAATCTACAGTTTTTTTTTCTTTTTGATTAAATTAAGAATTTAAGCTTTGAAAGTAATTATTTCGATATAATGCAAGAAAAAGACTTGAAATACATTCAGTTAAACTGAAATAAATTGTTTTCAATTCAATTGAATTAATTTGAGGTTATAGGATTTATTCAAATTCAGCACAAATTTACCTAAATTCAGTTTAAAAAATTATGAAATTCGAGGAAATTATCGATTGAAGCTTAATTGTATCAAGCGTCACTTGAAGTCTCCAATTCTCTTTGAATTAAGTTGAATCAAAACTGCTGGAATAATAAATTCTTATGAATTACATCTCAAAACAATTTTTCGAGGAGTTATGAGAGTTTCATAGAACTTGGTGAGACTATAATAGAAAAAAATAATTATGCGCATTGGGACAAAGTATCTGTACACAAATTGATTTTTAGCCTAAAATTTTTATAATTATTGTAGTCGTTCTTAATTCCGTTGAAAACAATTTTTTTAAACAAATGCATATTTTGACTACTTTCCAATCAATAGGCTTAATTTTTCGCGGAATAAACTAAAAATATCATATTGATGCCTCTTTTTTATGTTATATTGCAAGTTGAACACAATCTAAATCATTTAAAAAATAGTTAAGATGTAAATTTGTTGATAAAAAATTTTCAGTATTAAAAATTCTTATCAATTTTCAAGTCATCGGAAATACATGTTAATGGATACTGTGAAATAGAAAAAAAACTTTTCATTGAAAAAAGTTTCTATTTGTTTATGAGAATTCTTTGAATAATCCCATGTTATTCAAGTTACACAGTGAATTTTTTTATGAAAATAGTGTAAATAATTTCAACTTGTCACCACATTGTAAAGTATTATTTCCGTGAGTCATTGGCAAGACATTTTCAGTAAATTTCGTGAAAAAATTAAGCGAACTCATTGCAAAATTGTATTTTAGAAAGCTATTCAACGTTGCGAATCACCAAAAAATGAAATTTCTCTAATTATTCGTTTATAACAATATGAAATTTTGTTATAAATTATCTTCACCTGCTGGAAATTATTGCCAGATGACACTTGCAATGGATGAGGACCTTTATTCATTAATCTGAAAGTTGTGGACTAAAAATTGATTTTTCCACAGATCCTTTCTTCTCCCATTGTAACTAGGTAAAAAGGAGATTTTTCCAGTAAAACATAGCGGTAGTATCTAAAGTATGCCCAACAGAAAAAAATCTAAAAACTTTCCAAATTTTTTTCTACCGTTTTTTTTTTCGAAACAAAAATTCTCAAAAAAAGTTCTGAAAAAACATAGTCTCATACAATATTTTCTGGTCTTCAAAATTGTTGGAACGCGTTTTTGTGATCAAATATTTGTCTATTTTCAATCAAACCCCCATGAATCTTATAAAGTTTTTTCTCCGATATAATCTTTTGAGGAATTTAACCTCAAATTATTCTGAAATGATTGCGCACTTGTGACACTATTTTACTGACACTGACACTATTTTAATTACAAAGAAATTTTGTAGCCTAATGGATATTTATTAAATTGATTCCACTCAGTTTTTTCAATATTTTAAAATGAAGTTTCTGCGCTTTTAAAGAAAGAAAAGAAATGTGAAACGTCAGAAAAGGAAAGATATTGGTTTCCTATTCATCCGGGAAAAAGTTGTTGATTCGTCATTCATTATGTACTCTCATTATTAGATTTATCATGAAATTGAGTAAAATAAAACAAATCATGAAATAAGGAATATTAAAAATATGGTTGAAACTTAATTCGGACGAAAGTCAATAGATTGGTACACAGCTTACCTTAAGATAGTTGTGCAAAAAATCCGACCCATGGAAAAAAGTCATATTATCAGTCATGTCTTAAGGAAGAAAAATTTTTCTTCTTAAAAAAAATCTAAAACTCAAGACAAATTATTATTTTAACAATAGTCTACAATCGTACTAGCTGAAGTGATGAAAAATATAATGAATTTCAGAAACTCTCTGACAATTATTTTCTTTTTATTAATAGATATGCTTTTTACAGATTCATTTGCAGTCCATTTTTTTATAAAATGAGAATTTTACATTTCGAATTGAGGTGAGAGTTTCTCGGCTTCTCTCGTTAAAATAATAATTACTGTTCCGCGGCCTCCGATTCGCCGGCAATTTCGTTCGAATGGCTTCCATCCTCACGGTAATAGGCATAAAGTACTTATCGTTATGTCGTTACACGCTCACTCCTAATGTCTCATAGACACCCTAGTATGTACGCTGAATCTACGAACATCCTTCCCCCTATTGCAACCCTTCGCACTGTAGCGCCGTAAACGATTTACAATAACAACAATTCGTTTTACCCTGTGTACAACCGGTAGTTACATCTAGATAGGCGAGGATATGAGTACGGGGAACAAAGTTCTATGTGTCACAATATATGCACAGAGTTTATGAACCCGATGCTTCAGAGGCGCTTTTCTCTAGTAATATACATACAATGTTCTGTCACGGACGGAAGATGCACGCGCACCGTAACTTATGCAAACTTCACTGAAGAGGAAATATCATTTAACTTTTACTTGTTTATAAACATAAGCCTGGATTTCTTAGAAAATATCCCCAGGTAAGTATAGTCCTAATAGATAAAATAAAACAGAAAATATTTTATATAACAAATTTGTGACATTTAAAAAATTGTAACTAAAAAGAATAGCAATTTTACCGATTAATTTTTGAAACCCATTCGGGTCATTTCAAAGAAGTTTGTGAATTCAGACAAGCGAACACGTCAGGAATCTGGTAGGCGGTTTTGGTAGGCCCATGAAATGCAGTTACTTTAATATCACTTTTACTTATATTAAAATTTTTAAAATTTTATTTTTAATTCACCGTGAAACAGCGCAGGATTGCCTGAATGCACCTAAAATTCTTTTAAATTTGCGTAAATTAATTCTGAATTTAGTTGAGTGTAATCAAGATCAGTGAATTTATTGAATCACTTTAAATTGTTTCGATCCAATCAAATTTTGTATCAACTTTAATTTTGTAGAGATGATTTACGTATGGATGAACAGATTCGAATACAGTCGAATTCACTTTAAATTCACACGAACTATCCTGAATTTAGTTCGATGTAATTCAATAATATAACTGAATTTAGTTCACTTGAATTTAGTCAGTTTTATTTGAGTTTAGGGCAATTCAGTCTCAGTTTTTCAGAAACCAGGTGTACAAGTAAAACCCCCATTTTGTGGCCTTTTCGGAAACATTGTATCAAACAAACCGGAAATTCTAAAGGTTTCTAAAAGAGCTGAAATTAAGGCCTTATGCATGTGCTATGAGCCTATGTTTTCGAAAATGACTTTGTTTGGATAATAACCATTAAATCTTGAATTTCTCCGAAAATATTTATGCTGGGAAAAAGAAGTTAATTTCAGAGTCCGGGTTTCAAAATACAAAAAGAAATATCATTAAAATTGAATAAACACGAATTTTAGAAAAGTTTGTAACTTAGTGTAATTAGAGAACGGTCTTCTTAATTGATATGAATTATACGGAATGGAAATCTCTAACTATTACAAAACATCAACAATTTTGAAATACTAATAGACCTCAAAAATTCGAATAAAAAATTTTTTCCAATTTTTTTTTCAAACTATTCCAGAAAAGTCTTTTTCGGACCATCCAAATCTTCAGTCCAATTTTTGATATGGTAGAATCAATATCTTGGCTGAAATTCGCAAATCTTTGAAATGAATCATTGTCAGTGATGAGAAATATACGATAAATGAATTAGCAATAAATAAATAAAAAGTAAATAGCTTATAACATTCTCTGTCAAAAATAAAAGCGCTCATCAAATTCCTGATAATAGAATCAAGATTTTAGCTGAATTTAAAAAAGAATCTTTAGCTTGATTCAATTATAAGAAATAGATAATCAAATAATTAACAATGAATAGATTAACACTTAAGTGCAAAATGAAAATTTTGGCACGTGCGTGAGTCTCCTAGCTTCAAGGACTTCAGAAGTGAAATAAAATTTCTTGTAATCTGTACATTAATGCTATGTTGGCCTCAAAAGCGCCGAATTGTCGCGCACAGCAGTGAGCGTGGAACGGAGTATTGCACAGGATTAATTACAATCGTTGACAATAAATTCAACGTAACAAAAATCGAATAACGCCGTTAGGTTTTTTTTTTATTATTTCATATAAACACGCTAATAACTACGATAATTCTTACGCCGTACACTGTATACTATTTATATCTTTTTACACCACTAGGACGCATCGGCTCTCAATAATAATCATCTGTACAAGTTTAATTATTAATTTTTTACACGTAATACACAGCACGAATTGATGCGTTAAAAGCTATTGAATTCATCGAGCAACCGTTTCAAAGGATGGCGCGACTTGTTGAGTTTCAAGAAATGTGATTGCAAGATCACGGACTGTACGCGGAAACTGAGTATCAAAAAGTCTCTGGGAATATATTATGTATGTATTTATAACAAAGATAACAACAGATTTATAAATGGACATGGAAAAAGGCATTCGGTGGTAATTCTAGACTTACTTTTCCAGGCCTATTCCGTTATTTTATAAACTCTAAGATATTGCTTAGGAAGACGGAAGGAGTTTAATAAACGTAAAAAAGAAAGCTAGGGATTTTTGGCAAGTAAAAAGTCTTCTGTGTAAGAAAATTGTGGGAAACGTATCGTCGCAATTGCATAGAGGTATGTCCTTCCTCTTAGACTATCGCCCTGAGACGTAGATATTAGATTGATCCCAGAATACACCTGGCACGGAAATAAATTTACGAGCATTCTGGTAAGAAATCATTCAACCCTTCAAGAAATACATGTTTTATAGAAAAATTCAATTCGCGGTTCTTTGAAGACATGTTTTGAAAAAGATGAATTATTGCTATTTCGAATCATAATTGATTTAGAATTTTAGGGCATCTTAGTATTTAAATATTTATGTTCATAAAAATCTCCACTTTTAGTGAACTGGAGTCGAAGACACATGGTGTTATTTTATCTTGTATAATAAACTCAAATAATGATTCTTACAGAATTTCATCATTAAACAATGACAAAAAATTGTTTTTATGATTGAAATAACTGAAATGATTCTTTAAAAATCAAGAAAGCTCAAGGAAGCTTTTGAATGTCAGTCAAGCATTAGTAACTAATTGATTCCAAAACGTCCTTTTATTATATCGATTCCTCCATGTTAAAAAAACTCTCTGTGTGTGTGCGTCTAAAAGAAATATTATATATGAACATTTTAAATATTCTACACCGGCACTTTAAAATTTTATAAAAATGTTCTCACTTTATTTTTTATACGAGTGTGAACTTTCTTGGTGCTTCTCAACTGCTAAATATTTGGAAAAATTATAGATATTATAGCACCTTGGAATTTAGACACATAGGTGATCTGATCTAGTAATAAAAAACTTTAATAAAATTTCTTGCTTGTTTAGGTAAATAAATATAATTAAAAATTATGGAAAAGGGTGTTTTTACCATTCTTACCAAAATGCTTGTCAACTGAAGAGTTTAATTCCGTGCTTATGTACAAAATATTCATATTTATATATTTATAAAGAGGCGACTTCATACCGATCGAGTCGTTTTTACTTCCTGGGTACACTAATGATGGCACTTTGAAGGACGCGAGAAGGAGTACTTTTAGAGAAGTTCCTCGTTGTCGTCAGAAACACCGTACATCTGGGGCCTTCGTTCCAGCAGCTGTTGTTGTTTCCGATTCTGTAGCAGAGCGATGCTGGCAGCTTTATAGTTTATAGGCCCATATGATCGGTAGTCGACGTCTGCGTAATCCAGGTCAGAAAATTCCGGCTTGAAAGGCTGGGTGCAGAGAGAAAAGTTTGGGATTTAGAGCAGTCGTTGAAAAGAATACTCTAGTAATTCTCAGAGTTTTTCAACTAAAATGAAATTGCTTCTCATTAATAAGAAACTGTGCACAGGGATATTTGTATGTAAATTTTTTGACGCTATAAAACAAGGGTAGGAGCCCAGTTGGATTTGCTCTAATTAAACCAATCTGACGTAGTAAGAAAAATTATTACAAAAGTTACACCTCAAACGTAGAAATGTACTCAATTTAGAGATGAAATTCAACTCAGCCAAAATATTTCTGAATATGTAAAATCACACGTTTTATTGAATTCAGATAAACCGTAAGATTTTTGAGTAAATTAATAATGAAAATGGCAATATTAGGCTGTCTAAATAATAATGATGGTGTGAGAATTTAGGGAAACACGATTATTAGAAAATTAAACAAATATTTTGAAAAATTTTGAGGGTAATTAATAATGAAAAAAATTCTTTGAGACCCACTTGACTATCCAATCCCTTCCTTCATTGTTTTAATGAAAATATTGCAAAATCATCAAAACAATGCAGTAAAAATAATAAAAAAGGTCTGCTACATCTTATGTAACTCTTATTGTGAATACCTTGCACGCATTTCTTTGTGTTTAATCTTATAATGCCTTAAGTTTTATATTTTACATTTTTCTACCTTTTTTTCTGAATTTAATTTTCTCAATTTTCAAGCAAATCCAAAAATCTAAAATGATTGAATTGCAAAATAAGAAAATGGGTTTCTCATCAAATAGAAGCCTTTCAAGGGATGGATTATAAAATCGAAAGGAATACTCTTTTCACTCGAGGCACAATAATGTGACAGAGTATACAGATGATTATATTCAATTCACAAATTTTGATTAGTGAAAGTAGCACTGCACTTAAACCATGCGAAAAAAAACATTTGTTAGTGCAATTAAATTCTTATTTACAAATAAGAAATACCGACCTCGAAATATGCTGTATCATATATCCTCTGAATAAAATTATTATGGATAAATTGAAATTTTTCCAAATCAGCTCTTGGAAACATTTGACACACATTGTACATTTCCATTATTTTTTTCCGGCCATAACAAATAATTTTGCGCAGATCATTTATTATTCAGATATTTATCAAAATTTGCAAAAAGACCATGTGGCAGAGAACTTTTTACGAAGCTTAAAAGCCTCGCTGATGATGAAATCATTAAAATATCTCGCGGGGATATAAATTTAATGAAGAATTAACAGTTAAAAATACCAAGCTACCAAACAATTTTAGGTGAATGAGCGTATCCAATATTTCTTTTAATTAATAGCAAGCAAACATAAAATATATCATCAAAGCGGAAATTCAATTTTGATGATACATGGGAGCTTTTAATCAGTTTATTTGAA
Source organism: Andricus quercusramuli (assembly GCA_932178445.1). Taxonomy (NCBI): domain Eukaryota; kingdom Metazoa; phylum Arthropoda; class Insecta; order Hymenoptera; family Cynipidae; genus Andricus; species Andricus quercusramuli. Next base: position 480,264 of record CAKNXH010000177.1, on the reverse strand, counting down.
AAAATATTATTCCAATACCTGCCTTGCAAAAAAGCTGTTCATAAACATTTATAAAGCAAAATTTTGTTTCAATATGAGAGAGAAAAGTAGAGGTTCTTTTCATGGCAGCATATCTCATTCAATAGTTCTATTCCACAGTGATGATACTTATTCACCCAAGCCCAACTTCACGACTCGTAAAGAAAGTGGTTAATATTTAAGCGTAGCGAAGCGAGTATTAGGAAACTGGCGAACGAAATTTGATTCTGGAAGAGCGTAGGCTATATAATTTTCTATAGCCTTATCCAGGTTGCATGTATGTAAATGCTCTGACTCTTATATATAAGGGGCAGAATACGTCAAGCGTTCTCACAAAAAATTATTTTTTTTTTGTTTTGATTGTGTTGGAACTTTGTTGAATTATAGTCCTAGTGGACCTATATTAATTCACGAAACCATAGGTCCTTTTATCAACCGGTTCTCAATATAAAATGACCTGAAGTTTTCACTTTTTTAGGTGCTTTTCACATTCCCGTTAGTGTAACTTCTTTTAAGATCGTCTGATTAGACATTTATGGTAGCGATTTGTCTGAGCTCTTTTTATGTACTTGAAGACTATCATAACAATTTATTTCAATATGTTCTTTTTTTATTTTTTGAAGATGAAAATTAAAATTGATTTCTTGAAAAAACCCATACTTTAAAATTTTTTAAATATTTATATTATATAATTTCAACCTGATGAAAAAAAAAATAATAATTTTAGGTGGGAACACTTGGCGTAATCTGTCTCATAAATAAAGTGAAGTTGATGCTTTTTTCTAACTTTAGTTCAAACTCGTACATACATATTTTAAATGCAATAACGAAAGAATTAAAAGCAGTTTGAAAGTACCTTTCAGAAGTGTGGCTGCCATGTCAAGTAGACGGGAATGGAATAGAAAAGTCAAATTGAAGAGGTAGAAAAAAAGAACGTAAAATTTTTATGGTTACTTTCTCGACTGAAAGTAAATGGCTTTTGGTTTGAGAAAAAAAACCCTCTAAAAATAGGCTAAAGGCCGGACTGAAAGAGAGGAAACTGCAATCTCAGACTCAGCTACCTTTATACGAACCATGGTAATTTAAAAGTATTGGGTGCAGTTTTAGTAAAAAGCAGTGAACTATAATTATGTTCAGAAACTGTATGAAAACCTTTTCCAGGCGAAAAAAATATAGAGTTATAACACAGTGGTAGAAATTATATAATATTTTTCACTACGTATAATTTTTCCGTCTGAGTTTGCACTCAGCGATATCATAGAACCTATATAAAAATAGATTTTAATATTACACATTCTGAATATGCCACATCACAAATTAAAGTCAAGCTTTTAATTTTATGAGCTATAGATTCAATTACTTTTTGAGTAGAGACATTTATATGCATGAAGTTTTTATACAGCGGATATTAATGCATTATTTATAATTTAAATCCAGAAGCATGCAAGTGCTTTTGATGAATATATTAATAAATTTGAATTAAATTCGATGGAATTAATCAGAGTTGAGCACCAACTTCAGAAATATTCAATCAAAGTCAGAAGATTTTTATTTAAAAACTTCTATAGGCAGGATGGGAATCCTAATATAATGGATGAGCTTCACAATCATGTACCTACAGTCAATCAGAGAGTACGCAAATTCTTCTAGTAAATATACGTGTTGCTCATTCTCGGTGGACCCTCCTATGAACAGACAGTGAGATATAATTTTCACGAGTGGTTCTCTCGAAATAACATTTATCTAAGTGGGAGATCATATGGTCACGATTTGGTTAGAGTGTCATCGTTAACTTGGGTCAGGGGAATGAACACTAGGGTGCATTCATGTTGCTACATTGTAATTTTCTGTATGCATTTTGCAAAATATAGAGGCTTTTGAGCGTAGTAATTTGTTCTCCTTTTAGTACAAAGTTCTTGAAAATTAGAGTGAGAATGTTCCAGTAGTTGCAGTTCAGGTATACAGTAATATAGTTAGAGTTTAAAATTCAGAATCGAGAAGTACATAATTTCTTAAATCGATGTACATAGCTAACTGTGAACACTTATAATCCATTTATTTTAAACCATAATTTTAAGGGAGGAGTCTACTTAAAAATTAATTCTTTTCCTAGGCTGTATAAACAGTTTATAATTGAAAAAAATCTTTTTCCTTGGTATAAAAAGCTTTACACACAAAAAATCAATTCAAATGTGTTTACGGTGCTTATTACTCTTTGAATGAATCTTTAAATGATAGTTTCCTAGTGTAAAGAAAAAACCTTTTTTTTTTGTTCTCTGAAGATAAATATAAAATTTGCCAAATCATAAAATTTGTAAGTTCTTTTAAATTTTGAATGCCCGTCTGACTTCACGGTCGCCTGTAAAAAGAAACTATTTAATCTGAGAAGCAGAAAGATACTGGGAACCTTGTGAAAAATTTGCTTCCTACATGAATTGAAAATTTGGTAAAGAAAATGTTAAGGTGGAGAGAGAAAGTGAAGAGAAAGGGTAATTGTTTGTAAACGCACAGTTTGTCATTGTGCTTTTGTTTGATTTTACGACTATACATATACAATTAAAATGAAAGCACAATTGAGAGCAGTCGAGTAATGGATTTAAAGGCAGTCTTGCGTGGAATGATACTTGTTGTGGGCTTCAGGGAAACGCAATACAGTTTCGTGTTACGATCGATTTTCTAAAATCAGGTAGAGTGAATGAGGTTTATCAGGTAAAACTGGATGTAGTTAGTATTCCTGAATAAACCATTTGACTTCGAGTTGCGAATTTCTAGCTCGCGTTATTGTTCTCCCTTGCTCAAAGGCATCCACATCTTTTTATAACATTTTATGTATGTTGTTTTGAAGATAACATATCCTATGGTACAATTCAATTATATAAAAAATGGATTATTAAACTAATAGTTTGTATTCATTAAAATCTTTAGACCAAATTAAATTTTCATTAAGGCTAGTGTACAAAGCCAAAAGTATGAAATTTAAGGTGATTGCAATATTTATACAAAAGATTTGAGAATGGATTTTATAGAGGGAAATTATACAAGTTATCATAGTAACTAATATGTTGATTAATATTTCTTCCATATTTGATGTATAATCCTGTAATATTATCGACTTTCAAAACAAACTGGTATATAATTGATATACTAAAAGTGGTTACATTTAATATGTTTAGTGTATTACTTTCATATGTATTCATATGAAATAGCTTAAGGAAACTCACATTTACACTTTAAAATATATGTATGAATGGAGGTAGAAAATTGTAGATGAGAATGAAATGTTTAAATTTGCGAATTAGTAAATTAGGATGTCTCATGAGAAAAAGGAACAAATATCAGAGAATTCAAGAGAATTTGCGTAAATTATGCACGCCTAGCATAAACCAACTTTTAGTGAGAAGTTGCTTTTCTATCCCGGTTTTTTGCTGATTCTTTTTTGGGGATACCTGCTCACAATTTTCAACCGAAAATTTAAAAAATTGTTAGGTATTCCTTTAAAATAGCCCAGGTTTATACTTTTTGGGTACAGGCTGGTGAATTAAAAAAAAATCAAGAATCAAAATAAAGTATATCAAATTCTTCTGAAAACTGGAAGAAGAGTAATGTTCTAGCTCTAATATTTCAGAAGTTATGACCTTCGGAAGCGACTTTCAAGTGAAAATGTTGTGTAAAATTTCATATTAAAAAATATATATTATTTGTAGAGTATCCTACATAATGATGTTGCTTTTTTAAGTTCAAGTTGACTTAATTCCTCAAAGAACTGAAAAACAAAACAATTTTTTAAATGAAATTGGTTACCCTAAGTCATCGCTTCCTGAAATTGGCCAATTTTTCATAAAGTCTTGTTTAGCGCGTAGTTTCTGAAAATATCTCGCTTCCTTGCACCACACATTCATACTTGTATCCAAAACTGTCCTTTTTGAATAATTTTTGAAATATTTCCTAGAGAAGTGAGATTGTTGTGAAACATCTAAATTATTTGCGAAAATTCATATTTTTTAAAACGACTTCACTTTCCTAGGTAATATTTTTAAAATTATTCAAATTGGACGGTCTTAGGCATATTAATGAATACTTAATTCAACAAAGCGAGATATTTTTAGAATCAACGTATTTCACAAGACCTAATGAAAAATTGGTCTTTTATAGGAAGCGATAACCTAGGATCTATTGTAGTTTAACATTGCTTTTTTTCGTATTTCAGGGAAATAGTCTAAGTCAACTTAACGAAGCAACATTTTAGAGAAGGATACACTACAAATGAAATATTAGAAAATACATTAAATTTCATACAACATTTTCACTCGAAAGTCGCTCCTGAAGGACATATTTTCTAACATGTAACAGCTAGAACATTATTCTTCTTTAGTTTCACGAAGAATTTTATTTCGTTTATTTCGTAAAATCTAAAAAATCTGACTTTTGAGAAAAAATGCAGGTTAGAGTCGCACTTAGCACATAAAACTACTTCGGAAAGATACATCTCAGTTCATGAATATAAACACTACCGTCGGAAATTGTGCGCACGACTCGCGTGAGCGCTATTAAAAATCACTGCTGACTTTGAACCACGATATTTCGGCGAAAAAAAGAGATAGGGCATTTTTCAAAAAAAAATTCAAGATTTTATCAAATTTTCTACCTCAAATTCAACTTTTTGCACGGCCTAGGAAATTTTTTTTAAAAATCTGAAAATTATACGACATCGAGCCTGAGATCTTGTCTTTAATTTAAGCCAAGAAAACTTAAAAAATCTTCATGGGTGCCCGAGATATGATTAAAAATGTTCAATCGTATCTGAGCTCAATTTTAATCGACGATCACAGTTCTCGGCCGGTCTGCTGCTCGTCTCCTTCGTTGAGGCAGTACCGAATAGGCCACACACTAAGGTGGCGCCTCTTATACTTTTGGTTCTCTTCATTAGTAATTTTTATTTCAAATTATGGTGAATGAAAAAAAATATTTATCGTTATTTGTGATTGTTAACAATTATTTGAATCTGATATTATCTCCATACTAAAGAATAGGAGAATGTCCACTTAGGCGCCACCTTAGTGCGTGGCCTATTCGGTCCTGCCTCAACGAAGTAGACAAGCAGCAGACCGGCCGAGAACTGTGATCGTCGATTAAAATTGAGCTCAGATACGATTGAAAAATGCCCTATCTCTTTTTTTCGCCGAAATATCGTGGTTCGAAGTCAGCAGTGATTTTTAATAGCGCTCACGCGAGTCGTGCGCGTAATTTCCGACGGTAGTGTAGCTCACAGCTTGTTGTTTAGTGATTATCGATAAAATATTTAAGTAACTCATAAAACATCAAAGTTAAGAAATCTTTAATAAAATATGATTCTCAATTCCTCTTTGCTCTCCAAAGTTCCTCACAGTTACTAAACTCTCCAGGAGGAAGTGCTTTAAGTAATTCTTTTCTCATTATTCATGAGACAAAAACGAGGGGCTATTCACTTCGGGAAAACTTGCTCAAAGTCACAATAGAATGAAAACATCAATGATTCAGAATCACAAAAATAAGTTTAAGACTTGCAAGAATTCCGAGATGTTAAGATTCGGAGACACATATACAGTTGAAGAAGGTTTTGAATCTCATCGTAAATCTCGAAAATCTTTCAAATCTTCGCGAATCTTGAAAAAGATCCTTGAGAGATCTTACGGAATCCATCAAGTCAAAATGAGAATTCTGGAATCGTACATCGCTAATTCCGATATAAAAAAAATGTTGGGATGGCGGGATTTAAATGATGTCAGAAGTGAATAACCCCTCAGACAAAAATGAGGGCTTCGTATAAGAATGTATATATATGTGATTAGAGTATCGACAAAATTGAGCAGAAAGCTGGCGTCTCCTACCTTCAAACGTCGATCTCCTGACCGACATCGCGAAAGTGGAGTTCGGCGTACTGGGTGATTGAAGGCGTTGAGGGCGACCGAGCGTCTCGAGAGCCCGTCGAGTACCTCTTCGTCGCCTTGTTCCGGTTTTTGGTCAGGCTAAGATCGGCGTAATGCATGCCTGCCCCACCATTACCAGGATACCGATTTGGCTCCAGATCGCGTTGCTGCTGGGAGATTAAATTCGGCCTTGGATAATCGGCCGGACACTCCGTTATCGCGTCCTCGTAATAATGGGGATACGAGATTTTGTAACTTTCTGGTATCCCCAATTCCTGGACCCGACTGAAGCTCGTCTCGCAGTGGTTGTCGTTAGACTGTCTCCGAGACTCTGATCGCCTCTTTTGTTTGCGATCACTTCTTCCGTGTTTCCGGTATTTTCTTCTATCGTTACGTCTACCCGTTGAGTTGGAATGCTGACGATCGTAGGTAAGATCAAGTTCGTCTCCGTGGACCAAGGAAAGGGGAACGCTGGCACTCCCGTCGGGGTGCATCAGGGAGTGCCGGTTGTTAGTTTGAACGTAGGAGGTTTGCAGGGGACTGACTACGGAGGAATGGTACAGGCTTCGCGTTAGTGGCAGGGTTAGTTGGCTGGAACTGTTGCTCGGCATAGGATAGCCGTACTGTTGCATTTCCTGCTGCTGAAGCTGCTGCTGCTGATAGTGCTCTTTGTAGTCGCATATGCTGTTGTTGGTCTGCAACATTCATGGTTAGTTCCCTAGTGGGATGGTGTATAGCCAGATGTTAGTGTGTTAATAGAGGAAGGTTCGAGAGTGCGAGGAAAGGAGCTTTTTTGATAGATCTCCGAACAATCACATAGAAACTGAACCTTTTACAGAAAAAACAAAATAATAGGGCAACCCGCAATGCGGTTTTCTTAGCCATCAAGTTGTTTCAGGAAATGATAGATAGAAATATATTATTAGGTATAACTTTTGAACTTATTTTCTTCTATCTTCTTCAGAAATTTTTGCAAATACCAAGGTAAATGTCTCAATAAGAATTACGTTCAGAGGAAGATTTACATTTGTAGAACATCCTGTACTAATAGCATAATAAATCCACTTGCTAGGACCTTGAACACAAAAATTTATTTTGTCCCTCAGTGGAATCACGTGCTACCGTCAAGTTCTATCCTCTAACGACAATGAAATAACTAAGGCTAAGCATGCGATTTCTTTCTCCAGTTGCTCAAATTCTATTAAATTTGATAGTTGGTAAATTGAAAATTTGTTCTCAGAATAAAACTGAAGATTATAAAATTCTACGTCTAACAAGCCCAATTTGAAATAAGTAAAAATGAAAAATTATAAAAAAAACATTAAATTTTGATACTTTTGAAAACTTTGAATATCACTACAAATAAATAACATTATTCAAAGTTTGAGATTGTGTTACACGAAGATTTTCGTAGTATTTTAGTACATTAGTCGAATATTTTTGGTTATTTTCCGAGATTCAGCCAAAGTCCTCTGACACAATAAATAATACGTTCGTGAATTACAAGAAAAAAATATCTTTGAAAGTGAGCTCAACAACTTTGGAAAATGTTAGGGGGCGTTCAAATACTACGTCACACATTCAGGGGACTGGAAGGTTATGAGATTTCATGACGATTTGTGATTTTTTTTTACGAATAAAGGACCTGAATAAAATATTCATACCATTTTCTCTATTCCTTTTTTTTCCTCTCCTAAAGGATTCCTCTTTTTTCCCTTCTCCTCTATTTTGATTGAATGCGAACTGAATTAATAGAACCCGATAAGAAAATCAAATTATTTTTCGTTGAGAGTTAATTTTTTTATTTTGCTGAAAATTTAAAGTTTTAGTTGACAATTCAACTATTGAATTTTAGATAAAGAATCCCTTTTTTTAATCGAACTACTTAGTTGGAAGATAAACAACTTTGTTAGAAATCAATTTCATTTATTGAAGTTTTTACCATATGGTTGAAAACTCGTTTTTTGTTTGAAAATTACCTTTTTTCATCTGAAAATTTAACTATTACATTTTTGGTTGGAAATGGACATATTTTGTTGAAAATTTGTTTTTTAGTTGTTTAAAAAAGAACTTTTAACTGAAAATTTAGCTATTATATTCTTGGATTTAATTTTACCAGTTAAAGATTTACCCATTTTTGTTAAGAATTTGTTTCTTTTTGTTTGAAAATTAATGTTTTTTAATGAAAATTTAACTATTATATTATATTTTTTAAGAAAAAATGATTCATTTTAGTGGGAAATTCAACTATTTAGTTGAAAATGTATATATTTGGTCGTAGATTTCCGTAAGAAATTATCTTCTGTAGTTTAGAATAGAACTCTTCTGTTAAAAATCTACTTTTCTACCGAAAATTTGTATTTTTGGTTTCAAAGTTCAACTATTTGCTTGAAAAACCATCTTGTCGGGCTTAAAAGTGAACTTTTTTCTGAAACATTCGACTTTTCAAACTTCATTCTTTTGTTGAGAATTAATCTCTTTCAGACAAAAAATTAATCTTCTTTGGCTTCAGATTTAACTATTGGTTTGAAAATGCAATATATTTTCTACCTTAAATCTTGAGCGTTTTCTACTGAAACCAATATGGTACATACACATTAATTTCTATTCAAAATTATTTCTTTTCTTAACATTCCCCTATTTTCGTGCAAAGTCACCCTATTATCGAAATAGAACGTTTTTAAAATACCTTTTTGTGAAATTGACATATTGCCTTCAATTTGGATAAAATCCTTCAATGCTTGAGTACATAAAAAAATCTTCATAAAGTAAACTATAAAGATTTTGCATCACAATGTTTACGAAAATTGTATTTCATAAATTAATTAAAAATGATTGATAAACTGAGTTAATTAAAAGCTCACCTTATTATTATAGGTAAGCATACCGATGAAACTGAAACAAATTGTATAATCGGCTAAGAAAAAAAATCTTAATCGAAATTTTTGAAATATTTCACCACTTTATAATCATAAGCTACTTAATCTTCAGTTATTAGTTAGATTATTTACACCTATATTTTCACCAGAGTTCCATTTACTTAATCGTTAACATCAAATGAAGAAACTCAGTAGAAAACAGAAAAAAGTTTACTAAATATACTAGTATGCCTGATGCCTGAAGTCTGACTATATATTCCCGTTTCACTGGGACTTCTCAGGAACAAGGAAAGTTTTAGTCAGACGAGAGTGACATTCAAATAGTAAAGGTCGCTTTATTGCGACTGTTCATACTATGCAGGTCTTATTTTGTAGAAGGATTCCATAAAGACTATTTTCTATTTCCCGCGAAAAACTTAATTCAGTAGCTAAATCGATGCGTCTTCTTGCTCTTTTATGGTATAAAGCGCATCAATTTATAATTTGGGAACATTTTCAGAATTTTTAATGAAGAAGTATATTTATAATTGAATCATAAAGTTCCTCAAGTTGATCTCATCCAAGAAAACCCTTGAAATATCTCAGAAACTCCATCCAAAGTTGAAATTTAATTTTAATTTGACTCGTAAAATGTAATCAAACATGGATGTATAACTGCTTGAGCAGTATTACCTATGCTTTCTAAAAATATAAACTGCTGGATCAAAAGCTTACAGAATGTTGTCGATAATTTATGTTTCTTGAATAGAACATCAGAGAAAAGCTAAATAAATTTTGTTTTAATAGTATTTACATAAACAAACATGTCCACTCCCATGTATTCAATTCTTAATTTCCAAGGCAAGTCCAGTAGTTCAGTTTTTCCAATGATCATATAATTGAAATGAAATGTTGCATTCAGTATGCTTTCTGACAGAAAGGAAGTCAAGTACCTCAAACAGGGACTTTAACTAGAGTACCATAATTTTTTTTTGAATTGAGAAATAATTCAATGATACAAAGTTAACAGAAAAAGTAATTCATCCGGAAGAGAAATCACAAAATCAGAAAAGTCAGCTTTCTATATAATTTAACATTTTTACAAAACTCTAGAAAAATAACTTTTGATGTCAAATTAACCAATTTCGTGCAAAACCAATAGAAAAAATACTAAAGAATAATTCTACGTCTGCCCGAACCTTGCTAATTTCAGTTGGATTACCAGTGAAAAGAGACAGTTTCATTCAGACGTAAAAGGTAATATTTGAGTAGAAAATCTCAGAAATGTTAAGACGGACCAGATTACGAAAATTTCATTTTTGAAGTAGATATTCATCACCGTATTTTACATTTAATATTTGACTCCTAAAGATTAAATAACCATCAGATAGCAGCCTGAACAAATAATATTAAAAAAACTAATTTAACCACAGTTAGATAAGAAAAAATTATAGACTTTAAAAAAAATCTATATACAGAAATTAATTCTTTAAAAATCTTTGAAGAAAAACGTGTTGTTCCGGTATTTTTGCAATCTTATGAGGTCTATGTGAAATATAATTTCATTAGTTGAAATTATGTTTAAGCGATTAGTTTACTATGAAGTGAATATCAATATAATAGACCTTCCAATTGAGATACTTGATTAGGCATAGCCTGCTATTTCGAACTTCTCGTTTGAGACACTGATTATAACCACAAGGTAACTCGAGTTAGGTCGGGCACTAATTATTACTATGGACGTGCCTGATCATCTCTTGCCTTGAACAATGGCTTAACACGTGCGAGATACTATTCGGAATTTGTAGAATTGAGACACATTATTCAGATTATCTATATGTAATTACAAAAAAATGTAACATATTATACAATACTCATTACACTGCCTAATACGCATGATTTTCTCTTCATTAAGTAGCAAGATTTTCAAGTTTGTTGCATTTTAATTCTACTTGAATTTCAGCTTAGAATTCGTTAATATCATTGAAATTGAAAAATACCATCAACTCGTCTTTATATCACTGGACAATTTTGTAATTCCTTAATTCATTATTATACCATTCTGAAATGCCTAATCTTTCATTTTTCAACTTGCGATTCAGTTTTTGATATTTTAAATTAAGATATTATCCGTTTTGAATAACTGAATCGGATCTGAATGACCGAGAATAAAAACTTTTTGAAAACTTTGAATTTTTTCTAAATTTGGGAAATCTCTTGGTCGGTAATAATTAGACAAATGAAAAAACGAGTCACGTTAAAATTGACCTTAGTTTGAAAAATGCAAATGTCGCCTCATAAGTGTTTTCACAGTAAACTTCCATACTCCTTTTTTCATTGACTAGCTGTATATAAATAATAGAATTAGTATATGTGTCCTAAACTGCGATCCAAAATAAATTTATGTGTAAAAATCTCCGATGTTCGTTAAGTTAAAATAGAATCTTGAATAAATCAAAGATATCATTACATAAATTCGACAGCAAGTACAATTGTTAGATTTTACGAATTTGGGGTTGATGAGATATAAATAAAAATAATAATTCGACCCTTCCCAAATTATAATGTGTCATTGTCGTCCACGCCATCATCCTCTCTCTGATACAATCCGTTCACTTTATAAAGGCACTTCGAAGACAGCTTTACATTTTTCAAAATTACTTGTAAAAAAATTCGCATAAAACACGGCTTATACCACCATGAAGGTAAATTTATTGCACATAACACAAGTCGAAATTCTTTCATGTACGGGAAATTCGTTTCAAAAATAACATTCGAAAAAAGTTGAAAACAGCTTTTTTCACAGAAAAATGTATTTACCTGCATTCAGATACTCAATGTCACAGGAGAATTTTTTTAAACTAAAAATTGAATTTTTTATCGCAATTCACAGTGGAGCTAACTCGAAATTCAGGTACGTTCTACTTTGAAATTGTGAAAAAAGCACTGTATTCATTTTTCCGCGAATGCTATTTTTTAAACAAGTTCTCGTACATAAAAAAATGTGGACTTGCCTTATGCGCAATAAAGCTTTAACATGGTATAAGCTGTGTTCATTGCGATTTTTCTTTTATAAGTAATTTAAAAAAATGCAGAGCTGTATTTTTTTAAGAGGGTTGGGGCTCTCGTAATGTGAATAGATGTAGTACGATGCGTATGTCTCGAAATAAACTCGTTTTACTGTTATGTGACCCAAAGAATTGAACGCTTTGACACAGGCTTCGCCCTCCATATCGCGGTCTAAGATTTTCACCCGCCAATAGTCGGATGAAGATAGAGGATAGTCAGGGTGTCTAGTGTTTCTTAAAAAAAATTCCAGAACTTTTCCAGGTTTTCCAGGACAAAAAAGTACATTTTTCCAGGTACTTTTTTAGAATAAAAAAAAATACTTCCCACGAAACATAGCAGAAATCGTAGGTGTAGTGACTCTGAAAAAGTGCCATATGCCTCTAAAATCTGATTTTATATAGAAAATTATTATAAAAAATATGCGAAATCTCTCTTTTTTCAGCTTTAACAACAATTGAATGAAACTTTTAAAATTCAATATTTACTTTCTGTATATAATATCAAAGCGAGCTTAACACCGTGTGTAATGAGATTGTTTTTAGGATTGGTTGAAATTTGACTGAGTTATCGAATTTTAAGCTAATTTAGGTTTATTTTCAATAAAATAATACAATTGTCAACAAATAAGTTGATTTTTTAACCAAATTGTTGAGTTTTCAACCTACAAAGATGAATTTTCAACTAAATAATCGAATTTTAAACAGAAAAGATTAAGCTTCAACGAAAAAGAGTTTCGTTTCCAACGAAATAATTGAATTTTTTAAAAGACAGTTTAATTCTCAACAAAAAAAGTGAATTTGAAATCCACAAGGATGAATTTTCTGTCGAAATAAACAAATCTTCAACAAAACAGTTGAATTTTCAACCAAAATGGATGTTTTTGCAAAAAAATACATTAAATTACAAAAATAAATTTCCATGCAGATAGTCTTGTTTTGAAAAAAAATTCAACTTTAACCAAAAATAGTTAAATTTTGACAAAACGAAAATGAGCATTTTCGACAAAAATATGAGTTCTCAAAGAAAAATTGAATAGTTGGTATTTCAACAACGAAATAAATCGCATTTCCAACAAAATACATAAATAAATACATAAATTCTTAACCAAAACGATGAACTCTCAACGGAGAAAATTGATTTTCTACCAAAAAAGACAAATTTCCAACAGAATACATCAATTTTCAAACAAATAATTTAATTTTCAACTAAAAATTATTAATTTTCAGTAAAAAAAAGTTCAAATAAATAGGTGAATTTTGAACCAGAGATGAATTTCCAACTAGAATTATGAGTCTGCAATTCTGCAACCAAAGGATGAATATTTAATAAAGTAGCTAAACTTTTAACAACAGAAAAAAAAATTTCTACAAAATAGTTGAATTTTGAACCCGAAATTATTAATTTTCTACCAAAGAGAAGAATTTTCAACAAATTCAGATTTTTTAGCCAAGACAGAAAAAATGTCAAAGAAAGTGTGGAAAATTCAAGCCAAAAGACAGCATTTTCAACCCCAAAATACGTATTTTCAACGAAAAAGTTGATTTTTAACCAAAAAATTGCAGTTCTAATCAAAAGAGAGAAAATTGTTATCAACAGGATTAGTTTTCTACCAATAAAGACAAATTTTTGGCTTCAAAAGATAATTTTCAGCAAAATATTAAAATTTTCAATCAAAGAGGTCAACACTCAAACAAATAAATTTTTAACAAAGTGGTTCGAGTTTCACCCAGATAATTGAATTTTCAATTTAAAAAATATCAATTTTCAGCCAAAAATGAAATGGTTACGTTTTTACTTAAAAAAATTATTTTTCAACCAACAAAAGGCATTTTTAATCAAAAAGATCAATTTTGAACAATGACAAGAATTATTTTTAATGAAGTGTTCAACCTTCACCCAAATAATTGAATTTTATACCGAAAAGTATGAATTCTCAACAAATAATGTAATAGTAGATATTTCAAATAAAAAGTATTACTTTTTAATGAAAATGGTTGAATTTGTAATCATATAATAAAATTCTTCACTAAAATTACAGTCGTCAGGATGAAGCAACTGCAAGAAAAGAATAAATAAAAATACAAGACAAATAAATTACTAGCAAGAACATTATATCAGGGTAGTCCAAAACTTCGTTTTCAAAATTCTCTAACTTTACCCCGACCAATTTTTTATTTGCTCTAACCATCAATATTCGAGAACCGTTTCGATTGTAGCTCCGTGATTTTCACAGTGATAAAATAAACAGTCTCTTGTTATAGGGGTAATCTTTCTTCGTTCAGCAGAGAATAAGTTTAAAAAATTATTTTTTCTTCAAACGACAAAAAGTTTCAGAACCTCGAGCAAAATTCAAGGTATTCAGATATTCAAGGTATTATAATAAATTCCAGGTTTTTCCAGGTAAAAACAAATCCGAGGACTTTTCCAGGTTTTCAAGGATTTCCAGGACACTAGACACCCTGGGATAGTACATACCAATAAAAGACGAGTCTAAGATGTTTATTCATCAAAAGTCCGAACAAGATAGAGTATAGTAAACTCAAAAAAATGTCCGGTTAGATCAACTAGAATTCTGATTAAATTTGTCCTTACTATTTGTTCTGGTTAAAGTAATCAGAATTCTGATTATTTTAATCAGAATTTCTGGCTATTTAAACTAAATTCTGGTTAATTCATCCATAATTCTGGTTAGCCTAACCAGAAAAAATAGTAAGGGCACATTTAACCGGAATTCTGGTTGATTTATCCAGAAATTTTTTTGAGTCTATATAATATACATAAATAAGAATCGATTTTAAGATGTTGACACATCAATAGTCGGAAAAGGGTAGCAGACAGTACATGTAAATACAGGATGAAATTGATTATTTTCTATGTGATTGTTCGTTGATTTACCTGCATTGATTATAGGAAGAAAGAGATAAAAAAAAATGTTAAGGGATGTATTCGAAAACTTACTTGAGACGGTGACATGCACACTGGCGGTCCCTACACAGATGCCGGGTTCCAGCTTAGCGGGCAAAACATGATTTCCGATTAAAACTCGGAGACCAACAGTTTCTACTTCCTACTTGTTCGGGAGTGCTGTCTTACGTCTATATAGGCGAGTTCCGATGCTCTAATGTATTCGTGCGCGCGCAATACTTGGCTGGTGCGCGGTGCAGTTCAAAAGTTTGGTATATCGTTCGGACACTCGCTACATATCGGGACCGCTTCCTCTCCATACACTAATATTCAAGTGCGCGGACCGACGTTCCGTTTCTATCTGCAAATATAATCAGCAGTCAGCTAGGACGCCCGTTTACCTTCACCTTTACTTCTTCTAAAGGATCTTACAGAAAGTTTCCGCGACGGACTCTTTTTCCGCGACTCTTTCCTCGAGAGGAACGCTCTTTCCCGGGGATGAAAGTCGATTCTCTCAACTTGCTTCGAGAGATAAAGCAACTTATCGGATTTTCTGAATTGATCTGATCTTTTAAACCGAAGTCGAGGAAATCGTAATTTAGCGATTGATGAGCATTAGTGGAAGTTTATTACATCGGACGACTGAAGGCAGTGGGTTATTAAGGTTAAAAATTTTTCCTAGAGGGATGCTATTGCTGCAAATTCGCTGAGGGGATATGATTTAACCTTTAAGTAGGTTTCGTTAATCTTCAACTAAAGGGCACTTGAATCTCAAACTTCATTTCTGTAATTGGTTTTTAAAATTCTGATGCATTTTCTATTTGAAGGATTAGCGATGATTGTTGGGAAATAATCCAGAGTGTTGAAATGGTAATACATGTTTGGTAATATATCCAATTAATATTGTCAAGAGGACAACAGAAATTTTATTATGGACTTTCGTGTAGGTTACAATGAAGAAAATGTATTCATATGTATTATACATTATTTCTAACGTGTTTCTTTGTGTATCTTTCACATTACCATTCCAACACAGTGAACAGATATCTTGATGTTTCAGACACAATGTTTGAAAATTACTTTTTTATGTAAAGGGATGTAATATCATGGACATAAAAGTGGACAATGGCAACAGTGGAAGAAGAGAAATAGCGTAATAGTATACGATGGAAACACGAGCAAGCAAATAAACTGAGAATGAAATAGTGTAGTGCGAACTGCTAGAACACGAATGCCGCATACTCTCGCGTTTCTCTGAGCTTTCAAACATGTTTTTAAGGAAATCATTTCGGAAGAAATAATAATAGATGCAAATGAAAGAAATGATAAAATTAGAGGAACAGATAAAAATGAATTTTTAGTCTTCATTGTCGTGACGATTGACTTTTGTTACACTTGAGCCGACAATGATTGTTCTTTTCTGAACGTGCCACTATAATTAAAACTAGAATAATTGCGATACAAATTCTGAAACGCTTTATTACAATAGGGTGATTTTAAACAGAATCAAATGTGGAATTATTTAAGTTTTTATTAATATTGCCAACACAAACGATTTCATTGATATAAATATTTTTATTCTACATTTATTATTTTCTTAATGTTTATTTTGAAAGTAGCATAATGAAAATTTTCAAAAAATGATTGAATTGCGAGACTCTATAACTTCTGCTTCCATACAGAAACTGTATTTCAAAGTTATGTAAATGTCTCCATTGTAAATCTTCTAATTGGAATATTAATTAAATATCTTTCTGACATGAGAAAAATTGATTCTTGCCAGTTTTGTCAGAAGTAAATCTCTCTGACTGAAACTTTTTAATTATGACGCTTCAAATTATGAATAATGAATTTTTAAATGGGAATTAATTGAATTTTCAAAGGCTTAAATTTTTAAATACAAAAATTTGAACTCAAATGTTCAATTAGTTAAATATCGACCAGGTATTCAATAAAAATCGTTTCATTCTTAACAAATACAATTCAAAATTGGACAGTTCTGAATATTTCAGGTTAAAATTAAACATTTTCAGAAGCCTGTAAGGTAATCGTCCCAGTAATCGTGACCTTAGTCCCAGTAATCGTGATGCCAATTTTCTTGTTTTTTATTTTCTTTGAATGAATGTCATTCCTATTTGCTATTATAAAATGATAAAAATGAATTAGTTTTATCATTAAATTTTACTTTTAACACATTTTTGTAGAAATATATTCAAACTATAACCAAGTTTCACGATTACTGGGACCGTCACGATTACTGGGACATTTACCTTACCAGAGTGCCAGAAAAACAATTCTTTTAAACGAACTTCTGAAATATTTGGTAAAATGGATTTTCGATATCAGACAGACGTTTGTCTTTCGTTTCATTATTTCTGTCAAGTATGGAAAATTGATTCGTGTTTTTTTTATGAGTGAGTTCGTTAAAAAAAGTAGGTCACGTGACAGTTTGGTGCATGCCCTATTTGAAATTTTTAATGTGTTGAGCGAGCTGGTTTTTGAAATTTAATAGGGTCAGCTCTCAAACTTTCATTTCAAGTGTGCAACGTATGTAGGCATTGTAGAGTTATTTAATTTAAAAATGAAAGTTATCAATCTATGCTAGCCAGTAGGATGACTCAGACAATGAACGTTTTTTACAATTTGTTTTTTTTTTCTTTTGGCGTAAACCTGTTCCCTTAATTCGTTTATAAGAACTCCTGATGCCACAAAACGGTCAATTTCTTCATATTAGGTTTTCCGAACGATTATTTTCTGTAATGCGCCTAAATATTGGAGGCATGAGCGAGTAAAATTGAATGAATCCAATTTATTTCGGAAGACTTGAAGACATTTTTCAACTCTGAATCCCAGCTTTATCGAGATTTATAAAAAAGTTTTTATTCGAGAATTTATATATTAAGCTGGAGTGGTTGTGTAATCCAAAAAATAACTTTCCTTTTATTTTTTCCCTCTGAGAATTACCCAATTAACTTTGCTTTCTTAACAACCCTGAAATTATTTTTTTTAGAGAATAAAAACTGACATTTATGTGTCATTCCAAAATAGGAGGTACCCTTTTGTCGAGCGCACCCTTTGTACCCTTTTAGGAGCTTTTTGCGTTTTTTTTTCTGGAAGTGACTGGAATTGGGTAATTCTTAGGTTTAAAAAAAATATTAACACTTGCACTTAAAGCACTCGACAATTTCAGATGAGTTTATATCGAAATGCCAAATTTAAAAATGCCCTGGTGATTTGTTTTTAATCTAAGTGGTTCGCTCTGGGCATAAAATATTCAAAATTTATACGGCTATATGCCCCTTCATGCAACTACATACCGACAGAGATAAGTTATAATATAGAGTGACCCAAAATGGATTCCCCCCCCCCCAATATCCGCGCCGGAACTTGCAACTTATATGTTCGTTCAGAAGAATCTAAGTTGGTCTTTACTCGATTGGTGAACTCACAGCGAAGTAATGTGGCATTTAGTCCTCTTGAGGACTAAGTAATTTCATGCACATCCCCAATCTAACCCTTCTTCCTGAAACTGCGCATCGCAACTTGGATTCTTCTGAACGCTGGAACAACTCGGCTACTCATTTCTTAGCAAATTAAAGAAAATTGAAGAAGGGTTTTGACCTTAGAATTTTCATTTCCACAAATTACATGTCAATGACCGAAACAATAATTATCTCAATTTTTTCGAAATTTAGTTTACCTTATCTTGTTTTCTTTCTAGTTCTTTTTCTATATTTATATAAGTGTTTTTTCAATTAGGAAAACGGATGAATACTGAATTATTATCATTCATAAAAACCTAAAAGAACAAATGAGGTTTAGTGTAATAAGTAATCTTGAAACCTAAATATAGTTGCTAAGAGCTGCAGTTTACTTTTGCTTAATAATTAATGTATCATCATTAACAAAAAGGAGAAGGAAATCTGGATTCTTTGAGGCATCCTACTAAACTTACAAGATCCCTCGTTCTTCATTGCAAATCCTGCAAGTCTATATCTTGACTAAAATCTTGATTGATTGCATGCCGCAATTTCGAGTTTTCTTAAGCAACTGTTTATCAAGCAACGGTAGTGCCACGTATATTGGAGCAAGTTTGGTGATAATGAACTGAAAGTTTGGCGTGGAGAGACCGTCGCGGGAAAGCGCATCCGGGCAGGCGAGAAATGAAGGCGAGAACAGAGTAGAGATGTGAAGTAAAGAGCTCGAGAACAACTTTGCGGTCGCAATATTTGCGAGTGTCGGAACGCGAAGGAGCGGTAAATAATATTAGCGGGCGACAAACCTTGAGCTTGGAGGCGATGGTGCTTTTCTCAGGGAAAACGGGAGGGGGAATGTTTTGGTAAGTGTGTTCGATGGGATTGGTTTTTCTCGTTCTGGGTGCCGGAATTGGAGGAATCGTTGTAGCTGTTGTCATCTTCCTCGTTGACTTGGTCGCTTCCGAATTGATTCGTTCTGAACTAACACATTCCAAATTGAAACTCATTGAATTGGTTCGTTCCGATTTGATCGTTTCCGTTTTGATAGTTTCAGTCTGGATTATTTCTGACTTGATTGTCTCTCGAGATGATCGAGTCAGAGTTGACGTTGGGGTGCATTCGCCAGACCTAACTGAAGTGGCAATTGTACTCGTGCTGCCATTTTTGTGTGGACAGCTTTTGTAAATTGGAATTGCATACACCTGAAAGTTACGATGGGCAGCCTCGTGCTTTCGGCAGAGTCTTAGAGAGTAGAATTGAGATTGCCGGTGCTTCCTGCGACGTGGTTTTAGGGTGTTGTATTTCAGTTCTGGAGAATTGCTGCGAGGCATATTATGAACGCTGTAGTGCGGACCCAGGTGACTTCTCGTGGATTCGTAGCCGGAACTGCCACCGCAGAGGCTGGTCGTTCTGCTTAACGGCCGCGAGGAACATGGCGAGGTCGTGGTTGAATGCAACGTGCCATGCAAAGCCGAAACTTGGGCAAACTTAGGGGAAACCAACTAAAACAAACGCATGGCCGTGTCACGACCAACTACATTGAAAGCGCTTATCTAACTCTTACCTTCCTTTCAGCATCTCATCTTTACTGCGGCTAGGACTTGACACCTGGTATGATCAATTCATCAACAAGGATTTCAGATCACTTTTGATTTTACTCTCTTAATCTGAGATTCTGAACATACTCTATTCATTTACAGAGAAGTGGATATTATTGATTGAGAATCCGGAACAAGAAACCGGTTTTAAAATTATAACACTTAGAGTGGTTGGCAAATTGACTTCTAATGAATTCACCAAAACATTTACAATTTGAAAATTGTGCGAACTTGTGAGAAAATGTTTGTGACTAAACAAAAATTAAGTTATTACATTCTTTGGTGAGGCGAGTATTACTATATCGTCAATCCAAGTTTCTGATTAAGTTAGTCGAATTTTCCAGTACTTCAGGTAATTAGAGATTATGTGTTCATACATTCTGCATATGATGAATCAAATTATAATTTGTTATGAAGCGTATTCGGTGAAAATTAAAGGCGTATTAATTAGTTATCAGGTACTATAATTAGGTCAGATTGCATTGCATAATTTGAATCTATCAAATGTTAAATATTGAAAAACACCTGATATTATAATAACGATAATTGCCAAATATTTCAGTAATTACTCCATGTTTGCTTTCCAGCAGGCAATTCGTAACATTAATAATAATTACTGATTAGTTTATATCACTTTTAAGCTATTTGAAAAACACAAGCTGCAAGGTCCAAACGCTGCACATAATTTCACCTAAAAACTCAGCTGTGAACAAATGTGAATAATTTTATGGAATTAAAAAAGTATATATTAATTGGAACTGTGAATAGAATTATAATATTCTTTGAAGTAATATCTTAATTTTCAAAACTATATTCATGACTGTTATTTTCAGATAATTCCTTAATTATGGTTGCAAAGTTTAAGGAAAGTTGCTTAAGTCTTCTACATTGTTTCAATAGATTCACAAAAAAATGTAGATGCCAATTTTTAACAATTTCTTGAATATATTAAAATATGTAGGAAGTTATTTTATATTTTCAGAATATATTCGTTTATTGATAAAGATGATCGTACACAAATTGATATTCCAGGTTTTTTTATATAGCCAGTTTACAACTAGCTTTTTTAATAAGAAAAACTCCATAAAAAAACGGATTTATGAATTTCCTAAGAGAAATATTTATCTTGCAAGACATCTTATCAAGAAAAAGTGATGGCATTGGCTATGTATACTGAAATATCGGTAAGGTTAGCGGGACCTGGAAAAGGAACTGTTGGTGTCGAAATTTCTGTGTGAATGGTCGGATGTTTTCGGTACACATAGACACTGCCAAAAGGATCAGCAAATATTATTCAACACAATTTTTTCAGAGAGACTCATATTTTTTTTAATCACGCAAGAAATAGGTTTTAAATGAAATTTCTCACAAAAATGTAAAAAATAGGGGCAAAAAGTTGAAAATATACGTCTTTTGAGGTTTTTGAATACATACGTATTCTTAACATATGACCAAGAAAAATATATTTATTATTATAAGAAAAACTCATGATTTTCCCAACAAAAGTAATATTTTCCAATGTCGATAATTTTAGTTTTTTATGTCAGCTCAAATTAGTAAAAAAATCTAATTCTTATATTCGTCAAAATTATTATTTGTTCACGTCACTGAAGAAAATATTTTAAAAATGTAATATGATGTACATGTAATACTATGCACAAACAAAATCGAGAAACCTCACGCCTGGTAATATCCAATATTTGTAAATTAAAAAAGAATGATGAATAGGTTCAGAAACTAGAGTTCAATCTACAATCTTTTTTCAGAATGCTTATTGACGTATCATTAATAAAACAGAATGTTGAAGCAGTACAATACTAGAGGTTTACCTGCTGATATATTTTTAAGCAACTTAAAAAAATGAATGTCTACATTCTCTTCATTTCTGAAATAATAAAATTCAAGAATGAAAAAAGAAAAATTAACGTTGACAAAAATATCACTTCGGGTCAAGTCGTAGCCGCAAATTAAGTTCACTTGAACTGTGTCCTCTTTTACTTTTGTCACATGTGCACTTATTGCAAGCGACAGCTCTTAATGCCATTCTAGTTTCTAACAACTAGAGCTAAAAATCTTCAATTTATTTTTTTAAAACATAAATTTTCTCTGACTATTGCAATCTATTAATGTAACTTAATGTCAAAAAGGTGATACGACTGAATAAATCTAATATCATGTAATTAATGTGTTGTAAATAGTTAGAGAGTTTCAGCCAGTTTGAAAATTAATTTTAGATTGAAGCATACCTAGAACAGTGAACATTTCCGCTTGTCAGTAATTTTAGCATTGAATCGCAGGATATGACTACTAGACTGCAAGTAGATTAATACTCACATAAAAATAGAAAAGAGTCAGGTATACATAACTCAATTATTCGTCATAAAATTGGAAGGAACTTTATCAAATTGTGCGGCACATTTTTCTAGGTATACCTCTACAAATAGTGAATAATAATTGATTGCATTAGTAGCTTTAAACACTGGAAATAAAAAAACTTATAAGCACAACGTGTAAAAAGCACATAGTGGATTGTTACACTAAAAATATTTTAAAGCAAAAAATGCCACTAAAACTAGCAAAATCACTAAACGAATAAATTATTATTATAAGCGGATACGTGATGTCCGTTGTTGGCTGTATTGAAATACTTATCTAGAATTTTTATGCTAATATGGGGTGGTTATTATTGCTAATGATATCAAAGTTAATACTATGTTAATTATGAAATGTAATAATTTTTCAAGGTCTTTAACCTTTATGCTTCAGATGGGAATTTCACTCAAAATACGATAATTATGATAGGAAAATGCTCATTACCACTGTCAAATTATTCCCAAGCTTAATATCAGGACAAATTAATATGGCGTATTACATTCCTCACTGAATGCGAATGCTATTTCGTTGAGATAATTATACTGAGGTTGAAGAGAGAATTTGAATGGGCAACATGCACAATATTTCCAATTATGCCTCATAAGCGATAGGCGAATGTTTGACGTTTTGACAATGCAGCCAATGAAGTCATGACATTGATCGTGTTCATTACAATTTCTCTCTAATTTCACTGTCAGTTATTATACCTATTCTCTGTTCTTACAATACGAAATATGTAACTCGAAGGCAACGTCATTTCAATTTTTAAGTAAGTGGTAACTTTAATTATCATCCCTTGTTAGATTTTTTTAAATTGAAAAAAACTATGAAATTCGTACCTTCACATGTATAAAAACGAATAAAAGTATCAAAAATAAAATAAACGAAATCCTTTGTAGTTGCGTTCTTTTAAAGCAGAGTCTTATGTCTTCTTTCGATCAATGAAAATGCAAAAGTCTTATTCGGATTTGATTGAGATATTGATGTCTCTAGAGCTAATTCAACTGAAAATAAGAATATTTTCTACCAACAAAATTTGAAATGAATAAAACCATTCTTCGAAAGTTTTGAAATTATAACTGCTGTTCAAATACTTTGAAGAATATTTCACGAATGATAGTTTTTAATTTATAATAGCTATATTATCGACGGAATTATATACTTTAAATAAAACTCGGAGAACTCTCATAAAAATCACTCTGTGAGAAAAAAAAATATAAGCTCAGTACCTAAATTTTACTTTTGTTTAAATGCATGTGTTTGGAAAATTTAGGATATCAAATTTTCATGTTTTCAGAAACTAAATGCTATTAATTTCAGGTTGATTTCACAATGAAAAATTCTGTCAGAATCGCTCGGAATGTTCGAATTTAAGAGATCTAACATTTATTATTATTCAATCATCTTTTATTAGTAGATCTTTTATATTTTATAACAGCTTTTCAATCATAATAAAAGCTCGAAAAAGAGCTGCACTAGACGCCACGAAATTTCGGGAGTACTAGCTAAACTTACGAAAAATATTTGAGTAACTAATTAATAACTTTATAAAGCTAATCGTGATGTTAATATTTTAGGAGGAATATCATTGATTTGAAAAAAATTAAAAACATCTACAGTAGGGTATTATAAATAGCGTGAAGTTTCCTGGCCTACAAATGTCCCTACAGCGTTAGAAAAAAAGTCATTATCGTTATTTTGTGCGAAAATGCTCAATTTTCCAAACAGAATTTGCAATCGCACCCTAAACGTCATTATTAAAAATGAAACCTCAAGCAGATGAAGACAAATTTCATGAAAAATTGAAAACTACTGTTTCTAAGGATTAATTACTGTTCTGCCTCTTTTTCATTCCAGATACAATTCTGAAAAAATTTGAAAACATTCCACAATTTTTGGTGCTAAATGAAAGGATAATTAAAAACGAGAGATGAAAGAAAACCATATTATTTTCAAAAATAATGATTAATAGAATATTTCGTCGCTGAGATATTCTGTGAATTGAAGTACAGAAACAGCCTAATTTGAAATGGATTCGATCAATTATAACTTTGAATTGTTCTTTTTGAATGGCTGGCTGCCCCAATATTGTTTTGCATTTTGTCTAGAGAGGATTCGGAAATCTCATTTGAAGCAACTGAAAAGAGATGAAGCCTCAATCAGGTTTCTAGAATAACATGACTAACGAAGAAGTACAACATATTATAATTGACGTGAATTCTCTGGAGGAACACGCGTTACATTTATGTACTTAACAAGTTTCATTTCCAGCCAACCATGGCCTAGTGAATAGGTTAAGGGTTCCTGTTTCTGGCAATCGAATCAAGTGGGCGGTGGAAGGTGAATGAAGCAAAGGGACACCCGGGCAGACGTTAATGCAACCCTCTTCACTCTGCAAAGTCTCTTACCCATGGAGTGAGGTATATATACCCTTTACTTTTACGACCCCTTGGCCCCTCTTCTCATTTCTCCATATACCTCTCTAGGATTGCAGCTCCTCGTACTACTTCACCACTCCACCCTTATAATGTGATTATTTCACGGTGACTTTACTCCTGGCTTCGAGGATGTCTAAGAGCTCGTGAGATTTTAGATATTACAGAGTCATTTATCATGGTTTGCCAAATGAGCTAGTCTTTCAAGCAAAGACTCTTATCTTTATACAGTTCAGGACATTTCAGATTGATAAATAATCGTAGAACCTCAGAACCGTGAAATCCAAGCTTCAAGACGACTCGGACCGACCAAACTGCAATCGTAATCCTGTCTCCATTAGGTATCAAATCTCCAGCAGACTAATCCTCTTGATTATTATTTTTAAATAGAGCTTCATCCTTGGATTAAGGGAAAAATTAATTATAGCGTTAACCGGTGTAATTACGGAACAAAATTACCGTTTTTTGTTTCCTGCCATGATGAAATACAGAATCAATTTGTTATCTCTGATTGTTATTGATATTCATTTAGGGATAGTCGTGCGACAGGAAATTTTTTCATACATTCTCATTCACGATTTCTAAAAAAAAACTAATTGAAATTAATGAAATTCTACAAATTGTATTGTCATATGTGCACTATATCCAGATAATTTTTTGAGTAATGTGTAGGCAAAATATGTTTGAAAATATTAATCATCTTTGTAATCATGATATTTTTTCGGACGCCAATTTTCGAAAATCTTTCCGTAGGTCATAACCGTCCCCACAAATATTGACTGACAAGGAAAGTATCCGAAGTGTATCTCACCGATTTTCTTCATTCTGTGATATGTTGTAGTATATAAAAAATAGTATACACATATTTTTTTAAATTGAAGGATTCGGAATCAGACTAAAATCAAATTAAAAATCTCATTTAATGTCCAATAATGAAGTCTATATATAGAATTCCTGAAAATAAAACAAGAATTCAACGATGAAATTTGGACAACCACCACAAAATGCTCCTATTGCAATTCCTAAAAAACAAAATAAAAGAATTTGTTTCCTTGGACAAAAATAAAAAAGAGGAAAGAAAAATGAAAAGGCAACCAACCAAACCCCAGATTGACATTTTTTATATACAGAAACCTTCAAATTAGCTGAATTTCACTGTATATGTATTGTACTGCTAAAAAAATTAAAGTTGACACATTCAGGGTTTCTTCCCAAAAATGCATTTCATGGAGTGATTTACTCCTGCATTTAATTTAATACTTTTTGATTATATGGAAAACTAATTACAACATACTTGACATTGCTGATCAAACGAGAAGCAGGACAATGTTACCTATTTCAAAAACAAAGAATATGATATTTTGTGAAACAGTTTTGAATTATCTAGTTTTGAATTTTAGAATTATCGTGAATAATATTGTTTGTATAAACTATCCTTTTATTTTGAACTTTGAATAAATCGAGAATTGGAACACCTTTCATCAAAAGTTAAAAATGTTTGTAATATATCTTGAAATCTTACACAATTCTTAAACTTCGATAAGTGTAATTTCATTTTGGTTTAAGATTGATCAGTGACTGAACAACAATATTTCACAGATATAACTTTGATTCATCAACAAGCTGAATCCCATAAATCAGACTTCACTCCGTATTTCATTTTCAACAAGATAAACATTCTTCATGGAGAATAAAAACGAACTAAATCAGTTTCATTAGTTTTACATTTCCCTCTCCACCAAAGTAATTATAAGATTAATTAACGATTAATTTTCCATGTATGAGCTATTTGATTTGTTTAGAAGTAATATTTGATGAACTTTTATTTTTCATATTTGTCTTCCTGGCTTTAGCTGAGAGGGATTTTCGGGATCATCGTCTTTCAGTTTCTGTAAACAATAGTGTCCAGTATCGGTTTCTCACTTAGTGTTCCCACAATACCATTCCTTTTCCTTCGTCTGTTTTCAGACTGACCGAATGGCTTTTCTGTGACCCTGTCTTGTGCTAGTTCCAGAGAATGTTGCCATTGTAGTTACACTTTGTGGAAACGTGAAAAATACCAATGCAGTTGCTTTCGGAAAAATGGGAGCAAAGTACCGCAAAATAAGAGAAAATTACGGTTTCGTATCTCACTGGGTAACCATACACGTACGTTTTCTGCAAATATGCAAGAGTAGTTAAAGCAAACCTTTGCTTATCAAACATGACTACCAATCTAACTCAGCAGGGAATTAATTTTCTTTCAGATGAAGCGGAAAATAGTTTGATAAATGTTAGCATTACCTCAATCATTCTTTAACATGGTTCTAGCTAATTTAACAGCTTTACTATTTAATTGACTTTCATAATGCTCAGCTCAATAGAATTTCAGGATCTAGTAGTGTACATACTAAGGAAATTGATGTGGAATTATAAAAGGTATTTTACTTTGATCATTGGCGAATACAAGTTAGTATGTTTGTCCTTTTAATTGCAACATGTGGATTTGTTTCGTTTCATTTACAGCCAACAACGACACGCTTCACGCTTTGTTTGCTCTCAGTGAAAAACTGGTGCTAACAATTATGAAAATCGTGCAAAATGAACGACCAGAAAACAATGGAAATCGTTTGTATGTACCACTCACCTTGTTAGGCGGAGTCTGTATTCCATGAAATGGCAAATTTTCGTAAAATGTTTTCGTATCGGAATCGGGATGTCCTTCCGACAGACTGTCCATATGGTTGGCATGTGTCGCTTGATTCGGATCTGAAATATTTAGAAAGGAAATAATTGATAAGTGTAATGAGCGAGAATGTGTTATCATTCACTCATATTATAGATGGGGAGAGAAGTTTTACTTTTTGAATTTTTGAAAATGGGAAGAATTTTTAGGTAATCATTATTGACTTGTAGCAAATGAAGAAGTATAAATCCAAAATGAATAATTCTTTTATTGTTTATGCCATTTTTATGACACAAGCTATCAACAATGTTCAATAGACAATGAATCAGACTTTGTATTTCATCTCTATAAATAATATTTTAAATGTGAAGTATTAAGTGAATTCATCAAAGATATCGAATAATTAACTATCATTGATTACTCTGGGGCAATACGAATGTCGATACGAATTAGCATTCTAATTAAACTCTTTTGCAGAAGTGAAAATGGAAGCGAGTATGGCATATCATTTAAAACCAATTACGTTTTAAATTTATTAATTCGTCATGTTGGCTATATAATTTTTATTTATGATGAAACTTGATTATGAGATATAAAATTTGAATATCATATCAGTTTCTGCTATCTCGTAGAAATATAATTAACGAATTGTTTTCAAACAAGAAGAGTCATCGATTATCCATATTGGAAATTTCTAAAAGAGCTTAGCTGAATGAGCAGAACAGAAGTACAAAAAACTATAATTTTGTATTCTGTGGGAAAACGCTACAAGTCGAATAAAATTTATGTGTAAATATCTGTATCAATATTCTAAAAATTAAGTGGGGCTTACTTGCTTGTTACTGAATCACACAAAAGGTATTATTTTGATAGGGGTTTTTTTATCCTCATAGTTGGTATCTTTAGATGAGATATGGCCTATGAATTCTCAATGACCAGTCCAGAAAATTCGAAAATAATTCAAAGAATTCCAGAGACTTACAGGTTTTCAAAAAATATAACAGAATATTTAATTCCAGAATATTCTAAAAAAAGTTCAGAATACACTAGAATTTTCCAAAATATTTTAAAGTATTCAAGATATTTTTTGAATGTTTTAAAAAAATATAAGAGGATGTTTCATCCTACAGCATTAGCGATCATCTATATAATACGTAATGTTTTTAGGGGGTGGGGGGCGGAATGTTTATCCTGTTATTGTCCTGTTATGATGTAAGAGTTATGAAGGAATGTTAAGTAACATTTTTTTAATGTAATAGTTTTCAAAAAATGCTAAAATAATATAAGAGGATAGGGCGAAGTGAAAAAAATTATTTCTTGAAATCTCTTTATGGGGTATGTATATTATGGGGTATCTCTCTTGAAAACCACAGAGGATTTTCAAGTTTTGGGAGTCTGAAGAAGTAAGAACTTTTTGTAATGTATGCAAAATTAAAAACGTTATTTTTGAGAGAATAAAATTATTGTATGGTCTTTTTTCGAATGGTAAAAACAGACCACTATTTTTTTGGACGTGAAATAATTGTTTAGCTCAATCACTACGGAGTACAAATAGTCCAAACATGCAAAATTAGCATGATCGAAAGTTGTGAATTTTCTTTAATTGAGGAAGGTAGAAATGAATTTCTCAGAACAAAACGAGAAAAGATTATGTAGAAGAAATTTAAAAAAAATTTGAAATACCTAGGTGTTCCATCAAATGAATCCGCAAAAAATGTAATTATTGTGGTTGATATTTTAAAACATTCTAACTTGATGAACAATTTCTTTTCACAAAATATGATTTCATATTATTATTTGCTATCAAAACTTTTACAAACATGAAATTCACAGTGATTTTTGCACCTATAGAAAATAAATGTATAAGGATACTAAAACATATTGTTACGGAAGCGTTGCAAGGGGAAAGGGAGGCTAAAATAGTCGTTCGCAAAAAAGCGTGACGTAATATATGGAAGACCCCTTATAGTAGATTCCAAAACATTCCAGATTATTTTAGAAAAGTACAGAACATTGTAGAACATTTTTTTAGAATATTTTAGAAAAGTCCACAAAATTACAGAATCTTCAGTAATATCTCAGAAAAGGACAGGAACTGCAGTAAATAATATACATTCTAGAATACTCTGCAAAAGCCAAGAGGATCGCAAGATTTTTGAAGAAATATATAAATAAAGGATGTCCAATAAAAACTCTGAACTGATCTAGAGAATCTCAAAGTATTGCAAATAATTCCAGGTTTTTCAAAAATGCTACAGAATATTTTCTTCGAATATTTAAAACAAGTCAAATCTATTCCACAATGTTCAAGGAATGTTAGATTCAGATGAAAATTCTTCTGGAAAAAAGTACAAATAACATTACAAAAACAGACGTATTTTTAAAAAGTTTTGTTAATTTCTTTGTTGCAAAAAGAAGATGATAAAAATATTGTTTTCATGTAAAAAATGAGTGGTTCATCAAAATTAAACAAAATTTTCTTCCTAATGTAGCTAGTCGTTATTTGTTATCCTGTAATTTATTATTACATAATAGCAAGTAGAAAAAACAACAAAAAGTGTCTAGTGCCTGAGATCACAAGTAGTGATACATTAAAAATCGATAAAAGATTCAGCATATTTTCATGTAGCAAAGAGCGTGCAACCGTGCTTATGGAATATAAAATATATACATAAAAGTAGAAGCTTACCTGAACCAGGTTTTTTACGCTTACGCGATACGTTGGGCCTGGAGTTGGTCAGGTCAGGTGGCTTGAGAGCATCGTGGATGATCCGCTGTCGCGGTGCTATTCTCTTGTAAGTCACGGCTGGAGGGAACACATAACACAAGCATCGTCACAACACATAAAGCCTTGTCACATGCGCACATACACTCCGTCTTCGGAGATGAGAGCAGACCAGAGTGACATTTTCTCGCGAAGTAACACTTAGCCGAAAGCTAGTTGAACTTTATTGCCTTAGAGTCGTGTTAAAAACCATGCAACTTTCTCGAGCTATAACTCTGGGTTCGACTAAAATGAAATTCTTTCCTTGAACGCCAAACGCGAACGTGGCCTAATAAGTTGAGCACCGAGCAACGATCGAATTCAATTTTTCGGCACTCTGACGATGCTTTTTATTAAAACGGAACGGCAGACTGTTGAAGAAGCAAAATAAAAGCATCAAGTAGGTAAAGCTGTCGCTTGTCTGGCAAAAATTTTGAGCTCCATGAAAGGGTTGGCATTTTTCTATTTCAGCGATAATCTAACTTCCTGCGAGCAAAGGCTTGGAGAAAAATTGGAAAACGATTAAAGTACATTCCGCTTGGTTGGACCCCATTTTTATTTTAATATTGCATTTGCCGTTTCAAGTATTTTTCTTTAACAAGAAATACGCTGTAGGACGTAAAATGAAACACACTCGCAGAGAATTGCGAAAAATAATCGTAATAAATTCTTCGCAATAAAGTTCAACTACTCAGGCAGCCAGCATTGCAACGATTTATTTACCAAATAAAACATGAAATGTGTATATGAATTGTCTTCATGGATGTTTTGAATTTTAAAAAGCTCCTAACTTTGTAGCAGGGTGCTATTCAGTGGCTTTGGATTTGAATTTTTATTATTTTTACAATTTTCAATATTTCATAAATCAATATAACCCCTAATTATTATTGATATCTTATATCTTTATCGAGCCATATTTTTCGTGTCCTGTGAGAAAATGAAGTGCAAAACAATAAAAGAAATAAAAAAAACTGAATTTCCTATATTGATACAGCTGAATCAAATAGAATTTTTTTGTTTATTACAGCTTGACTTTATTTGCAAACGCATCCTTTAGTCCAACTTTCCAAAAGCCATGATTGAACTGTAAAACGCAGTGTTTAAACAAAACAAAATGAATGCGATTCTCATATTTTCATTCTAAAAGCGCAGCATTGTTATGTACATACTGAGCGAAATTTGATGCAAAATGTAAAACAGAAAATAAGCTTTGGCGGCGAATGTCCAGGTAGGACGGAATGGAGGAAATTCCGGATGTGCAGGGAATAGGATAAGAATATGGCAGTTTCAGTGTGTAGCAGACAGACTCTAAGGGTTTGCTCACAAGGTTTATGTCAAACAGAATCGATAAAGATGATTATGATGCCACTGTCTTTGGAATCATAAACATAGTTCGCGTAAAAGAGGAGATTGCGCGAAAGGGG
The DNA here is from genome assembly GCA_932178445.1 of Andricus quercusramuli. NCBI lineage: Eukaryota > Metazoa > Arthropoda > Insecta > Hymenoptera > Cynipidae > Andricus > Andricus quercusramuli. The sequence goes on along the minus strand of CAKNXH010000177.1, from coordinate 448,774 downwards.
AACACAAGGCGTCAAGTATCAATAAAGATGTTTACTCAGAACGATTAGGATCTTTTATCGAGACAAGAGAGCAGCTTTCAATCTTGCATTGGGGAGATTATATAGAAAATGAAGAGTAAATTTGATTTTCCAATGAAAAGTTATTTACTATCATTTCATCCTACAATAATAGAACTGAATATAAAAAATACATATCTTTTAGTACGTCTGACATTTGTCATAAGTTCAAGGTTCAATCCATTGGATGTTCAGAATTTATGATCCGTTTTTCAAGAATGTGATAAAAAATAGTAGGAGTAGGGTGAACCATATATCCTACGAAACATGTAAAAATTTCATGGATTTCATCAAGTGGAAACTACAAATACTTGCGTTTTTGCGATCCGAATTCTCGAGATATTTTACTACAATTGTATATCGGACAGACAGTTAACAGAGGAAACGTATGGACTACTGAAATTCTTCACGTATACCACTTCTAAAGATCAAAAAATATAAATTTCCAGAAAAGAATAGAACGGAAGTTTTTTAATTGAAAATATATTTATGAAAAATCAGGCAAAAAGCGGCGAGTTTGTAATAGAGGGGTATAACTTTATCAAATTGTCTTAAAAACACAAAAACTATGTTCAATACGGATAAAACACTTTGAATGGAACTAAATGCCTTTCTGCTGGTCGTCTAATCATTTGTGTTAATAAAAATGCATCTCACAATTAGCGTCAATACTGATGATATCGTGATCTGCGTTTTCATCAACAGAGATGGTGGTTTACGTTTTTATTGGCGGCTATCCCGATTCACAGCTGTTCAGACAGGGAAAGCGAAACTATTTTTTTCAAGTCTCACCCTCACTGCTCCATGAAGAAATCGTATTTTCTAAACGCGAAGAATACAATCCTTAAATCTTTCATCAAATAACACAAAAAAAGGTGACTTAAGAAACAGTTGTTCCTTGGGCCGCCCTAATAGTACAAATCGTAAAAAATTGCTCATTAATTTGATTTTTACATTGAAAGAAATTAGTGTAGCCCACCCCAAAAGGCATGTTTAATTTAAATTTAATTAAAATTGAACGCCCAATCTTATCCTGAAATATCTCGTTCCATTACAAAGCACATTTCTATCGAATTCACAGAGGGACGTGATTCTCGAGGGAAGAGAGACGTGAAGCAGTTAAGGAAAACGGTTCGTAATTCGATAGGCTCTAAAAGTCTTTCTTTTTTCTTGCTGTTCAGAAAGAGAATGGGGTCGAACGTGACGTCATGTCGCGTCTGGTCGGGAGCAACCCTTTTGGTAATTGGAACTGTGATTGTGGATTTGGAAGTGTGAAGAAGGGAAATGGAAAAAGTGTTATCATGAGCCTTACCTGATTTTCCTCTGGATATCCCGGGAAATGTGTCCGATTCCTTGTTGAGTTGAGCATTGAAAATGGCTCTTATCTTATTTGCTCTGGCGAACATACCGTCGTCTTGCATGCCGGAGACGCTCATTGTCCTTTGTGCGTTAGCGTCCTTTCCACGACGGAATGGCCTGACTGGCGTCCTCATAACACCGGAATCTGTTCGACATCTATCCGAGGTAAATGGCTTGCTCAAGGAGGTGTCCGAGTGGATCCTCAATGCATGATTGGATCGAGAGCTCAAGCCTGATCTGAGACTATGAGTGCGATTGACGTGCACGAGAACGCCGGGTTTGAGTGGCCACCTCGGAGCGGGTGTGGGATGACTGAGATGGCTAGGGCTTTGTGTCGAGTACGAGGACGCTGTAGGACTCGGAGGTCCACCTTCAGGACTAATTGTAAGTGCAGACAAGGATTATTATCAAAGAGGAGATTCAAGCTGAGCCACTCGGAAAACTGATTTGGTTATAGATTATAGCTAGATATTGTCGCACGGCCTAAATCGACTAGAGTTGAATAATTAAATAACAAGTTCCAAAAAAACTTCAAGATTCTTCTTAACGACAGATGGTCATTGTTCTGCTTTTATAGGTAGCAAGTATTTTTCAGTCCAGTGCTTCCAGCAGTTTTATTTTATCAAGTTGACTTGTAATTTTCTTATATATTGATCAGGTACAAATAATTTAGAAAAATTCCAAAAATCGCGATCGATAAGTTTGCAGAATTACAAGCAACTTTTTAAACTTAAAACACAAGATGAACCTTATAGACGTGGTTAAAATTATTTGCTCTCAGGAGCGGTTTCGTTCCAATGGTCAAAAAATGATGTGCTTCGAATTTTAGAGAAATCGGTAGATATTTATGACTAGCACACACCCTTTCAGTTTTTATAGGATTAACATGATAAGGAATGTGAAAAAATGAACGATTTGAATTTCTTTCAGTTGACCACAAAGAAAAAAAAACGTGTTTTTTGATAATCTTGATGAAAAAAATCTCAACGTTTTTCGGGGACGAAAAAATGGGCATTTTTGAAAATTCAAGCCTCCTGTGTTGTTCAAACTGTTTGCGGTTGTTGAAAAAATACTTGAAATCGGTGAGCATCATTTCAGAGAATGCTCACCTATATTGGTGAGCAAATATTTCGAAAATAATTTGTTACAAACAAATCAATTAGCAAAAATGTTTTCCTAAGGATTAACCGATGAACAAGACTCAGATATATTATTACATAAAATTTTTGTCGCAATATATCTAAAAGCAATATTTTATTACGACTTATTAGATGTTAACACTTTTTGAACATTGTCATCAAACTTAATGAAGAAATCAACTTTTTAGCAGTTGTTCAATAGATGCGATGTCGGTTTTCCATGGAATAGACTAAAAATTACTTTTTAGCAACAATTTTGGATATTACTTTATTTTCCTGTAAAAATGGCTAATTGATTAAACAAATTCAATGAACAATTGCACAATTCAGCCATTTTTTAATATGAAGCATGTATTTTTTCAGCTATATCAAATATCAAAATCTCCATGATAACCTCAATTAATAAATAATTAACGATTTTGCTCTTTTTCACGGAAGAAAATAGCTTTTTTTTAACGAAATCTGAAAAAAAAACAAAGTCTATAAGTTAAAAATGCCTGAATTATGAATTTTTTCATTATATTTCGAAGACCCATCCTAAACTTTTGTTCCGTCACGTTGCGTTATCCAAAACGTACCGAATCTTTCGTTTCTTTATCGTTATGTGAGAGATAGGAACGAAGTTAAAAACGAAAATGTCACAACGTCATATTCTACATGTCTGCTTCTTAATATTTATAAAAGATGCACAAGGATTTGAAAAAACTATTTTTTACAATTAAGCGTTATTGAAAAAATTTTGCTGCAATATCGGTTCTTCGAATAACGTAATCTAAATCAAGTGAAAATAGTTACGTTTTGGTAGTATAGAAGCAGAACGAAATTCACGAAAGTTTTTACCAGGAAATGAAGTTATGTCGAATATTATTACTGAAAAGTAATTTTCAGTTCATTTCAGAAAAACAGGAATCCCATTTAATTCAATAACCCTATTTAGAACCCAAAAAATTAGTACATGTATAAAGTAAAAATAAAAATATTCGACGTGCTGAAATAAAAAGTTAAACCTTTTGAAGAATACAAATACGTAGCTGTTTAGATTGCAAACAAATGATTAATTTCCCCATTTTTTAATGAAAGTCTCTCAAACTTGTCAAGATGAGCAAGTTTATTAGAAGAAATTTTACTATTAGTCAGTGACGATCGAAATGGAAAAAAAATCTGGTTCGAATTTAAGAAAGATGTTCAATGTTGCCATTTTCCAACGAAAGCCCCACAAACTTGGGAAGATAAAAAAATTTATTTTCAGAAAATGTCCAGTAGTCGGTGACAGCCGAAATTTTGAAAAAATCAAATATGGCTACCGGTCGGGGATATATGAACTAGTTTTTCTGCAAAATGTATATTATATTCATAGTGGTTAGTAATAGATACTGTCGCAAAAGGTTCTCAATGAGGGTGAAGTTTTACGATAAAAGTAAAAATATCAGTTTAATTGACAATTTTAGTCAAAATGCCATCTTAGATTTTTTAAAATCTTGGACTGTAAGGCACTACTGCGCAGTTTCTAAACGGAAAATTTTTAAACGTCAAGTTTGAAAGGGTTCCATTGAAAAATGGAGAAATTAAATATTTTTCAAATGTAGTCAGCCGCCATCTTCGATTTTTTGCATAATTTTGGCTTCCACTGATCATTGTTTAGTTTCTGCTAACAAACTAGAAGTTTTTCCTTGCAAAATCGAGAAATCAATAACTTTTTTTCAATTTTCTAAACAAGATCGCTTTTGAATTTTTTCAAAATTTTTGATTCTTATTTCAGCAGCTATTAACAAGATTTTTGCACCATATTTGCGTCCCTTTTGTTGAAAACTATATAAAATACTCTTTAAGGTCATCACTTACGGGTCCGGCATTTTGAAAATTTTTATTATTGGATTATAAGAAGGTTCGTGACATCAGTTGATAAAAGAATTTGACGAAAACTGTGGAAGTTATATGAATTCTTCATCTATTCACATTTTCCTCATGTTAATCTTATGGAAAAATAAAAGGGTTGTGTACTCCAGGTGAATATAAATCAATTTGGCTCAGATGTATAGCATATCATTTTTTGGCCATCGGGACAAGATCAGTCCCTTCGAGCAAAAAATTTCAAGTTTGAAAAAAAGAGACAGACTACACGGCTCCATTGCAATGAATATAACCCAAAGGTGCGAACATTAAAAATGTTTTTCTTGACTTTCTATTTGGGATGTCTTGCAACTATTTATCTATAAACAAAATTTTTGCTCAAATAGTGTTTGGAAAGAAATTCATTTTTAATTTCAAAAAATCGAAACACCCACTTTTTATCGAAAGCAAAGCGAGATACGAAAAAATTTTACAGTGCAAAATTGTTTCTTGGAAAAATTCGTATGGAAAGACTTCGTCTATTACATTTAATTTCACTTTTTTTTCTTGAAAAACTTGTTTTTTTTTTTATTTCAAGAGGTAACATTTAGTTCTCTCCGTCAGATACAAAATACAAAATTAGAACAGATAAATATCATTGTTTGATTTCTCGGAAGATATTTTATTTTTATTTTAAAAATGCTTCAGTCTAAGATAAGATGTTTTTAGTGTCAAAAGCGTTTGTGTATAAGTACATTCTTTGCTTTACTACTCAAAATATCATATCAAGAATAAGAAGTAAGAAGAAAATAAATTTATAGTAAAATCCATAAATAATTTTTTTTTTTTAGCTTTTTTTCATATCTTGCTTCTTCCTTTTCCAAACTGGGTATTTCGATTTAATGACAGTGGAAATGATTTTCTCTCAAAAATGGCTTCGGCGAGGATCTTGTTTTCTATCGAAAAACAGTTGTAAGGTATCCTCGATATAAAATAAAGAAAATTACATTCTTGGTATCTGAACTTTTGGGTTGAAGTCATTTCAACAGAACCGTGCCTATTGAACACTGAATGTAGTTTGGATCTTCTAAAATAAAACCCATTGAAGATCTGAAGTCCAAAAATGAGCACGTTTTCCGAGTGACTTTTTTCACAAACAATAGCTCTTTCTCCCAATGGTCATCTTGATATATCCAACAAGTTAGATTTGAAACCAAAAAGCGATTCGTGCGATTGCGATAGGGAATAAATCAGTGCCTCTGCAAACTGAAGCCAGGAAGCCGGAATGTTTTACGACGAGGTCGAACAAGATTATCGATGGGATCTTCGATAATCCAGGCGTGAAGTATATCTCTACAGCCATACAAATAGAAGCGAAGGACCGGCAAGTATGTTGCTACGTAGTTTTTGAAGTTCTATTTCCGATGTCGTCTTCTTTAGGTCACAAATACGTGACACGGTTTCCGGAATACGACACGTAGTCAACTTTTCGCGTTCTATTATGAAAACATGCATCCCCAAGAACTAAATTTTGCTTGCGTATTCACTCGAGGAAAATTCTAAATCGCTAAGAAAATTCATTTCGGATTCTCGGTATCACCATCTCTAAATCGTAATTCTGACGAAATCGTAAATTTAAACTGAAATGTGAAACTGTTTTCGAACTGAATACTAATAATCGTATTATCTATATAAAAATGTTCACCTGATTCTAATAAAGATTACTTTTACGATAAGGTAGATCATTTTATATCTTATCAGTTTGAATTCAATCCAATATCAAATTTACGAGGAATTTGGTATCATGGTATTTCTATTAGATTCTCTAAAAATGGAAAATTGGAATGTTAAAAATTTCGCACTTGCAAAATAATAGAATTCAAGCATTGAAATGCAAAATTAAAATATTCAAAAATGAAATATTTGCAGCAGAACTCTTAAAAATTACAGTTTTTAAACCCAAACCTCAAAAATTTAAACTAAACTCTCACACTTTTAAAACAAAAAATTTTCATTAAAACAAATTGAGATTCAGGTTGATGGTATTTCAAACTCACAGCTGTAAAAATTGAGTAATTTTAAACTAATCAGAAAAAAATGGCATGCATAAATTTTCTGAATGAACACTCGAAAGAATTTGACATAACACCGAGGAGAGATTGAGAATTTTCCTAGTTGAACGCTCCTTTAATATCTTTCTTTCTCTTCTTTCACAAGTAATCAAAATGAGCTTTCTTCGAGAACTGAATCGGAATAAGAACTTAAAAAACGAAAAGTGATTATTGTGAAGGAGGAATCTGATTGTCTGTGAAGAAGTGATCTCCAAACATCTTAATTGAAAAGCGTGATTTAGTGAGTAGCGAATGATTCGATGTACTTTAAGTCGAACCTGACGATAAAGTAAGAGCGATAGAAGAAGTGAAACTCCTTCAAACTCGGTAGTTACACACTTCTACACGCGATAGTTTAAGTAGAAGGTAGCAAAGAAATAACAACGTTGGAAAGAGTAGTTTAGTGAAGATCAGAGAAAGAGAAAGAGAACGAGCCATTTCATGGTTCGCGGATCAAGAACGCTTCCCATCCCCTTCTTTTTTTAATCCAGCTGCTATCGTACACCCTGCTATTTTCTTCCTACGCTCTTTCACCATTAACCCTCTCACTACTAGTGCTACTGGCCTCGGTTATTCGCAGAGGAAACTATGCCAATTGCAACCATTTTTTTACGTTCCTGCACCCAGTATATACTACAAACCATGATTTAACACAGATTTTCCAAAAATGATATAGCGAAACCATCGTAAATGAGAGTCAAACAATAATTACTGCAATATTAATTATTATAATAATTATAACAATGATATTTACTGTAATAGTACCATAGCCTTTGTTGTATCAATTAATTATTCTTTGATCAATTCTATATTAATACGTTTCATGCAGGATTTATTCTAAATACTCTACAGGTGCACAATTTCTAGAGTTTAATTTGTTAATGTGTATTCTCTCTTGGTGAATTCAAATTTGGAGCCTTCAGCTTCCGTGGATGGAATCGGATATCTATCTAAGTTTCAACTAAGTAAGTATATTAGGTTTTTCATATCCCTCTTTTGCTTTTCTAGAAACATTCCAGATTTGATAACTTACCCGAAAACTACTAAACTCAATTGGAATTTTTTCTTATATATAAAAAATAAAGTTAAACAACCACCGCAGGGTACCACTAAGAGCAACTGCCATCTAAAAAAAAAAATATGTCAATAGCCCCCAGTGGAACCGCGGTAAAATACACCTATGGCCACGTCTCACATCCGTGAGATGGGTGGTCACAGGGCACGACGAAATCACAACGACAGGCCGGCGAAACCCTCGTGTGTCTTGAGGACACGAAGCGACCCAAGGATGACAGCTTTCTGCATCCATCTCGCAAGTGCCTTGGCATATTTTTGGCACGCGGGTATGGCTTTGAGGTTACGAACCAGTGATAGTTTAGCACCTCCGAGAGCACCTATCACAAGGACAATTACTCGTACCGAATATTTTGGGTACAGTCGTTGCAGCTCTCTTTTAAGGTCTTGATACCTCTCCTCTTTTTCTTTCTCCTTTGCAGTGATATTGTATTCGGACGGAGCCGAGAATTCGATCACGAATATAGTTCGTTTCTCGAAGTCTTGGAGAACAATGTCAGGCCTCGAGTGCGCAACGGAGACTGCTGCCCGAAAATCATAGTTCCAGAAAATCTGGCACTTCTCGTTTCGGACAATTGACTCTATATCCCTTGGAGCGTTCGGCAGGGCAGGGTCGCGACCAACACCATAAGAGCGACAAAGGTGGTAATAAAGTACTCTTAGGGCCGCGTTATGTCTATAGATATACGTTGTTCCTGCGTGGGTTGGACACCCCGATAGTATGTGTTCTAGGTACTCAGCGTGTGCATGACACGCTCTGCACCTATCACTGGGAACTTCTTGACATAAAATGCGGTGACGGTATGCTAAGGTGGAGATGACACCGTCCTGGCATGCGAAAATAAAGCCCTCTGTACCTGAATTGAGCCCTGATGATTTGAGGAAAGCAAAAGTTTGCTCCTTCGACAAGGACTGTTTTTCTACATTTCTGTGAAAGTTTCCGTGCATATGCTTGTCGAGTAGCTCTTGGTGAAATTTTCCAACCTCTGCTTTCTTCACTTCGGCTTTTAGACGTGAAGCATCTAGATGGAGTAATGCACTTTCCTCACTTCTGATATTAAACTTCAGGCCAAGGGTCTCGGCAGCTTGCTCCGCGGCTTTGTAAAGGAACGCTCCTTCGCCAATCATCTCGTGGTTTCTGACCATCTTTAGGAGAGGATCTCTGCCATTTGCAACGATGTAAGCTGTACTCAAAATAATTCGGTTATGAAGACACTGGAGATTCAGAAGTCCGCGTCCGCCTTGACGGCGTGAAATGTATAATCGCGGAACTGACGAATTGATATGCAAGCTTTTACGCATATGCATGATCTTACGCGTGGTGACATCAAGGGCCTTAAGCTCGTTCTTCGTCCATTGAACCACCCCAAACGAGTAGAGTAGAACCGGGACGGCAAGCATGTTAGTCGCAGATACCTTGTTCAACGCCGACAGATTGGAAGACCAAATCTGTCGAAGAAGATGCTTGTATCTGCTTCGGAGAGACTCCTTCACTGATGTTACGTCCTGAATGCGGCTTTGAGGCACGCCCAGGTATGTATAGGTCTCTCCAGTGTTAAGATGTCTAATAACACTTATATC
>CAKNXH010000177.1:363174-434623 GCA_932178445.1 Andricus quercusramuli | reverse complement strand
GGGCATCACTCTTTTCAAGCACTACGTTTTTTGCTCGATACAAGAGAAAAATAAAGAACTCGATTCACAGAATCCAAAAGTTTAACATGAACCTTGACCCATATGCTGTAGTTTCGAAAACTTTCTAGGTCAGTAAAGTTTCCTGTGGTTGGAAGTTGCTTTGCGTTTTATCCATTTTCCGAATGAAGCAATATGTATGATTATTACTCCTGAATTTGAGGCCCCAAGCTTTTAAGCTTCTATGATCAGCATAAAGCAATCGTCCAGACCCTTAACCTTTTCTGATTCTCAATTTTTTCTGTAGGAATAGGATCAATCAAATTATTTACAATACCCATTTTCAGATTAAATTGAATTTAAAACTAAAAAAGAAGTGTGACCTTTATGCGTTCAAAATTTTATAATTTATTTTAAATATTTTATGAAATTTTATCCCTTTTTGAAGTTCATGAATTTGGTTGACAATTTTGTTTTGCCTAGTCCATTGTTTCTCAAATCATTGAGAGATATATCGATTTTGATCTCATATTTAAACAATTATATTTTTTGAGTATCAGAATTTTTGTTATTTTCATTTTTAGGTTGAAATTTCTTTTTACAGGAGTGGAAATGTTCAATTCTTCTTTTCGCAGAAACGCTCTGGACTGTAAAAAGGAACTTCTCCAATATCTTTCTATTTGATTCTGCAAAATATTTCTGAAAGAATGATGTACTTTCAAAAGAATCAAACCGAAAATTCAGTCTCCGAATAAAAAGGGGACTTTTCGCTCAATCATAGATTTAAAGGAAATGAACAGAGTGATTTATTACAAATTTGAATACATGATTTCGTATTCTGTAGCAATCATTTTAAAGCAAAATTCAAATTTGGTATTCAACACATATTATACATAATGTTCTTTAAGTTATATGATGTTCTATGATGCTCTGAAAACCATCATTCAGAAATCTAAAAGTCATAAGCAGTATCTCAACCTTTCCGTAACTACATACGAATGAATTCTTCATAAATATTGGTGATGCAATACGAAGGTAATTTTTCTACAACTCTTATAATTGAAAACTGTCATTTTTGTTATTTGAAGTATTTGAGAAGACTGATGCGTCAAGCGATATAAAATATTTGAAGAAATAATTAAATTTCTTTTCATTAACGAGGTCAAAATCTATGTAGACAATCAAATACAAAATGTGAAAATATGTAAAAATTGTCATTTTGTGTAATTACTTGTAAAATGTTGTAAAAATCTTTGAATTCTGGAAGAGCACAGTAATTTTTGGCAGATTTTTTTTCTCGCAATTACACAGTTTCACGAAAAAAATACAATTTTATATCTCTACCCTCAAAAATCTTTAGTGTCACTATTTAACGCATGATTCCTTTCGAATCAATCATTTCGTCTTATTGTTGAAAACAATCAAAATGAAGATTCAGATAACGCTAAGTGTTACATTATTTTTCACCGTGCCTAAGAAGCCCTCACCAAATGTACAGAAAATGGCTTTTTGTCAAAATATCTAATTATTTATATTCTTCACAATTTCAAGCATGCAAATTGACCATTCAAATGGAAATCATTAGAAAAATTCACAGCCTTTACTCAAATCATTGCCAAAAATGTTCATTTTCAGATCTATTTCAAAAGAAAAATTCGGCTATTATTGACATATTATTCTATTCATAAAGTTTTTCTTAAATTTGACTAAATGCATCAAATTTTGTAGACCAGGCAGACCTATTTAAACAATAGTTTTGCAGACACGAACTTTACAGAGTCACTATCATGTACATACAGAATTTTTAGGGGTTGTTTCAACATTTCCTAAACATTCAACCAACGGAACCGACATTTCTTAGCAAAAAAAAAACCATGAAATATTTTTTTATCGAAGTGCCGGGTCAAAAAATTACTTTAAAATACTTAGGGGATGTTGAAATTTTATTCTAAGTTGACTTCCGACCTCAATAGTTTAATTAAGACACTCCTGTCACTTTGGTTGTTTGAAAATTTTGATTTTCCTGTTTCAACGTATTGGAGATGCTGAAAAAACCCATAAAATAAGTTTAACGACTTTCCCTGCTACGACAAGTTCTCCACGATTATTTCACATTGATTTCGGACACCAATACTATAATAAAGAAAGCTCCTTTGATTTTTCTTGTTATAAAATAGCGGTTTCCTTGTTTGAATGTTAAAGGAATGTTATGGTAAAACAACCATAAAAATAAATTCAACAATTTCTCATGGCTACAGCAACCTTCAAACAGCCTGCATACACAAAACAGTGAGCCTGTAAAGTTTATCGTAGCAAAACTTTTGTTCCAATGGGTCATATCTACAAGATGCGAATGCATTCAGCCTAATATAAAAAAAACTTTCTAAAAAGATAACAATAATAAACGTTGAAGGTTTGGCAATTGTTCGAGTAAAAACTGCCTATTTTTCTTATAATTTTTTTAAAATATTAATATGCACGTTCGAAATTACAAAACAAAGATATATAATAAGAATTCTTACAAAAAGCCATTTTCTGCACAGTTGGTGCGAGGTCCACTAGAAATATGTAGGACACAAGACCCACTTTTTACAAAAGTTGAACCTCCACTCAGACAGCAACCTATGTAATTGTCCCATCGGTTTGCTAGAGACTGAAATCATATTGAATTTATCAGGTCTAATCCTGAAATTTTTAAAGTTGAGTGAGTTTTATCAGCGGTATTTTTTTCCGATGAAAAGGTAGAGAGGGATTGAATCGATTTGACAAACGAGAGACTATTTGAAACGATCGTTACGGTCTTTTCACAAATCGAGACACATCGAATTGACCCAGGCTTGGTATCCGAAGCTCTATTGTTCTGTGAAGACTAGAGGATTCCTACAGCTCGGTTATCTGGAATGATTAATATGCGAAAACGGAACAGCTATGGACCGTAATATAATGGAGAAGCCGTTTAACTTCCCTAAAATTGTCGGACGATCCCTTTCGAGCTGCGTAGAGTAATGTAGTGCTTGAAACGAGTAACGAAGGACGTTTGAATAGGATCATTGTACTTGCAACCCTTACCTTTGCATTTGCAACCCGGCATACTTGGTTCAACGGTGGATCTACGAGGATGGCGGCGATGACTAAATTATGCAACAGGATTCGCATTCAAGCACTGGGACGAAGCGTTCCCTGGTGAGATTGGAGCCAAACAAACGCTCCATTGCTCGTGCAAATATCGCATAACGTTGCAAAAGCATGCTCGCGTGGGGTCTCAGATGGCATGTCAGTACCCATACCACTGCCGGTCCAAAATTTAAGGTCCTCAGTGTCGAGTAAAAGCACCCTTAACTTGAATTAATGACTAGAAGACCGAACTTGCCTTCTCTACTTCTGATACGTTCTCCCGTGACCCAATTCAATCGAATTAATGTGAACGATGGAGCGGGAACACATGTCTGATAAGCTAAGCCGATTGCCTTCTCTGTGGACTTTCTTGTGTCTAACGAAGGTCCAAATCATTGGAGATCTAAGGGCTCGCTCGTCCTTAAGGAACTTTATCAGCAGAGTCACGTAAACCCAGAGATATCCTTTTTTTTCTTCAGATTCGTGAAATACTCTTATTTTAAATTGCTTTTCAGTTACTAGAAATAGCTGTAATTTGAAAGAAACCTTACTGAACTTTTTTATTTGCTTGTTTAGAACCACAAACAGCATGGACAAACTAAATTATACTTATTCCGTTTTTTAAAAGATAGGCGAAAATCTGGTGTAATTATATCATTTTTAGAAGGGATAAAAAACATTTATAAAATATCAGACTATTGAATGATGAATCTTACACCGGTAAGGGGAGAAAGATGGAAAACATTTGGAATAATAAGAATAAAGAAAAAATAATAATAATTCTTTAGAAGAATTTTTTTTAATTTATGAAGTTTAAGAAATAAGATTATTATGATGATGCGCAGATTTAAGAGATTTGAAAGTTGCTTTTATTATAATAATATACACAGTGAAAATCAACTCAGCTATGCTTCTCATAAAAAAAACATTAGCTTGGAAAAATCGAATTTTTGTATTTCTGTCGGAAAACCCAAAAGCTGCAAAAAATGTTTAGTTGAAGGTTGAAAACTCTAGCAAAATTCTACAAAAACTTGCTTCTTTGTGATAGCTTGTATCATTTACGAGAAGAAATAGCCCGCATAAAACTGATGAGATGTGTTTTTATATATCAGCAGAAACTTTTTGTAAATATTGGAAAAAAATGAAAAGATGGGTATATACTGAAAACCTTTTTTTCATTCTCTTTTCGAAACTTCAAATAAAACCAATAATTGAAACCTTAAAAACATCAAAGATTTATTGGGGATGCGACTAGATCAGTACGATAATTCTCTCGAAAGTTAGATTTTTTGAAACAAACAATAGAGTTTATTTTTTATTCTGAATTATTTGCAAAAAATGAAAATTTTTTCCCAACAAATCCGAAATATTTTGGTAAAACAAGTTAAAACATTTTCTTCATAGAAGTTTAAAAATTATAAAATACAGTAAAATTTGTCAAACTTTTGATTTTTAAAATACCACCATGATTGAATTTAAATTCACTATGTGAATGTTAAAAATAAAATACAGAGCAAAATTTGTGACAATGTTGGTAAATAAATAAAAACTGAATGAATTTCTATCCTAGAACATTTTGCGATGCAACGCAAGCAGAAAGTAAATATCCGAAAGTCTGGAATCTTATGAAAAAAGCAATACGTTTCCGTTAGAGTGACTAAAGTAGATACCTGCGCTCTTTTTTCCCTCTTAGTGCAACAAGAAAATCGAAATGAATCTCCATGAATTTTAAGCCTTCAGTAATTCAGACTATCTTGCATCACTAAGTTGCATTGTTAGAATTTAATATCGTAATTTCCAATTAGGATAAAGTTTAGGTAACGGTTTTTTTTCTCAAGAAAACTTATGGAAAAATTAAGTAAGTATGACATAAAGAATCTTCAATATTTGGTAGTTAATAAAAGTTAAAGACCATTACACTGAGGAATGAGAAAATGTTGAAGAGGTAAGTGGAACTTTGAAATGGCCCTCTTTGCCTTATCCTTGCGAAAGGATAAACATTCCTTGCGTACGAACCATGTAGAATGTGTAGTCATGTTTAAAAAATATTGCGGGTCGACAAGGATGCTTAATTACCGACTAAAAGGTATTGCGCTTTCCGCCTCAAAACTCTCCGAGACCTTTTCATTGTTTGCAGTTTCTTGGGCGTGAAGTACGTGCTTTGTAGTTCGCGAAAATTTTTTTTCATCAAGGTGCGGAAATTATGATTAGTTTGACAATCAATTATTTATGTTGATTTCAAGTCCTATTTCTATCTTAAATTATCAGACATTGATTCGCTCCATCGTTATTTTATATTATTTTGAAAACCAAACATTAAATAAACATGCAGACAGATTCATGCAGTGCCGTTTTGAGGAAAAAGCATTCGTGTATGGAAAAACTTTAAGTTGAAATGAGAAAAAAGGATGGAAAGTATAATTTATAATTTTAGGTACTTACTGTTCGCGCTCTTCCAGTTCGACCACCCGGTTACTGTCTGTGTTTTGTTTAGTAAGTCCAAATTAAAAAGCAGAAAAAAGAAACAAATAAGTTTGTGTTAGTGAGGTTGACTAGCATATGCAATCTACTTAATGTCGAATACTTCAGAAATTTACTCAACTATCAAAATCTAAAAGCAATTAATTCAATTAGTAGAAGGATGACATCAGTTTTCAAGTATGCGAGACATTCATGCTATAAGATTGTCAATTTTTTCTTTCTTTGTTTTACATCAAGATGATTTTTTTTCAATAAAAGAGCGAAAAATAATTGTTGTAAAAAATTATAAGTCGTGAGCTATTTTCCGATAAATATTTTAAAGAATAATGAAAAATAAAAGCAATAATGATGCTAAAAGAGAATATTGGAAGAAGCAGTTTGAAACGATTCATTTTCAAGTATACCTGTTTCTTGGCGATGATAATTTTCAAAAATGAAAACATACAAAATATTTGTAATTGAAGTTTTAGGTAACAAATAATAAATAAAAAATTAAGATTGTGCAACGTTTTTAGGGTTCAAATGTTCTTAAATTTTTTTTGACGAAAATGTGAAATTTAAGATATTGAAAATATTCAATGCACCATTTTATCTTTAATTTATGATTTCACACTATTTTTTATTGCTAAGAACTATTTGTAGAAGAAATACGCAAAAATATTGTTACTAATTTTTCATATATTTTTGTTACATCTGACGATATTTTTAATTTTGAGCAATTTGCATTTTAATTAAAAAAACTGAATACAAGATAATTACCAATCGGAGAATATATGTATTTTCTTAATTTATATTGATTGCCAAACCACAACCTTTTTCATTTATTTTTTTCATCTCTAAAGTGAGTGCTATTTGTGTGAAACTGCATGAGAAAAAAAATTGAAAATCTTGTAAGAATGTCTCACATATAACTTTTCAACTCAATATTTCTAGTTTTACTGAACTAATATAGCTTGCTAGTATAGCTTACGCGAAATTAAAAAAAAAATTATATCAGTTTTGATTTTAAACTTGAAAAAAAAACCTTTTTTTAAGATCGTGTTTTCGACATTATAGCAGATCGGCACGATGACATGCTGAACTTTTCTGAATTTCCATCAGTTGCTCTTGGATGTAAAAAAAAACTTTACCTTATTGTCCAATTTATCAATAACAAAAAATAAACAATAACATTCATGCCTCTGGCAAGTATGTATGCCTTACTTTCTAGAAGTTCTGGGAACACAAGTAAACTGTCGTAAAATGCAAAGTGTTACTTCAAATCGATGCTTATCGCTAGAGTTTGTTAAAGTGTTAGTATTTGGGCAAACTTCCTTTTTATGTTCATATCATACTTATTGCGAATGGAATTTTTTCCAAGCAGCGTGCAGCATCAATTATCGTTTGAGAAACACTGATTTTTAAAATTTAATAAAATCTCTAGTTTTCTCTCAAATAATTGTGAAACATTGGATAACATTTCACAGGTTCGCAAGTAATCGTGTTTATTTAAAAGAATACGTTCGTCTGTTACTAATGCGTTTTGAGTGAATTTTCATGTTCGCTGCGCTTGTAAATCAAATCACTGAATAAATTCCGTAAGCTCTATAGACACAGAAGTGTAAGAGGAATTCATAAATGTTGAACAGACTGTAATTTAATACAATATACAAGTTACAAAACTAATTATATTAGTGAAAGTAGAATATAATTTATAATGGTAAAACTGGAATTTTATAATCAAAAGTATATTCTCCTAAGCGACTGATTAAATTTTAATTAGGAAGTGAGTGTCTATTATCAAACAAAAAATACGCCATTACCCACATTTTTGCGAAATGAGCTAATTTTTCAATTTTTCTCATACTTTTATTTTTCAGTGATAAAGAATAAATTACTAGTGGTAATTACGAAAGTAAGAATGAAGAAGAAAAGCATTTTTCATCAAACCGCTCGAGTGTATACTCGAACGCTAATTTGATTTATGAGTAATAAAAACTTATTACCCTTATTACGGTACTGAAAAGATATTACACTTTTACGAGCTTTCTATTTGTTTCCCAAATGAGATAGTAAAATCTTCAAATTGTCCCCTCACATAAGTTTTGCATACCAAAATGTATGACGTCACACACACGAACACCCCCCCCCCCCCTCCCTCCTTTAAGTTCAAATTTCGTCTTTCATTTTATTTGATAAACTGCTATGATCAAACTAAATAAATAACTCAATAAACTAAAAATAATATAATATTTTAACAGACTTCACTGTCAAAATGCTCTCATAACAGAGGAAATAGGGCAATTTTTCACGGAAATATATAAAAAATAGGAGAAAAATTCTGTCAACAAAAAAAAAATAGTTCAATTGCTAACCAAATAATTGAATTTACACCAAATAAGTTACAATTTATCATACAAAGATGAATTTACAACCAAGTTGTCGAGTTTTCACACAAAAATGTTCATACTTCAACCACAAACAGTTGCGTTTTTACGCAAATAGATTTATTATTAATAATATTATTATGAAATGTGAAACTGTTTTCGAACGGAATACTAATAATCGTATTATCCATATAAAAATATATTATATATATATATATATATATATATATTAAACTTCAAAAATTAATCTTTAATCTTTTAATCTTTAATCTTAATAATATTCCATATTTCAATCAAAAGAAAGATTTTGGTTTCAAATCAAAAGAGAAAAGACCAAATATCTACCACAGATAAATTCCTAAACAAGGAAGATTCGTTTCTAGTTAAATTTTCAGTCAGAAAATTATTGAACATTTTTTTTTCATAAAATAGTGTAATATTAGACTAATAAAATGACTTCTCAACAAATCAATGCAACCTTTAACCACTAAGTAGAATTTTCAACCAAAAGAATAGATTCTCATTGAAAAATTTAACAGTTGAATTTTAAACTAAATTCGATCAATTTTCAGGCAAAAACATATTTGTGAAATTTGCAGGTAAGCGTATCAATTTCCAACTAAAGAAACAAATTTCCAACAAAATAGTTCAAACTTCAGCCAAATAATAGAATTTTGAACTAAACGAAACAAATTCTGAACTAAAGACCTAATTAGTGGAATTTTTAATTCAAAAGAATAAACTTAATCCAAAAAATAGTTGAATTTTCTTATTCGGTTCTATTTATTCAGTTCGCGTTTAAGCGAATGAAGGAGGAAAACGAGAAGTTTCTTGAAGATAGGGGTGAAGTCTGTATTTAACGGCTTTACTTGTAAAATAAAGTGACCTATTTTTATTTTTTCAAGCATTTCCGAAAATTGTTATTCACATTTATATTGTTTATGTGTTGTCGCATTCCGCATTAACCCCTCTTCCCCCTGGCAGTGTGACGTAGTTTTTGAACGGTTCCATATATATATATATCAGTAATTCAAACTGATATAGACTATTTTTTATTTTAATTACGCAACGCAAGCCATGTGTTTCAATTACATTCGTAAAAGCAGGCGAAATAAGTCAAATTAAATTTAAATGAGAAAAAATTTTCACGGTCTAAATACCATTTAATGGCATTTAAATAAAACATTCTACGTCGCGTTAAATCGAAGCGACTGGTGCATACAAATCTTACAATTACAAAAGAAGGGGACGCGCATATAAATGAGCTCAACAAAAGCTCGTGTTCGCTCTACAGTCGCTGTGGATATTGCCAACAACGATTAGGAGTTCATCGAGCTTTTAAGAAATCTCCGATTCAAATTCAAATCACGAAATTGAAAAAACGTCCCCGTGAATATTTTATTGCTTTTTTATAACTCAAGAGAACTTCTTATTATATCCTCGAAAGTTCCACCTACTCATGTATGCTGAATTTATTGTACTAGTCAATTTTGTCCAGAGTCCAATACAGAGATAGGTTACATAAGGGAGTTTATTGATTTTCGAATAAAGTTCCGAACTTGAAAGACGTTAAATGTCAAGAACCAAGTTTAATCTATTCTGTGAGTGGACAAAAGCTTTCGTTTAATATTTTATCAGACGACATGAAAATCCACTTTATCCTCATCAACTATATATTGATACAACTATGTATGGATACTTAAAAGCAGTGTTTCTGAAACGACTTCATTTAATGTTGTTTATCTGAAAGAATTCCTTCAAAACTGAAATTTATTATCATTTGTTTGGATCACCCATGCAAATAAAATAATTTTTAAGACTATAAAAAAATTGATCTCATAAGTTGAAATTGTTAATAGTAGTGTGTAACTACAAGAAAAAAAATGTAGTTCAGTTGAATGAGACGTAATTGAAAATTGCAATACAGCTAATACTGTTCTGTTAAAGAAAATGAAGAAATATTTCTTTCATGAATGGTCTATGAGAATGTGTTAAAAACTGAAATCTATTTCATGAATGGGAACAGTTTAAACTCTTTAAATCTTGTTAAAAGCATAATTCGTCAGATCCGATTTGGGACTTGAGAGCTCGATGCTAGTTTTGAAGGAATTCCACATTACTCCTAATGCATGCAAATTTGAATTCACACTTAGCGTTAACGATATTCAGTAGGTGAAGTCAACTCACATTTCCCAGGGGTGCGCTTGCGACGGCAAACTATGAAGATGACAGTGCTGGCAATGATGATCGCAATTAATATAACAACTGCAACGATGATGGCCAGAGTGGGCATCTCTAATATTCGAAGCCACCAGGGAGTACTTCCTGTAACGTGATATATACATGCGAATGATTAGATTTTAATTAAATTACGAAAACTTAAAAGAATATTTAAAAAAAAAGATACAGTTAGAAGATGTGTCAATTTCAGACCCACTGAAAATGTAAAGACGTGGAAATGTACTCAAAAATATTCTTGAGATGGAGAATCAACTAGGTTTATTTTTAACGATTAGAGAAATAAAACACACTTTTTAGGAATATGAATTCAAGATTAAATTTCTCCTGGTATTTTAATATTCTAATGACACATTTTTTCTCATAACAAATGGTGTAAAACATTTGTTTTTGAAGTTGAAATGGAACTTGTTGGAGATTTTTTTAAACAAGCTCATGTCCACATCAAATAAGATATCCAGTTGGAAGTTTGGGAAATTCAATAAAAAGAATTGCAAGGGTTTATCTGATCCTAAATGTTTATAATGAAGACAATTTTTGGTAAAATTATAAATATTTAGGAGCAGATAAATCTTCCTCAGTGACCCAGTCGATAATGTAGGTATTTGCACCTGATACATGCCCTCAAGACATTTTTTTACTGTGGATCGCAATTTTCTAATTCTTAAAAAATGATCAGATGGTGCCTATGAAAATCTCACATAAAGAAAATTTGAACTACAATTTCACTAGCATTACAATTAGCAAAAAATTCAAGTAACGCAGTATATAATCACTATCACGGTTCTAGCGCTCTCCATAAAACAATATGAATTGATTTGATCTCAGTACAAAATAATTATTGATACATTTATTAATTTTATAATAATTTAGGGGCGCATGAAATTTGTATTATTGACCATGATAAGAGTCGGTTTTTTCCCTATTTTTCTTCTTCTTATATATTCCGTCTTTGTAGAAAAATAGAAGAACGGTCCAATAAAAGAATGTTTTTTCATCGACTTTTATATTATTTCAAAGCAATGTCATAATTTTCTTATTTATCTTATTCTATGGCCTACCAAGACACTCTATTTTAAGAAATTCTTATTCCATTGGTTGAACATAAACTAAAATTTTATAGTTCGAAATAGTTCCGCTTCCTAAAATATACAAAGCTGTACCCTAACCAGATTTTTGTCTTATGTATTTTAGAAAGTTTTTTCTAATAAATAGAAAAATTCGATAAAAATCTACTAAAATAGCGTGTATTTCAACAAAATATGACTTTTCATTTTTAAAAAGATTCATTTTTAGTTAAGTAATAATGTGAAGAACAGGTTCAATGAGATTTTTGAGGTTTCTGATCTTCGAAACGGAGAAAAATTCTTTTTTTTTTCTCTCTTAAATTGAAGAAAAATAATTATTTTGCTTGATATCAGGCCTAAATGGAGCTGGCAAATTTAATTTTCTTCTTGTATTCCTTTCTCAAATGACTTTTAGTTATTTCGTATAGACAAGAAATCATTTGAATGTTCTAAATGTGCTAAAATGATTGTTATTATAGTGCATTCCTGTATTTACTTCTCAAGAAATTAAAATAAGAGAAATAATTTTAAAAACGAAAATAATTATTTTGTTCAACCCTAGAAATTGGTGTTGAGTAGTTAAATATTTGTCAGAAGGTTGATACTTTTTCGAGACCACCTAGAAGCAGCCTTCACAATAAAAAAATTATTTGATCACATCTAGAACATTTTAGCACAGACGAAGAAAATTTGATTGATTTCCTATCGATATATAAGAGTAATCGGAAGAAACCTCAGGAAATACAAAAAAAAAACTTTTCACCACCATTTCGATATTATAATAATGGAAAAATATTATGCTTCTTTAATTTTAGGGGGAAAAACGAGATTTTTCTCCGTTTTGAATCTCAGAAACCATAAGAATTGCATAGGACATTTTTTACATTATGAATTAATTAAACACAAATGTTCTTAACAATACAATTTTGTAATTGGATACAATAAAGGCTATTATAGTAGAGTATTTTTGATTGTTTAAAGGAAATTTTCTAAAATACACAAGATAAAAATCTGGTATCTGGTATCTGATGTGCAAAGACTTTTTAGTTAAACTTAAGGGCCTTTTATGACCTTTTCATGAATTAAGTTGAAGATTAGAGTGATTAAAAATAAGTGGCTCTTTAAATTCTAACAGGCAATGGCAAATATGTGTAGCGTAGCAAAAAAATATACCTTTTTTTTTTGTAAAGACAGTTTTCAGCCCCCAAAAATGTCTCAAGGATTCCTATAAAAGTAATGTCAAAGTAAAAACTGCGAATTCACCCAAAGGATTTACCTGCGAGGCCACTCCACTCTGCGTTTCAAGGGGGCAACTACTATTTTTATTACGCTTGTCTACCCACAGACCATTTTTTTTTTGGTTTAGTTTGTATTTCGAGTTTCTAACAGGATTCAACTCGACGCTTTATTGCACTCGCTATAAAGTTTTCGCCTGTCAACCTATGGACGAACTTGAAATAAAATTATCAGTTTTCTTCTTTTTTCATAGGGCTGTGTTTATTGAAAATCTTTGACCATTCAAGATTTCCTTTTCTAATTTTATTCTGAGAGGTTTAAAGAATATTCAGTAAAAATTGCATTTCACAGAGTCTTAATCAAAGCGTGCAATGAGTCGGAAAATATTGCAATTTCGACAGAATTTTACTTTCTTTTTTTACACTATCTTCTCGAGGGCTGAAAAATAACTCTAAAAAAAATATGTACAATATTTTTTTCTGCTAGGCTTCACAAATTTGCCAGTGCTTGTGAAAATCCAAACAGCCGCTTATTTTTGACCACTCTGTGAAAGACTAAGTAATTTTCAACATGACTGTATACTTAGAACATACGTGATCAAGGGTAGCCTTGAATGGACTCATGCACCAAATGAGTTGAGAGTTACATTCGGGTGAAAGTTTGACGTATGAACATTCTATAAAATATGAGTAAGAATATAAATTATATAAAAAGTTGTAAAATATATGAAATTTTCCAAAGATCTTTCACGAATTGAAGTGACATAATAAGAAGGATTTTGATTTTGATGTTAGAGGATATAGAACCTAGATTTCAGAACTCACTTTTCTTCATTGGGCGTTCTAATATACTAATGTACACTCCTCTTAAAAGCTTAGCATGCCCGTTATTGTATGCATCTACATTACGGCCAAAGTTTGTAATGGCAACTCACAAAGAACGACTCGACTTCCTAAGAAGTTCCAGTAACACCACCTTCAAAAGCTTGCACGAGATCTGATCTATAAGAACGATGCTAAGAAAGGGAACAAAACGCTGCAAGGGCAACTTGGAAATTCAAAGGTTCTGTATCGTGAAAGTTTCGAATCAGAATGTGAGATAAACTAAGTTTGCGTTTCTTATAAGAAATTACATTTGCATCGTATGAATCTTAATGAATTGACATAGAAAAACGTTCTTCAAAAGCGTTTTGAATCTTCTTATTATGAAGAATTAAAACAAATGTTCATTATTATTAATATTCCTTAAATTCCAGTATGACCTTATCTTTTTTGGCCCAAATTTCGATTGCCACAATTTCTCTCTTCTTATTCGAACTTATTCGTCTAATTGTTATTTCCTATATGATTTTTTAGCCGCAATTTCCATTTGACTTGATTGCTATTTAACCAAGTTTTTAATTCACATTAACAATTTTTTGACTTCAAATATTATTTTCCTATGATTTTGAAGTATTTCTTCCCCGAAATGAAAATAAAATATCGAGCCCTTTTTGAAATGGATAAAATTAGAATTCAAGAAAATTCCTTAACGTATAAAAAATTATTGTTTAGGAAATGTTATTCTACATTAAAAACTGAGTGAAAACGTATCATAAAAGAATTATATCAATAAAAAACGGTGTGTTTTTTTAAGGTTTTTGTGCAGCAGCAAATGTATTTTTGCTGTTAAGTTTTATTGAAGTGTTTTTGGACCCGATTTTTTAAATTGTTTATTACTTCGGGATAGTTTGTAAACGTTTTGAATATTTAAAGAAAAAAGTAGTGAGTCCTTTTTGAAATAGGAAGAACTGAATTCTACGTTTTGAATATTTTAAATTATTGTTCAGGAAAAATTATTCAACATTTAAAACTGAATAAAAAAGTATTATAAAAGAACCTAATAGATGGAAAAAGTCGTTTGTTTATCATTACTTTTGGATAATTGTTTAATATCCCTAATATTTGAACAAAAAAAATATTGAGCCTTATTTGAAATAAGAAAAATTCAATTCCCTGTTTCACATATCTTACATTATTGTTTATCATGTGTAATTTAACATTAGAAACTAAGTAAGAACGTTTTATAAAAGAAGTGGATTAATTTGAAACTGAGCGATTTACGGAGATTTTTATGTAGAGCAACATGTTTTTGTTGTTGTTAAGGCTTATTGAAGCATTTTTCGCACTTAACTTTTCATTATTGTTTATCACTTTTGAATAGTTCATCAATGTTTCGAATATTTGTAGAAAAAAAATTGTCAATCCGAATTTACCTCTGAACTACTCATTAATCTTTAGGAAGATGCTTTTTGTAAAGAAACATTGAGTCCAATAACTTTTAGGTTGAAGATGGTTAGGGCTTACTGTGATAGACTAATTCGGGTTAGTTGACAGTTCCGAACAGTAGAAAAAAAGTAGAAAAAATGAATAATAAATAACGAAACATTGATGCCATCATACAATATGAACCACTTTATACAGATTGAAACAAATATTTATATCAGCACCCCGTTATCAAATACGTGAAATTGCAGTATCCAATTTTCCATAAAGCTTTCTTTAATTCATGTCAGCTTCGGTCGAATGTAATCGCGATTTTTAATATCCTATATAGACAGTTTTTCATTTTGATATTTCATTCTCGTTGCAATGTAAAATATTTTAACACTCAGAAGAGACGTGTAATCACTCTTTATGAGCAAAACTATGTTGCGGTTAAATGCAAAATTAAATGCTAAACTTACCGTCATATCCCAGGCGGGCTATGAAATATGTAAGTAAGATTTATAAGACTGAAAATAAATATTCAATGTGCTACTCATTGTAAAGATAAATCCATTTACTGAAGAAAGTTTCTATGTGTACTGAAAAACTCCGGCTATTCGTACCGAAATTTTAGTACACATAGCCACGGCCTTTACAGAAATTCAATTTATCTAAGATACAACTTACACTAATAAAAATTGTAGTTTGAAAAAATCTACTCAAATACCTTGATGAAAAAAGTTTCTGTACTCGGTAGGAAAACTTGTTTCAAACTTACGGCAGAGTTAAAGTTTTAATTAAGTAAATATAACTGATTACGATAAGCTAAAGAGTTTATTTAAAGAATTATTTTTTTTTAGCTTTCTAGGTTATTCTTGAAATATATTGTTTCTCGTCAAAATGTCGAAACAAAATCTTTGCTCAACAAGTATAAAAGTAGTTGAAGTAACACAAAAAAAAAATAAGAAAAAGAGCACGACGAAAAACATTATTGAAGTTTAAAGATTGAATTCTGACCTGGAACGTCGAGTTCGCACTCGCTTGAGAAGCCGATAGTGTTGTTTGCGACGCAAATGTAAGTTCGGAATTTGTTAACATCTTCTAACAAAATGTAACTTTTTCCATCGCGCATTTCTGCAGTTTGATCGAAAGTATCGTTCCCAACTTTTAACGTCCAAGTGAAATCGGATTCCTTTGGATTCGCCTCGGCTGAACAGACGACGTAATCTTGACCATCTTCTCGTTTTCTTTCAATTCGACATTCGGGTTTGTCTATTAGGGGACAGATAATATTGCAATTAAAAACTATTTTGATAATCCAAAATTGTCATCATGTATGTACTTAAAAAGATAAATAGTTTTTATAATATTACACATAGACAAAATAATGCTAATAATTCAACCAATTTTTTTAATGTTTGAATGAATTAACGAAAATTCATTTGCAGCGACTTACATTGAACATTTATATAAGTAGATATATTTCGAACTCCTTGACGATTTTTAACTTGGCAGTAATAAGTTCCATTGCTTCTTTTTGGAAATGCATGTTCAAACGAGAGTGTGTTTGAAGTTCCTAGAATTTCGTTGGATCCTTCACGATACCACTCAAATTGTGGTTCCGGATAAGCCTTAGCTGCGCAGCTTATTTTCTCGGGTATATGGTCGACGACTACATTTACTACACTTTTAGAGATTGTCAGATTTTCAGGTGGATCTAAAGGTACCAGATAAAAATATTTAAGCAGGTAATCATAATCATTTTTCATCAATGTAATAATTAGCTGCACACAAAATTTCCTAATATTCTTCTATAATTCAGTTATCAATTCTTGAAAAAAGTGGATCTTACCACCTTCAAAAATAGGATGTATCTTTTCACAGATTCAAAATTAGAAGAAGAAATTTGCTGAATATACAAAACATTGAAAATTGGATTTTTAACGCGGAAAAATTTAATTGAATAAGTTAATCTTTCATTTTTGCAACAAACACTCTGTAACAATCTGAAAGTTGATTTTTTACAATTCTTAAGATGGTGAGACCCATTAAATACCTCCAAAAATAGAATAAACTTACATTCCACTTGAAAAGTAGTATTGCTATTTACAGCTCTTCCAACACTATTACTAGTGCTTTCGCAGGTGTATTTTCCATTGTCCTCTATCCTATCAAGTTGACCATTTGGCCAAGCAGAGAGATTCCAAATCAAAGTGGATTGGATGCTTTCGAAATCAAATGTTCGTAGATCAGGTGGGCGGTAAACATTCGAAACGGAATATTGTTTTGATTCTGAAAAGTCTATAAAATTTTCGCCTTTTCTCCAGGAAATATTGCAGATTGGTGCACACTCGACGATGCATTCGATGCTCACATTAGAGGCGTTGTATGCGACACCAACGTAAGGAGGTAGTTTCTTGATGAATGCTGGAGGAGCTGTGCAAAATTATTGATTATTTTCCCCTTTGAAAAAAAACTTATATATCTTTATTCTAAGACCATTCTGAAGGTTTTTTGGAATTATTATTAGATTATAATGATTGGATTCTATATCTTTCGATTTAAAAATAGTACTTAGGTCTAATAGTGCCGAAATTTTTTGTTGTGTTCAATTCTTATGTTTACAATTTTTTGTTGAGTATGAATTTTAGAAGCTTGAAATAGTTTTCACATTCGAAATGAACAGTATGGAAAATGTGTATTTTCCAAATTGGAGTTTTTTCGAAAAAATCCAATATCAGAGCTTTCAATTAAGAACAATTCGAACTTCCTGCAATTTTAGTATGGAAATTTTATTGAACTAAATTTGAAAGCTTTCAGAATTCTTCACTGCAATCAATAAAAATAGTTTTTGGTTGAACGAAGCTGTGGGCAATTTCAATTTGGAAGCCCTTTATTTGACAGTTTGTCAGTGCTCACAACTCAAAGTTGGAATGCTTTGCAATTTCGTTCCCTCTAGTGCCTAAAATTATCTGTAGTTCGACGCCTTTTGTGCATTTAAAACTGAACGGCATATTTCAAATTTGAAAGAATGGAGGAAAAAAAGAACTAGGATAAGTGAAAATCTTTTAAAGATTTCCAAGTTTTGAAAAATATTTCATAATTTATTAAAATCCACTACATTTTATGAAATTTTTCGAATTCTTCCGAAATCTTTTAGTAGACACTTAAGAAATCCTAGAAAATCTGTTAGAGGTGAATAATGAAAATTATAAATCAATCAGTTGACTAAATTGACAGATTGTTTGACAGATTGGAAGAGCTCGATGCAATAGCTTACTATAAATAACCGATAAATTACAATAATTTACCATGAATCACTGGAAGTTTCCGAAAATTTTGAGAATGTTTGGATACTCTGAATTTTGGTAAATTTTACAAATTTCAAATTTTTAAAAAGTTTTTAGTAATTCATAAATTCATCATGAATTCCCTAAATTTCAATAATTTTTAAAAACTTGCTGAGTTCATATTAAAATGAAAATAGGGTTTCAGCAGAAATCATCCGTTTATTATAAAAAATATCGAAAACAACGAGGGGGAGGACATTTTTTACGACTTGTGTATTTTTTCAATACTCGTCTCCGGCTTGCCTCCTTCAGTGCATAATATACTATTGTATTGTCATCTTCTGGAATTCTCTGCAAATGTTGTGACCTCTAACAAATCCTCTCAAATTTTCGTTTACATAAATAATTGGATACTCATAGAAGTTTCTCTAAAGCCCATACATTTTCCATAAATCCAATAATGAAATGTCATTATTTTAATTAAATATTCGAAATGTTATAGGTTCGAAATCGTCTGAAATTTTTTTAGAATTATTCAAATAATTTAAGTTTAAGAATATTCAATAACAAATTAGAATGTGTGGAACAATTCAAATTAACTTCGCTTTTAAAAGTTTTAGGAAAGTCAAAAAATATATGTAGTAGACAATTCTAAATGTCTTGTATTTAGAGGCTCTGTTTAATTTCTTCATTTACACAATTTCACCTTTTTTTGAACCTTTATGAGTCACTCATACGAATAAGATAAACGATATTTGAAAAATTATAAATAAATATCGCTAGATCATAAGAGTTTATAAAAGATTGTTCAATATGTCAATCGATGTGTCTAGAAAAAGTTCTACTTATTCTCAATATTAAAAAATTTTCGTAATATCAAGAATTGTTTTCACATATAAACAGAATGAACCTTTTTTCTCAAACTTCATTAATCAGTACTGATAGGTCATAACAGGTTCCAAAATAGGTCAAACATTGCGTCTTGAAGATGCGATTAGGAAAATCAGGTAATTGTATCGCAACGTATATCGTATGTAGCCTAAAATCCCATCATACCTATCAAGTTCCTGGTGTCAGATTATATCGAAATAGGTCAAAAAGTAGATTTGAAAATGCAGCTTATTATAAACCTCCTCTATGCGAAAGCAATTAATTATTATTTTTCACTTATTACAGGACTTGATATTTCTCTTCTTGACAATTTATTTAAATTTTATTAACTTTATGTAAAATACAATCTCTACTTTACCTTGCACGTCAATGAAAGTAGACGCAGGGTCACCATCACCAGCCGAATTGTAGGCCATACAAGTAAAATTGGCTTCAGTTTCAAGATTCACAGAGTCGATTTTAAGCACTGCTTGATTTTCATCTGGAAGTCGATGTAATCCACGCATCCACTTAAAACCTGTGATTTCTGGTCTTCCTGGATCTTCAACAGAACAGGTAATGGTTAAACTCTGTTTCTTGATAACTCTCAGGGGTTCGTATGATATCATGGCTGGTCCTGGCTTATCTGCAAGGAAAATAAAACACTGATAACATTTTTTATTTTGTTTGACCTCTTTAAAAATGAGAAATAGAGTCTATGCTTGGAATTAGGAAAACTTTTAAAAACTCTTGAGTCAACATATGATGTTAACGTAAATGAAAAATTATCCTGAAGCTATCTTCTTTCGAGAAGAAAGCGACCTACAGTTTACAACGACCGGTGTGCTGGAAGATACGGGCCCCCAACCAGCTTCATTTCTGCCCTCGCAGGAATAGTTTCCATGAAATGATCTTCCGACTGCCTCCAGGAGCAATTTGCTTGGATCAATGTCGCAGAAGGTGGCTATTTCATCTGCGGTCACTGGAGTCGTGTTTCTAGCGCAATCCGGAAGTTCCTTCAGAAGTTCCCCATCCAAATACCAACGGACGGCAATCAAGGTCTTCGGATTTCCGTCGGTGACTTCACAAATCAAAGAAACGTTCACACGGTCAGTTTCATTGATAGGACCTCTCGGTTCCATGGAAACTTCCACCTCAGGTTTATCTACGATTCAAATAATGTTTTTCCTGCTTAATTTCAAATTTTTATTCTTATTAATAAGTATTTTCTGTTCAAATTTTATTTTTTCTTCCACACAATGTTTTATCAGTAAACGCAAGACCAAAACAATCATTCGAAAGAAAAAAATTATCAGTCATAGGTCATTGTCCATAGTCAAAAATTTTGTTCGTGTTGCTGTAAAAGATACATACACAATACTGAAACTTCAACAAAATCCGATGTGTTGCCTTTTCCGACTGTGTTTTCCAATACACAAGTGTAGTTCCCCATGTCCTCGGAACTGGCATTTTTTACTGTAAGATCTGGTTTTTGTATGGTACCTCCATCATACTCTGAAGGATCTAATGCAATTTCCTCTCCATCTCGCAGCCTATGGAATCAAAGTAGTACAATTTATCATGAAACATAAAGAACCTTTTCAAAAATTATATCCGAAATGGAATCTATTTTCTTATGAATTGTTTTATGTACCAAATCAGAACACACGGAAAGCTCAAGAATCAAAATTAGATTT
This sequence comes from Andricus quercusramuli, assembly GCA_932178445.1. Classification (NCBI taxonomy): domain Eukaryota; kingdom Metazoa; phylum Arthropoda; class Insecta; order Hymenoptera; family Cynipidae; genus Andricus; species Andricus quercusramuli. Next base: position 414,021 of record CAKNXH010000177.1, on the reverse strand, counting down.
CCAGCTGTCTCCGTTCCGGATCGATAGAGAAGATATATAGAAAAAAATAAGAGCGAGAAAAAGGAAGCGTCAACCAAAACCAACCTCTCATTATTTCCTTATTCTTTCCGTCTTTCTTATACTATCAAGGATCAACATTCATGAAGGACTGATTGAAGCAAAACTACCGGTGTGAACAATAAAAACTCATAATAATTAAAATTTACATAATACCTAAAAATTAAGACCCAGAGATTAATATAAAAAATTATTTGATCGAATTTTCTGTTTCTTGGATGAAAATTACTTGCATGAGAACAATTCCGATAAATACAGATTACGACAAATGATTATTCGGAAAAAAAAAAAATCATGGAAAAAGGCGATTCGAAAGAAGAGAAATTAGGTAAATGGCAATTGGGAAAAATGAAAACGACGCCAAATAGTGATTTGGAAAAATAAGGCCAAATGATAACTCGAACAAACGAAATAATAAAAGTCTTCAAATGGTAATCAGGAAAATAAAAAATGAATAAAAATGAATGAAGAAACAGAACATAGAAAACATTATTTTCTAGTAAAATAAACATTTGGGAAAGGAAATTTTGGGGAAGATTCATGAGTCTCGCTCAGCAATTGCAGAGCCATAAAAACTTTATAGGGAAAAAACTTATGGGTAGTAAATGACTACGCAATATTGGAGGGTACTGTACGTCTCGATAGAAATTCATGTTCCGTTTGTACATTCACATTGAACGAAAAAACTGTAGTTGAACGCGTAAACTGTTGATATTGCCTCCAATATTACTTTTTGTTGCAACCTTTTTGATGGTGCATGAGCGAGCTCGAAGTTATATGACTAAAAATTTGCTTGCTCCACAAAATATAAACTCGGTCGCAAAATCGTATTTTATGGATCACTTATCACGAAGGTTTTGGGTTCGTGTTAACCGTATAATCGTTTATTATTCAGTCGAAAGGCTCGTGTTAAAATAATACAGTAAGAGAATAATTGCCTAATTAAATAAAATAACTTGAAAAAGACGATTGCTTTGATGAATCAAATATCACGCGTATCAAATTCCGATTTTCTGACTATACTTATTTATATATGAATTATCTTACCATTTCACACTTGTTAATGCTGCTGGATTTGCGACATACTCGCAAAACATTGTGAACTGCCCTGTTTCATTTACTGTTATATTGCTTGGTTTTATTGTAATCAGAGGTTCATCTGTAATTAAAAAAAAAATTATTTCGTCAAATTTTTACATTCGAAAGGAAAATTTTTTTTCTTAACGTGGCTTACTATTGCTATAAGAAAAATCCACCTCACATCAGAAGTGAGAGAAAGAAAGGAAATACCATTTTCGGACAATTCGTTATTGATCGTCTATTCCTATTTTCTGAAGACACCAGGGGATCGGTGTTGGAAACCAGTTAATCAGATATATAAAGTCTTCATCGAAGAAAGGTTACGTGAGAGGGTTGTAGAAATACGTATTTGCATGAAGAGAGCGATGTCATGAAAAGTGGAAGCTTGCAAGTCTATTGGGGAAATGGCGTCTGAATAAAGTCTCCTACGACCACATTTCACTAGAAGTCACGTTCATGTTCCTCTTTCATGAAATTTCGGATATTTTTGAATGAAGTATCAAAGGCAACATACACTGTCGAATAAAGCACTTAAACTATGAGCAGTTCTACGAGTGAAGGCTTTTTTCAAATTGAATTTTTGTGAGCAATACAAAATTGAATGCCTGATCGTATTTTGAATAAAATATTTATTTCTCTCTCGTGCTTTTTATGGTTTCAATAATGTATAGATATTAAACTTCTCCGATTTTCTAAACTTGAGAAATAATATTATTTTATAAGTTACCTTTGCATTTTAGGCAATTTTAAATGGTAAGTTGAATGTGGAAAATTTCTTATATTATATTAATATTTTAATAGATCATAATAAATTAAAATAACGGAGTTTTTCCTATAAAATCTTAAATTCTTGTGTATTGATTTACTAAAAAAGATGAAATATTGTCAGTACTGAAGATAGGGGGATCACACAATCCCTATATGCAAAAATACAGCTTTGATTAATTTTCCTCTTCCTTTGTGGAATTGACCTTTATATTTTCACAGAGAAAGAATGAATCAGTTTCAATTTACAAATGATGAGAGAATACCCTTTGCTAAACGTAAAATTAAATTCTGCATCCACCTCTATTCTTTTATCCTGTTGCAAATACTAAAATTGATCAATAGTTTTGTACAACAAAATTGAAGTCTGCAATATTGAGAATAGAGGGAACAGAATTCATATCCAATATTTAACAATTTGATTATCCCGTGGATACAATTAAAAGTTAAATTAGCCTTAAATTGATATTTCCCAATTATCGTATTCTAGCAGCCTAGAGCGTTATCAATAATGAAAATGCCTACTCACACAAGACTTCGATGGTTGTTGTTTCTTTCAAGGGTTTCATACCCTCTTTTAACATGACCGAATTCTCAGCCTGGCAACTAAATGGGATTCCACTATCGTATTCCGTTACTGTAAAAATGAAGTAACTCTTCGTTTCCGCCGTCCCGTCAACCTGTGAACAAAAGCAAATGATTTTAGATAACAATGTGTAACACGACCTGTACTTTCTGACTGATCTCTTCACACTGCATTTCTAATCTCATGATCTCCAACGTTCTCAGAAAATACTTGTAAATTTCAGTCCAGCTACATAACAATGCATATCTAATTTACTGCGAACTAGTTTAAATAGTTTCTGCATTACTAATCGTATTTAATTGATAAAATATCTTTATAATTAGGAAGCATAATTTTTTTAATCTCAAATGATTTTTTATTTTTACGCTAATATGTAACAAATGCATTCTGTCGAAATTCTTCAATATTTTCGTTGATAGATCTTGAATATTGAGAGTTGATATTGAGAAACGTTGGAAATTTTAGTCAATTGTTGATGTTTATCATATAAGAAAAACTGTAAAAATCATTCAGAAATATAAAATGTAGGAAGTGAGATAGTAGGCGAGAAGAGATTAAACATGATAAATGTCATCATTTATAATCTTTAAGGGGTGCCTAATTTTCTAACTTTTAACATTTGGAGCTTCCACCCTCAACTTTGTGACGTTATATGAGATAAAGATTTTCATAAATTTTAATCAAATCGGATAATTTTTATGAATACGAACATCCTCTTCAAGCGTTTATTGTAATCTTAATTTGGCAAATAGTCTTAAAGCTTCAAAATACGAAAAATTCCTTAAATCTCCCTAATTAGCAATTAAAAAAAAGATAGCGATCTTTAAGATTCCTTAAAAATTTCATGATATTTATAAAATTTTCGGTGAACGCTATTCCGAATATTGGGAAAATGTTATTTTATCAAACAAGTTATCGCTTTTTCTGAATGAGAAAACCTATTACTGCTCAGTGTATGACCTGTGTCGATGAAATTTGAGAAATTCATTATATTTACTACATTTTTTCCCAATTTTTTCCATTGAAGGAAAGCAACATAGTTCGTAATGAAATAATTGTTTCTCGTAAAAGAATAATTGATCCTTGCTGTTAAAAAATATTTTCTCTCAATAGAAATATTCCCGCAGAAAAACCTCTTGAATTGAAACAAAATATAACAGTTTTTCATCAGTAGAACCTCGAAATAGCTTTTCAAAGAGAAAATATCTCCAACCGTCATCTTTTTCCAATATATTGCTTGCAAAAATTCTAAACAAGATTACATAACGTAGTAGCGAAGAACTTTATAGAGTATATAATCATTAATTAAATGTACAAATATACTTCATATAGTAAAAAAGTCATTCCATGCACAACTTTTTTTTTGTCACACGGTCAATTGAAAAACTACAATAGATTCAGAGTGTTAATAAATTTCTTAATAGTAAATTTTATAAAAAGAACGTAAGTTTCGACCACGCTGCGGTCTTCTTTGAAATGCATAATCTGAGTCAAATAGAAAATAATAAAATAAATTGGCTGAGAAATTCAATAATATTGAAAAAGTGTCATTTTTTAATTGCCATGCTACAACATTCAATAGAAAAACGTTGAAGATTGTCGAATTTGATTAACGTAGATTTTTTTGAGTCGTTCATGGCTTAGGAAACACGATCCTTTTTAATAAATCAAAAATCTGAGGTAAACAAAATTGTGAAGACAAAAAACACAATTGTTGATTGACACTTTTTTGAACTTGAAGAGGCTTCATAATATTAAATATAATCAAATATTTTAGCAATGTGGTAACTCATTTTGGAAGGACGAGAATATATTTCAAATGGAAACCAGGTGTGTCATTAACATATGTTAGTATTGTAAATTGCTTTGCCAAATTTGATTCATGTTCAACATTTTAGTCTTTAGTGTAATACTGATTTTATTGTGCTTATTGATGAAAAATGTGCGCAATGATTTTTTTTATACATAGTTTTTTTTTTCTTTAGCTGAATTGTTGATATTTTTAAATTCACAATCGGAATAATGGTCGAATTTCCAAGAGTGTTGTGCCAAAACTGTATCAATACCTGAATGATATCTTAGCACGAATAGTAACATGAATTTTAATTAAATTAATTATATTGCATACATTAGTTGTTCTATTTGGCAATTTGAAAACCGAAACCTTTTCTTTCTTGAGGGCCTCAAGAAGGTTCCTCCATACACCGAAACGCGACGGAAACAAAAAATTTCTGAAATATCCACTAAATTAATTCCACTTATGTTCTGAAAGGAAACAATTTTTGGGATCCAAAGTCATATTTCCTTTCGATGGAAATATTTTCTCAAATTTTGAATTTGAAAAATGTCTACCAATAATAATCTTAAAACTTTATTCTTCATAATATATTTTCTATAGCAAACCATATATAAATGCTCAAAGTTTTATACTTTTCAGTGTGCATCACTTTAGTGAACTAAGTTGGGGACTTTCCAGATAAGAAATGTGCTTTTGGGAAAATACACCGCTTATGTTTGTATCCGCAATCTTCCGTCAGAGTATGATGTTGTCGGCACGCAAGATAAGTGCACAATGCATTTTCTGCTTCCTTCTTCAGTACTGTATTTTCTTTTTCTGACCCCGTCCTCTAAATTGCCAAAGTCTTCTAAAGATAAAAGTTTTGGCACAAGCTCACGTAATGCGCGTGCCTTTGACCGTGCCTGGTTTTCCTTTCAGAGCTCCCGCTTCTTTTGCTTTCAGTCTTACTGTCGCTTTTATCACCTTTTTTCATCATCTTCACTACATGCTAACATTTCACATTACGAACACACGTACGCGAAGCATTATTTAGACTCATGATGCTCAAGCTTTTGCATCTTTACTAAATATTGAATTTTCCATCAAATAATAATAAGAATGAATATGTTAGTAGTAATGCTGTGTGATTCAACTGATTAATCGTTGAACAAATGCCGAACAAACAAAAATAGGTAAATCAGCCAAAGTTTAATTAAATGAATTTAGCTGAAACAAATAAGCCATGAAAACAAATTATTGGTTAAAGATTTAATCGCCTTATGCGAGAAAATGATTAAATATTTTACGATTCCGAATTCGATCATTTCCGCAATTCTGGTTATTAACTCTTCAACCGATTATTTGTTTTGATAATTTATCATATATTATATATTTATCTCATTTCGATAGATATAACATTCGTTCTGTAAATATTAAATGAATTAATTGCCAAATGACCAATTAGATTTTAATCAACAAGAGTACATTTTTCACACTTTAATGCCGGAAAGTGGTTTTCCGCTGATGTAATTTAGAAAACCGGATAAAATTACTTCACTATTGGGAATCAACCGAATTTTATATAATGACATTTTTCTAATACTGATATGTGTTTTCCCCTTGATGAAGATGCAGATAGGAGGCATTTACTGAAGCTTCATTTTGCAGTTAATACCTTAATACGTCAAATGCAGTGAAAATGAGCTGCCTCAGGCGAGATAATATCTTCTAAGTAATCTCGCAACATATTCTAATTAGGTGATTCTGTTAGAATTCTGTCACACATGAAACCCCTTTAAATATGATTCAAACCATTCTTTCGAATTAGGTGGCTTTTTAATAATGAATTATAAGTTTTAAATATTCTCTTGTCAAGCGTTCTCTCACGTTGTGTAAATAAGTCTGTGAGGAAATTGAGGTAAATTTATAAAAGAACAACATAAATTTCTGAGAAACTATTTTTCAATTAGATCATCGTTATCAATAATATTTTTTCATTATCTATAAAATTTGAATTTTATCTTTCTTTAATATTTTCCGATCGTAAACTATCTCACTTGAATTTTACGTGTCCTTCCAATATGCCACTAATTACTTTCTCAATTAGTGATAAAGCTCTATAACAGAACTAATGGAACTGCTTGTAAAGTAAATTTTGTATTCCATGTTTTGATCGCGATGATTTAAGTTAACTGCACTAGTAAATTAGTTAATGGATTGGTTTACGCAGCGAATAATTTATTTACGTTGAAACGAATGCGTAGATGAGAACATAGGACCTTTCACTTATATCACTTGTAAAAGAAATTAGAGAAAGAAAATTTAATAAAATGCAAGAACAAAATAAAAATTTTCTTTTGAATCAAAATAAATTCAAACGTGGTGAATTATGACGAATGTTTAATTACTGAATTGCAATTTTAAAGTTCGTCCGTTGATATTTTATTGCCTGTGCAAAATTTTATTTTGCAATTTTATTTTCATCAAATTTTATTGTATTTGCCTTGAAATAGCAAACCTGTTGTGATTTCTTCATATTTCTTGAACATCTACTTTTTCATTCAAATTTTGTATAAATATTTGAAGAAATTTTTCAGACCTCAACCTTCTGTCATCCGTCATTGGGATGAACAATTTAAGTGACACTTTTTTCATAAATCTTACAATTTTTCATAGAATCATGGTTTCTTTGGTGCATCATTCTCAAATGAGTGATTTTTTATTATTCTTGTGAAACTTGCATCTACTATACGTCTATGAAATATGCAAAATGTATAATTATGAAATCGAAGATTATTATACCAAAGAAAAGCAAGTGTTCGAGGTTTTTGAAATATTTTTCATTCTAATGCAATTTCAGTTCGGGAATATATTTGATTATTTGAGTATAAACATTTTTTCCACCAAATCAATTTACAGGAAAGCCTTCCTATTGCTTTTAATTTTCAATTTTTAGTTGCTTTTAATTCCTATTGCTTTTTGAATGCATTTTTCATAACTTCATGAATTTTATACAAGAAAGAAAATGTGTGACAGTAATCCCCAGATATATTTTTCGTATGAAAACATTTCAAAAAATTGAAAATTCATCAATCGAAGTCGAATAATTTTTGTCGGGAGGTAAATTCACAATCACATTCACAACTTTATATGCAGTTGTCAATTGTTTGCAACGTTTTTATCCAACTCCAGACAACATCTCTGGAATCCACTGTGACATTGTTGTTGATTTCTTCAACATTATCTTAAAAGGAAGTATTCGTTGTGACTAAATGGAATAAATAGGTCGATTTACATTCAGATATAGGTAATTCCATATTATCACTTAAGATGTTTACTTCGTAATGTTGAAAGTGAACTATTGTATTTGCACAGAATTTTTAGATAGCTGGTAGCTAAATAGAAATTATATTAAACCTTCAATTCACCTTGTATCACGAACTTATTCTTCCTGAATCATTTCATTGTCCTACCCCACTTTCGTAGAAAAAGGGTACACTTCGAACGCAAAAAATACCCTATGAGCGTGACAAAAAGTACCCTTTGATCTCCATTTTTTATCTCGTAGGGACTGTGAGGACTGCTGTTGTGGAAACTCACAATTCAAACTACAAGAATTAAAAACTATTGCTAAAAACACTCAGAATGTCAAAAATACTAAATAAAATATGGTTTTGTGCATTCAAATATCAACTATCAAACCAAACTTTTTTTTCAGAGAATAAAACAAGAAGTATGTAGTATAGAAATGAATTGAGCTGTGAGCCCTGAACATTATATATTCTTTCTCTATGACCGCTTGAAAGAACAAGAGAATAAAAATCAATGTAGGGTTCATTTTAATAATTTGTTTTTCAGGGTTTAAACTTCAAATCCATCTCGTTGAGCTAAAAAGTGAATCTACTTAATTTGTACGACACGAAAATTATTTCTTCCTTGTCACGCCTCCTAGTGATTTTCTTTGTCGCAACTAAAAAAGCCCGGGAAAATTCATTCTATATGGTAATAACGTTTTGTGACGAGTAGAAAGAGAAAGCCTAGAAGCATCCTGGAATGACAAAAAGGTGAATCCAATTCCACTCACAATCGCAGCAGATGTTGCATACTCGTGAGTTTTTTTCTGACGAGTGTGGATAGTAAAATTTTTCTTGTTGGCTCACGCTGTGATGAATACTATTGCTATTCGGCACACACGTAATTAGCAAGTGATAGGTGAATTCTACCGTACGCTCGTTTCGCATTGCGTGGCCAGATCGTTGTGTTGGTCTTCAGGTAATCAGACACTTAGCAAACAAAGCTAATTATGCTCCGGGGAATACGAAAGGCAAACACTAGGAATACAAATCCATAATCGGAATATCGTGGTGAGGTAAGCTTGATAAACCGACCACACTCAGCACTGATTTGTTATAATATTCTGCCGACTCTCAGCGATCTGTGGATTTAGCCCTGCAGCTAAATGGATAAATACGTGCTATGCACTTGATCCAGATTCTCATTCGTCTATTGGTTCGTCATGTTTTCGTAAAGCATCGGATGGATTAACTGAAATCAACGCATCAACAATCCTTTTCTGTATCGCTTGTTAGTTGCTGAGACGAGCAGAATTTGCAGAAAGTTTCTTGCTTTGTGTTATTGGGTGCATATATTGCTATGTTCCGCAATCAAGCTTTAGTGTGCATCGAACTAACGGTGCACGTTCGTAGAAGCACGTCCTTTGTGGCTACAGATGGTATTTAGAGTGGATTCAGAGGATTGTAGACTAATGCTGTAATAGAGAAATAGCGCTTCAGGGCCTTAGAAAGCCAAAGTTGTAAGTAGGAATGTCATTATTCACATAATTTTTTCCAACTTTCTAACGATATGGAATTTTCCGTAAGACAAACCCCCTTTCCAGCTCGTTCAGGGCTAACGTTGATGAAAATTCTGAGCCCCAGCTCTAGACTTGAGCGGTTAAATTCACGAAATATTTCGCAATACTAGTCAGTGTCTTATTTTTCGATACTAATTTTGTTAACAAGGCAGTCCAGTAAACAAGATTACCAGGGGAAAAAACTTATGATTACGAGAAGTCAAATTCTTTAAATTAGCAGAATTAATTCAAAGTGTTCATCCTTAAGGGAAGGCAAGTGGTTTTTTTTTTTTTTTTTTTTTTTGTTAAATTCTCTAAAACCTTAAATCAGGAATTTCTTTCTCTTGGCGAGGGAATGATCTATTATTTTTTCCAGAATTTTAAAAGAATATACAGTGATCGCTATGAAGATTTTTATGCCAAAAATTAGACTTTTTAAGTTTTTCAATTTTTAATTTCTATGATTGTTACTGCCAACGGCAATACCACGCTAAAAACACCAGTTCCCGTAAGATCACTGAAGTTAAACAGCGTTGGGCGCGGTTAGTACTTGGATGGGTGACCGTTCGGGGAATACTGCGTGGTGTTGGCCCGTCGTGGGTGTGGTGGACCCACACTGGTAGTATTTATCCACCCAGAAACACTACCCGAATCGGGTAGTGTTTCTGTGTTTCTGAAATAAGTATGACAAGGGGTTTTTCTCATTTTATTAAATAGAATTTTATTTTCAGGATTTTTTTTTAATCTATTGAAAACATTGTTCTTCCCTAATCTTGCTTTTCGGTATGTTATATTCCACCATTGCGAGTGGGATCTAATTGATTTACTTGTTGTTTTCCCATTGCGATTTCTGTAGCTTCATTGATCAAGTAGTTAAAGTGGGAATTCAACTCGTCTATCGCTCGTTGAGGGGATTGATGGGTTTTAATGAGTCGATTGCGTTTGGAATTAAGATTTCAGTAGGACAATGGTCACTGTCATGTAATTTGGGAAGTGTTTCCCACACGTGATCATGAGCAACTTGAAGGCTACACACAACAGGGTCAATTGAACTGAATGAACCGTGAGCAGTCATATAATGAGTAGGGGATCCATTATTTAGAAGGTAGAAATTGGAGTTGTTAAGAAGTTTACTTATCATCCTTCCTCTGGAACAGGCTGATTGCTTTTCCCAAATAGCATTGTGTGCATTTTAGTCTCGTAGCAGTAAGCAGGGAGAAGGTAACTGCCGAATTAAGTTTCTGATTTCGTTTTGTTCGGAATCGTAGCTATTGGATAAAGAAATGTTAGAAATGTATATAGTGACATTGGAATGGTAATTTGAATGGCCATCGCTTCTATGTTAGTTTTTATCTGAACTTTCATTGCTGTTATATCATTTCAGATGTACATGTCTATTCCTTCACTTGGAAGCCCAGCGCGGATTCTGTTTTTAATTAACTTCGTACAGGCTTTAATATTCCCATACTTATTATCTTTGAAGCTGGTTTCTTGCAGAGCGATAATTATGGAAATGTGTTCCTTGATTATTTGAAGTTTCTTGTAGAGGATGCAACCCCATTCAAATTCCATTGTGAAATAATCATAGAATATCTTTCATGCAGAAATTCATCCGAATCGATATGCACGAGGTAATCTTCTTGGATATTGATTCGACAGACGTTTCGATTGGGAGTTGCATTGTGAATTTTCTTAAGTTTATTGTCTAATTTCATGAACCCAATTTTGATTATTAGTTTATTTAAAAGAGGATAGAGGTTTTCAAATGGGGTAATCAATACTAAGGTGTTATCAGAGTAGCCTCTTACTATAGAGGAGATATCTTGGGCTCCTTGGCAGTTTTCAACTAATAATTTGAGACGATTGAAGCATTCCTACAAAATAAAAAGATTTAATTGTGGGAGGGGCATTCTGATCTTCACCTTTTTGTGATATATATATATATATATATATATATATATATATATATATATATATATATATAATATTCGATATGATGTGTCTTCAAAGAAGACTAACGCTGATTCACGTGATTTGTCGATATCTTCGCGATAGACAGACATTTTGTCGACGGAAACTATGTTCGCTATTATGTCTTTCGGTTAGTTCCTTTACTATCTCTTTGCTGGACAAGAACAAAATTAAAAAAATTCTTCTGTTAGGAATCCTCAATGAAAATCGGATATCAGATTTGTTTACATTTCCTTGATAGGTGGCATGTGATGTTTTAAATATGAAATTATGTAATTTACGAACAGTGACACTGTATGAAACTCTGTCATACGAACCAAAACTGTCGGAAGGTTTGAAACTATAGCCGCTTGTCCTAGGCACCAGGAAATTCTTTATCGGTACTTCTTGGGATATTTCTGGTAAAAGGAAAGTTCCTGGTACCTTATTTTTCAGATTTAGTTGGAATTAAAACATGTTCGATCTTATAAAAAACATATAATCAAGTTTTTACACTATTTTTCTTCTAATACATAATTTATTCGAAATTTCGAAAAGAGAAGATTTTCAAGAGTTGTTAACGGTTTCAAGAAAATGATTTTTTTTACATTCATGGGAAAATTTTTAATGATTTTTTATTTGAAAAATTTAATTTCGAGACATTATTTTTGTTTGAATTTTTAGACAGTTCACAAGGATTTTTTAAATTGTCTAAAAAAATCTGAAATACTTTAAGGTAACTCATTACTTTCGAAGAATGTCTATGCAATTTTAGGAACAATTAGAATAATTAAAAAAACTACCAAAATGTATGTTTTCGAAGATTTTAAAATGAAATTTTGAAGCTTTTTAAGGATTTTAAAAGGTTTTAATATATTTAAAAAAAAATTCTTATGGTACATGGGACAATTCCAAAAGATTTTTCATGTGAAAAAATGAATATCAAGAGATCATTGAGGAAGATTAAAAAGTATTCCAAATGATTTCCAAAATCGTCGAAAATCAATGTAAGAGGTGTTCAAGCCATTTCTGAATTTGAGAAGATTTTTCTAAATTTTATGAATAATCTTTTAATTTTAGAAGTTTTGAAGAGATTAAAAATATTTTAAAACTTTGAAAGAGTTGCAAAATGTTATGATTCCAGCTGATTCCAGCTAATTCGAATTTTTCCTAAAATTTCGTAAAATCCTGTAAAAAAACTTCTTTGTATTCAAAATTATTTCCCCCCTCAAATTTTAATTTAGTTGAAATTTTTGTCCTTCCTGACTGAAATTTTGTGCTGCTGAAAATTCAGCTATTGGTTGAAAATTCTTCTCCTTTTGTAGGACACAACTGTTTCTGATTTGAAATAAAAATATTTCTGTTTGAAATACCGATAAAGGTTTCCGTGAGAATTCATGTTTCTTTTGTTGAAAATTCAACTATTTGGTTGAAAATCAACTTTTCTATTGTAATTTTTATTTTACATATTCGAAATCTTGAACAATATTTTTGAATTTTTTCAAGACTCTTAGACGTTCATATTCATGAAAGAAATAACTATAATAATAGAGGCTATAACCACGATTTTGGTCTACTCAGAATATACAGTCTAATCGTTGTTGTAAGCTATTCAGTAATTATCACTATTAATGAGTAGAAGTTGATATTTTTTAATTTTTTTTATAAAACAACTTCCAAATATTGATAATTCCTATAATAATATAGGTTCGGTTCACAAAATGCATAATAATAAGGCTTTTAGTAACAATATTTTAATTAGATAAAACTTTCATTACCATGATATTTTCATTCGGATTCAGATACAAAATTTGCAATTTTCTAAAGGCGTTCACTGTATTAAAATTCAATGACTTTTGGTTTCAATCTTCCCCAAAAGATTTTATTATTTTAAATATAGTGATTTCTATATTACAATATTTCTAATGTAAAAAAGTTCAATTATTTAGTTTCGATATAAGAACATATATATTAAAAAACATGAAATTTAATATTCGTTGAGGGAAATTATGCAGGATCAGGTGACTTTTAAGTGTAGGACATATGTATGAATTTAATATCTAGTTTGTACATGATGTAGAAATCCCTGGCCTATCGGATAATCGAAAGAAAATATAAAATTTGCAGAAAATAACAAAATGGTGAATATTTTTCTGGAACTATTAAAACTGGCTTTTCACAAAAAGTCTACCTTAAATTTTTTTTAAACATATTGCTCATGATATGCACTTTGCACATATGCACACATTCTTTATAAATGATTTGGTCAGGTAAACCATTTTTCGGAGAGAAAAAATGTTTGGTCAAAGAAATTCAAATAAATGTAAATGTAAAGAGCACAAGGTTGCTTATTTACGTCATTGATGAATATTTAATATTTATTGGCGTTTATTTACGAATATTTTCAAAACAATCATAATTGTAAATTTCTTTATTACCTCCAAGTAAATTTGATCAAAAATTACATTTTTCATATATTTCTATATCCATATACAACTTCTCATTCATTTTATGTTACACATTGACAAAAAAATCAATGTCGACCATGGAAATTATAAGAAATTGAAATAAATTATAATTGACTAAGAATAAGTGACCTTTTAAGCGATTGTGTACCTTTTGCACATAGAAAATATGTTTAACAGATTTTTTTCAAAGATGAAGAAAATCGACAGTATGAGCTAAGACGTCGAGTGCAGAGACAGCCGTGATTACCAGAGTAAATATTTAAGTTGGTGGAATGCAACCTCTCACAGAGTGTAAAAGGCTTTTTTGTAGAAATTTTAACTCTAAACATTTTTCTGCTCATCACATTTGCCCTTTTTTTAGTAGTTTACGCAAAAATTAAAAACTAGGATTTTTTTATAAATTTTTTGTTTGCTGAAAAATGGTTCACCTAAAAAAAGCACTAATAAAGAATGTAGTAAATATTGTCAGCTATATTTTATAGTTGAATAAAAATTTTTTAAGGCGGAATTTTTGAGAAAATCCAGTTTTAATATTTTCAGAAAAATTGCCGCCATTTAGACATTTTCTAAAAATTTTACATTTTCTTTAAATCATTCGATAGTTCTGGAATTCCTTCATCATGCACGTCGATAGATATCCAAATATACGTAATTAGTAGAAAAATTCAACATTGAACAAATCATTCAGTTTTCGACAGATTTTTACAATTAGAAGGTTAACTCAAATAGCTCTTAATGAATGTAAATTTTTTCGGCTGAACTATGAAATGCATCTTTCTTTATTTCTATGGTGAAAGTATAGGCCAATTTATTTCGACACCCTTGTCTGGACCTCTGTCCATGCTTTTGAATGAAATTGGTCAAAACTGTAAGAAATTTTATACAGGCATGAAAATAAAATGTGAGAGATATATAAGAAAAATCGATTTTAAGCAGTATATCTAACGACATCAATTTCGTATTAAAATTCTGAACAATAAACTCCATTATTTGTTGTTGAAATCAGAAGCGATGACCCATGCTGCACATATTTTCTGTTTATACTATGCCAATATTAGAGTTATTCGTCAAAGGACCCCTGAATCGTAAAATGTCCCAAGAATTTATATGTTACGAGGAACGTGAGATACCTGACATAGTGCTTGGCAAAGATACGTCTAAAGTCAATGGACCAGAGGGTTCGTCCGCTCATCCTGCTATCTTTGGAATTTCCGTCATATTGACGTATTTATTTGTGCCGCTTCCAGTCGAATGAACACATCATTTTTTGAAACCAAAGACTTTATAAAAATATATTTTTGCACCATATATTTCTAACCACAAAAAACTACTTGTCAAAGAAACTCTTCAAGGTACTCATATGATTTTATATATTTCATTTATTCATGTTCAATGTGATCAAAGTTGTCAAATCACAAAAAAGCCAAATACGATTTGTAGAAAATTTGAGAATAAAAGTTTAATTCGATAACAGGAGTGCCATTAGAAGGAGGAAACCCTTACAGCATGAGATATCAACATGATATTCATGTCTCAGGATATCCCCAAGATATCCCAATTCTATAATTTGGTATATTCCTGGAAATTTAGACATAGGTACATTCCATGATAGCTGTCAATATGCGAAAACTATCGCGCAATAATAAATGACGCTTTGACAAATGTCAACCATTTATCGAATTTTCGTCCCGCATTATACTCTATTCTTATTCATAATATAATGTCAAGCAACGCGTTACATATTAAATTGTTTATTGTTTGCCCGTTAAAACTGAGTTTTTCGTTATAATTTTAGAGAAAAGCCCGACTTCCAAAATGCGAAATTTAGAAGTTATAGATGAAATAACAGCCAACGTTTCGAAATTTTCAGAAAGAGTTGTTTTTTATTGTAATTAGGCTATTATTGGCTTCAAAAATAATTTGCAGTGCTACCTTTCTTATAATTATACTGAAATAGAATTCGAAAGAAACGGATTTTTGTGAATCTTCATGTTTTCAGGCATTCTACATATTTTGATTATTATGAATTCCAGAAATATTGTTTTTCATTACTAAAATTATATATATCCCGCACGGGACATTTTGTCGATATCGCATGTACGAAAATGTCGATATCCTTGGAATAAGCCACGAATATACCGCGAGATTTTGGGGACATTTTTAATGATATTCCATGTCCTTCCGAGATATCCTAGGTATATGCCAGAAATATAATTTTGTTGTGAGGGAATCAATTACTGTAGTGATGACTGAATTACCTTAATAAATAATGGTTTTTATTTGCTGAAGAAAATTAAATTGATTTTTTAAATTGATTATCAGATTCCTCTAATTTTCAATTAATGTCATTCCAGCTCGCAAAATAATTATACTCAAATATTTTCTCTAAGAATATGATAAAAAGAGCGGTATATTCCAGGAAAAAAATAAACATTGGATCAGGAAAATATCGGCACGACTACGGATAGACCTACATTTTCATTAATCTTGATTAAATATTTTTTTTCGTGTGATACCCTTATTTTCTTCATTTATGCAAAATATATTAATTGTGAAGTTTAATAGAAATCGATTGATTGGTTCTGGCTGTAGATGCATCTGCATATTAGAAATAGTTACAAAATGGCCGAAAACTGAAAAATGGTAATTATAAATTAATTTATTTCAAATTTATTTTAACAAATTTCAAAACGCAAATGTGTAAGCTGTACCTTTGTCTACATTTTGAAAGTCACGCTTTAAACTCTTTGTTCTAAAGATGACTTTTTGTTTTCAAAGGATATCTACAAAACTTCCAGAATTTTTGTACTTTTTTGGGTTTTAATATATCCACCAAGTTTGGGTAAGATATCTCATGAATTGTCTGAGATATTCCATTCTTAGTGTTTAAAATAATTAATGTTACATATAATAAATCCCGGTAGCCATATTTTACTTATTCGCATTTTGTTATGCTTGGCCTATTTGTTTTTCTTGTATGAGTACTAAATATATTTTTCCAGTATTTTTTTAGTACTTGGGCACTATTTGCTACCGTGAATCCCCATAATCCTAATTATAAATAATATTTTATTCCCTAAAATGGAGAGAGACATTTTTCAATCGAAAACGAGCCTCTAAAGTTGAAGGAAAATCTTGAGAGTTGTATTTAGTGTTCCTTTATTAAAATAAAAATTGGTTTTTTAATCACGAATACTGCAATAGATTATTGAAGACAGTCACGCGATTGAGGTTTGCGTTTGATGATGTTCGTTATCTCGAGACCGTGATATCACGAGATGCAACCAATAAGGCACGGTTTCTCGGTTGACGAAGGATTGGGATTCAATAATGGTATAAAATATATTTTTTCATTCTCTCTAGAACTAATTGTTTTCAAAGTAACCCACCTTAAATGATTTTGATAGATTACTAAAAGGCTTAATTAATTAAATCTTTTAGTCATTTATTCATCATTCAATTACCTCTTTCGTTGTGATTAAACTAAAGTTTTATTATAAGCTCTTCATTTATTTTTTCATAATAGATTTGATCGGAAATTTTAGCATTTCACTGAAAATTTCAAGTGCTATAGTTAAGTTGAGCTTTATTTATAGTTAAAATAATTAATGTATCAGCCGAGTATCAGATTGATATATTATCAAATATTAAAAAGATGATGAACCGTAAAAATATGATTTTGTTGAGGAGAAGCGTAAAATTTACTTACACTTTCAATTATTTTTGTTTCGAGCATATCGAGTCGTTTACTGTCGTTTCTCACAGGGGTTGTTCCATTGTACCATGTGACATTAGCAGCAGGCCTTGCAGCACCAACAGAGCATTCTAGCAAAACCTGAGATCCTCGAACGGCTTGGCCACGTTTGTTGTTTCGAATATTCATCGTGAGTGGGGCCACTATTAAAAACAAATAAAGACATAATCAGAAATACATAATTATACATTTTCTAATAAATTAATGGAATTTCCTTTTCAAAAGTTTTATAAATTGAATTAAATATCTGCAAATTGATCGTGAAAATTTCTGCAACGCAGAAATACATACACAAATTTTTTAATTAATTTGTACCAGCTGGGGGTTCGGGTTTGGCTCATGATTGTACAGGAATAATTTAGAATCTCTATTTACACTTTATGCATCCTTCAGTGGCAGTATCTCTCCTTCCCTTGTCCGTTTACGCAAGCAAAATGCAAACAAGTAACACCAGATGGTGAATGGAAAGGAAACTGGTTGTTCAGCACAATAGAATGTAAAGAGAAATAGTGATACTTCACCATTACTCTTCCGGGACTGAAAGCTTCATCATATGTACATATGTAATTACTGATTTTTATTTGAGTAACACCAAATTTTCAATTTAAATAAATTACACACAAGAATCCTTTTTCAGCAGTTCAATGAGATTCAAGATCTGAAAATCCCGATATCAGTATGGAGTAAATTTTGAAGTATAATTGAGCAAATAGACATAAACGCTTATTCGAATAAAAAGGCGTAGGAAGAATCATATGGATGACGTGATCGTTATCATGCAACGGAACTTTTACCTCAATTTAATGCTGTAGCATCAAAAGCTTTTACTGCAAAAGAAGCATATAAATCACTCGGTAAGTATACCTCTGGGCGCAGCCAACTCAAAATAATAGATTCGGTTAGCTAAACTGGCCGGCTGACTAACTTGTCGGCTGACCAAAACCGCCTTCACCTACTTCACCGCGACTCATGCGTCAATCCGCGTTATTTCCAGTTGAGAAACGGTTTATATGGGCTTTCAATAATTTTGGATAAAAAAGGGCAGAAACCTTTTGACCATCTTTTATCCGGTCGTTAAACTGATATTCAAGCCAGTGCTTCTTTCTCGCGAAGTGATCCTGATTGTTAAGAGTTGTATACAAAATTTGTTGGATAAGTCCAATCGAGTGGAAGAGATAAGTCTAGAGTTTCTTTTTTTCTATAGAAAACTGTTGAATTTATTTCTGCTAAATTAAATTTATTTTCAATAAACAAATAGATGTACATCAAAGAATCAATGATTCAATTTCATTCAGTTCACTTCTTTCACAGATATATATATTTTTTTTGACTGACGTTAATAATGGTTTCAGCAGTCAAAAAATGTTCATCCATTTGCTCAGTTTTTAGGATTACCAGCTCGGAGCTTTCAATTTGCAGAATTGTAAGTTTCAAATCTTTCATTGGAGATAATTACATGTATAAAAATCTGTTTTTAGTTATATACATAAAAATGTTTGTTTCTTTTTTCACAACTTCTACATTTTATTTTATAATTCTATTTTATGTTAAAAAGTGAAGACGAATTTCTAAGTCAAGACAATAATCCTACGTATTGAAAAGAAACTGAATTATATTTTATTTATATTTTCCAATTAAGGTGAATGGTTATATTAATGAATTCAAACATAATCCAACATAGTTTAGCTTGAAATAAAATCGAAGGCCGAGGCTACGTGTACCAGAATTTCGGTATAAATATATACGCAAGAAAGCCCTATTTTTTCGGTACAAACTGCGGCATTTTTTCGGTAAATATAGAAACACCCAAAATTTAATTTTTGATAGTCACATAAATTTGCGAAATCAAAGTGGCATATTATAAAATTATTAATAAGATTAGATAATATAGCAAAGATACTTGGATTTTAGGAAGTTGACGCTGAAGGCCTGAATTTTTTTACCCAATTGGAATCCAATATCGAGTGTTTTCTCATCAAAAACCAAGACAATTTTTTGTTAATAATTTGCATTATATTTATATTTATATCAAGTATATTAATAATCAAAAATCAATAGTTGACATCATTTAAATCATGTATGAAGTATTTTTTTAAAAGAGCATGTAATAAAACTCCACGCTAGAAATAAATTAAAAATTCCGCGGGGACTATTTTGATGTCAATGAACTGAAAACATGATCACTTGCGCTAATAAATTACTTTCATATACACAGGGGTTCTGCCGATTGTTCCTAACAATTTCTGTATATTTTTAGTATGAAATAAAGTTATATCTGTAACTTTTTGTATAAAAAATACCGCTGCCAATAGTCATTGCTTTAATGGGTGATTTAAAAGAATCGAGATGCTTTTGAAAATAATTAAACTTCGAAATTGTGTCATCTGGTATTCAGAAAAGAATTTTTCTTATTGGAGAGCTTCAAACGGGTCGATTATGTTTACAATTTACAACTTTTCTGCTACAAGAATGAATTGTTCGATGTAATATTTTGACCACATAATCTAAAAATCTAAATCTTAGACCTGAAATACAAGCCCGCTTGGAGACTTTTTTTCGAAGAACGGTCTTTTTTTTTATTATTAATTTCACCTCTCCGGATCTAAAGGGGATATGCGTGGATGCAGCCTGATGATTTCCCCGCTAGAAAATATTTGTAGGTTTTACAGTTTATGAATTAATTGATAAAAACTAGATTTGTCAAAAACAAAAAATGTCAAATTTTTTCACTGCAACTCGCGCTCACTTAGCCAACTTCGTGATAAATTTAACTAATCGTCCCAAATATATTATATTGTTGAGGATATTGCTGTATAAATGGTGAAATTTAGAAAAAAATTATTTCAAGGAAGTGGATATTGTATTAACTTTTATGAATGCGTAATTGCGTAAAATTTGCAAATTTTCCTTCTTTTGTAGTTCTTCGCATTGTACATTTCACCTGAAACATTACCTGGTTAACTTTGATCCCAAAATCGGTATAATAAATTCTCAGTACATCTAAAAGTAAGAAAAATTTCAAAGTGCCATGATACTCAATTGAAAAAAGTTATCTCAACTACTTTGCAATATCTCAAAGCACCGATGCAATATTTCGAGGGTTCAGGACTTTAACGAAGACAAGCATATCTTTCCTTTAGAACGGTCGTCCATTTGTTAGGGGAAGATAAAGGAAAAGATTCCATCAGTAGAATTTTCTAACTCGCTGGGAAAAAAGTAAGCTGTCGTGACTCGACAGCTTGTACAAGTGGTGAGCTAATCCAACTTGAGTGCGAGCGAGTTCCACTCTTCGTGTTTCGTTTCAGCAGCCTCAGTTTCTAATCGTATCAGAAAACTTTATTACGGCTGCTTACAAGTTAAGTATAATTATTTGAAGGAATAATTAAATAAAAAGGAGACTTTGTAAATTATTGATGGTCAGAATTAGGAAAAAATAAATCAGGCTAAAATAATTTTCAGTCAAATCAAAATGTCCATTGGTGCATTTATTATATTTTACAAAAAGAGCTCAAGCAAGATAATAATATCATTATAATTAAAAAAGTCAAAATATTAAGCAATTAAATAATTCCCAGTGAAAAGCTATATGCCTTTTCGATAAAAACATCTATATTTTATTTTATTGTATGCTACGTGTCAATAATATTGTTGCTAATTTCATCTAATTTTCTTTCCTTCTTCTATAGATCTAGGTACATCTTTCATTATTTTCGATATTCATCATGAATATTCGAACAAAATTTGTTTGTCAATATATAAATTACCAAATTAATCTGATTTTAATTGATAAAGAATCTAAAAAATGTTTAACTTATTGAATTTAAAATTTACTGATAACATTATTTATTGAATATTGTATCACCCTGATTTATTTTTCCCAGTCCGCGATGTAAAAATTCCACATTTATTCTGATAAAATCGAAAGGCTCTGCAATTTATATCCAATCAGTATTTCACGTTTGCATTCCACTTAAATTGGCGATCTCGATTTTTAATTGCCTTCTATTTATATCCGGGGTTTAAACTACCACTGCCAAAAATGCACATTTTTATAGAAACCGTTTTAGCAAATAACTTCTGACAGTTAAAAACAAGTCAAATTGAATATTTTTCAAGTTCAGATAAAAGCAACTTGTCAGTCAATCGCAGTAAAATTTATGCTTGGTCGAGAACGTTACTACTTGTCATTAAAATTTGGTTTGAAGTACATTAATAAATACTGGTTCTACGACAGAATCGAATTCTACTTGTTTATATGAGTCTTCTTTTTACTTGGCGATTCAAATTCAATTTAGATTTGATTGCTAAAATTCTGCCCATAGTAGGTAGTTGATAGCTATGGAGAGAAGGAATTAAAAATATGGATTCATGTATAAAAATAAATCTCAAATTCTAATATCTATCTTGAAATGAAAATTAGAATTCCTCGAAAAAATAATAGTTCATGCCTCCTGTCATCTTAAATTAGACAATTTTGTATTTTGAATAAAATCTACTATGCATATGTTACCGAAGCCTTCTGCTGTGCTGCTTTATAGTTGAGCAATTATTGTGTATTATCTAAACAATTTGAGTGAACAAATGCATCCATCGGCATTTTTTTCTATATATAAGTTTCATTTTTTAGCAGAAGGAACGAAGAATATTTCAATGCTGGTTTTTTCCTGTTCTATTATACTTTTTGGATAACTATCACTCAATATTTAAACTAATGAAGTCAACAGACTCATGGCTCACCCATTTTTCAGCAAAAATCCTGAATTTTTTAAGTGTGATCATATGGAAGTATGTTCTAAAGGTATATCATGGTTGGAAAAATTGGATTAGCAAATTGTAAATTATTTCGTAATCAAAAATAATCACAAGTAGAACCCCCTGGTAATGTACTTCCAGATGATTATACTGACAAATTAAACATATTTTCAGTTGAATGCAAATTTGTTTCAATGAATGGCAGCCTTCTAAAGCCAAAACGGTCTCTCTATATATTTTGTGTGTTAAATATATCCATTTTAGTTGGAAAAAAGTAAACTTCCATAAAAAATAACGCAACTACCAGGTACTCAGGTGTTTTAACTTTGATAATATTCATAGTATGTTGGTATAGCTCTCACATAATTTATAAGTCGATCCAACTTTTAAATTTATTTCATGACTCAACTGCATAAACGTGTTGGTTTTAACTTAAAAACGATATCACGATCCGGGCAATATCAAGCTATGCGAACGCACAACCTACTGTTTAACTTCAGTGAAGAAGTGCTGTTCTGAAGATGGCCTCTGTTTAATGGTTCAACTCCAGTAATAACGTTTGTCTTCTGCGTCCGTATAATAGATTTCCAGGACTGCGTCCCTTTAATCATTCCTTTGGTCTGAAAGTATTGCATAAAACAGTCTTCGCTTTTCGACTGATAAATAATTGATTAGAAAAAGATCTGAGAACATAAAACTTCCATTCAAAGGCAACTGGTCTTGTTGAAATAAAAGATAGAGACTCGAAAGATTAATGTCTACCTGATACAAGAAGCAATATTCCTCCCCTGAAGTTAATTCAATGGGAAAAGTTTTCTTTTCGAGGAAAATTTACTCCCTTATTACACTTTTATCGAGTTGATTGCAGTGGAAAAGAAATTCGATTTACCTTGCTTGTAGTATTGAATCCATTTGCAAGACTTTAGCCCCTATGATATCTTAGAAAGAGTTTGTTAGGTTTCGAGTCGAGTCAAATTCGAACTTGAGCTTGACGGAATGCTTGAAGTTTCAAGTTTTTAAAAGATTCTGGATGAATAATTTGAATTTTTCAATTTTAACCCAAATTCGTGTTTACCAATAAGAAGCTTCCCTGGTACCAACATTACCCACAGTACCGACAGTACCTACTTTCATAAAAATCCGGTCAGGTATGGAATTTTTAAATACCTGGTAGCTAGAGTCGACATGACTTGAAATTTCGAGCTTTTTTGCACATCCCTTATCATAACAAACTATAATTCTCATATATTACAATAATTATCTTTTATAAAGCATCATTTACATTTTCAGAATGTATTAGCGTTCAAAGTGTGTAATGGCAACAGTTAAAAACAGATATAAATAAAATTAACCTTATAATATATCAGCCTCTACCAGATGGTTAATAAAAGGCTGGAACGTAGTTTAATGGACCGCATGACATAAACTAAAACGATACTATTACTCACGAAATTCCTCGTGATATTTTTTCACGTAAAGAATGGGGGGAGATTTAATGCTTTAACAAGAATAGACAGATGCGGAACGAACCGAAAAGCAAAATCTGACATGAAGCATATGCATTTATCCTTTGAGAACGGTCACTCTTTTCCATTGTCCACTGAAAAATAAATTGAGAGTACTCGCGAATGTCAGCAAGCCGATAATGAATACAATGTGCCGTTTTTTTAAATCAACGTGACACCAATCGCCTTTAGACGACTGACACATTTCCTCTTGCAGGATTTGCGGATCAAAGAGTATTGGTCACGTGGATTGTAACTTTAACAAGCATTTTTCTCGATCGGCTTGATCAACTTTTGACATTTTTCACCAATTTCATATGAATAAGTGTATATCTAAACGGCAAAATTATTTTTATAAATCCTTCTTGGTCTGCTCTGAGAAAATCTTGCATTACTATTTTTTTCAGTTAATGTTCATTTATATTTTACGTAAATTGCAGTGACGAATATTTGTTTCATTGTTTTTAATTAGCTAATAAAGAGTTATATCACAGAAGAAAAACCGAAAATATTTAATAATTCTATTTTAACTTTTCTCGATTGCAAAAATGCAATTTTTTTGGTGAGCTGCTCGAGTCGAATTGAACCAGCTATAATCCGATTCGACTCAGCTAAGAATTGAGTATAAAGGTATAAAGGTTTAAAAAAGGACTCATCGTCAAACAGCTATTATTAGAAGAATAGTGTTGGCTTTAGATAGCATTTTTTTGAGTATATTGCTGCCTCTTCAAAAATGTATTGAAATTCATTTCAATTATATTTTTTCTGCTTTTATGTGTCGATTTAATCAAATTCGACACAATCTGAATTGCTGAGTCGATTTGGATTTTTTTGTTCAATCGCAGTTTGAGTTGGTTCGAAAAATGTGACTTATGATTCGCTCCCTGACTCAATTCTATAACAGATTGAGTCGGTTCAGAAAATTCGAATCTTCACTTACGCGGTGAATTGAATCGGATTTTTTCAATTTGATCACAGCTGGACTCGATTCGGAAAATTCGACTCAAGTTTCACACGATGAGTAGATTTAGATTTTCAAGTGGTATGAATATATATTTCCAATGATGCTGTTTTTGTACAAAACTTCAATTTTTTATTGACAATTTACACACTTTTTCTCCTCCTATCTGAAAGATAAACAATTCGCATAAATCTGAAAAATATATATTTAAAATATCTTCTGAGACTAAATCTACTGTTATTTGCAACAAGATAATCCTCAATTAAGAGCGAGTTATAAGTTTAGTTAATCTCACTTAGTTTGACTAGCATTATTACAAAACTTTCGTAATACTAATTTCAAGAAAACTGAACACATGGAAGTTCACTGTTTGGAGGCACTGGGAAGAATAAGTGATGAGGTAATAAGAATGTCGCTTCTTACCGTTCGTGGAGGGCCACTGGCATCATAGAAATATGCAACGACCCATTTCCTCACTTTCCCAAACTCCTTCTGCTAACTAGCTATTCTTTTCTCTTACGCCTGTCTTTCTCCTTTTCCAAGATTTCCCTTCCTCTGAACCTTTTTCTGTTCCCTTTTTAACCATTTTTTTCATTTCGCACGCCCAACTCTCGGCCTGCGAATTCTTCTAAGTTTCCCCGGAAAATGGAAGAAGTAGCGAATTTGTGGCGCAACACTAGGGTAAACTGACAGACGTGGTTGGATTTCTGCTTGAGAGAAGCTTGGGGTGAGAAGTGAGATCGGGTCGGTTCTGAGAACGAATACATCAGCATATTTCGCGGAAACCATTCGCGATGCGGACGGGACTTGACCTTTTGTCATATTTTAGCATAGGATTCAAGTAGACTCGACACCACCAAGGTGAGTCGATCGAACCAAAATGCAATTTCCCCATATTAGATTCACGGCTCGCTCCCTCTGTACCTTCGGTTTTTCTCACAATCACGATCTCCGCTTTGTCTTTCTAACGACCAACACGCTTTTGTCGAACCACTTTCAACATTCGACAAATCCGACAAAAGAGTGATTAATCTCGTTTTAATTTCCTAACAGACATGCCTAAATGAATCTGTTACTTAATTTTAATTCAGTTGAATACATGAGAATGACAACTGGATAAGGACCAATTTTTCGAAATTCTGTCTTCAACGATGTATGTATGTATACCATTAAGCCATTTCCCTTTCGGGATAAGCGTGACACTACCCGATTCGGGAAGTGTTTCTAGGTGGATAGTTTCTTGTAGTTAATATCTACAAGTGTGGGCTCACCACACCCACGATGGGCCAACAGCACGCAGTGTCCCGAACAATCACCCGTCCAAGTACTAACCGCGCCCAACACTGCTTAACTTCAGTGATCTAGAGAGAACTGGTGTTTTCAGCGTGGTATTCACTCAAAAAAATAAATTTCTAAATTTGGACAATGACAAATGAAAAAGGAGGAACTGTGGTTTTTCTTTACAAACACACGGGAAAGAAGAAAAAGAAATGTTATCACCTCCTTAAGACGTAGTGAATAATGGTAACAAACTTCTATAATTTCAAGTGAATTTTGCACCCTGTAGTTTAGAAACAATTTTATTTTTGGTCTGAAATGATTCAGTGTCGAGCTCTGGAGGAAGACATGCTTCTATAATTTTATCAATGTTTTATATTTGAAAACCTATCGTAGAAAACTTTTTTATGTTCATCTTGTGAAATTTCATTCTTGGTCCTTATCCAGGTATCATTCTTGTAAATTTAATCATTCGTATCGTTAAAAATAATCACTTACAAAACACGTCAACAATTGATTCAGGAGTTCGTATCTAAAATAGGGTATTTAGTACAATAATTTTTCAAATAGTCTTATAGCGCCGTTGCATTCAAAAACTTCTACAAATATTTTTTGAAAAAATAAATAATTTATTAAAAAATATTCAAGCATTTTAATGCTTTTAAAGTTTATTAATCTTCAAGTGCTTGAAATTTGTTCTGCAACTATAAATATGCTTCCCGTTTAGAAAACTGAAGTAGGAATGAATAGCGGCGTTGCAGACTCCCTCTCAGTGTACGACACCTATGACATAAAAATGCATCTACGGAAACAATCGATTTTGGTTTTTTAAAAATAAAAAATATACTTTTTTCAAGAACGGCGCCGGCAAATATTTTGTTTTCCATAAAAAAACAGTTGGAAGACATCCTCGATACAAAATCGAGTTCATAATTCAACAAAAATCGAAGATGACGGACAGTCAAATTTTAAAAATTGTTTTATTTTTATACTGTTGAACAAATTCGTCCAGAACATCACAAAAAAATCATGCTTATCTTAAAGCAATTTGTTTTGATATTAGATCTGCCTAATCCAATTCCCGCATATTTAGATCTTAAGGATGAAATATGTGGAGCATCGCATAGAAATGATTCACCTTTCTAGAATATTGACTTAAAAAATAACTAAAAGCGTTATAGAAAGTAAACGTTCTTGCATAATTTCTCCCATGATAATCTTATGGGAAACTTCAAGCGCCTGAGGCGAAGAGTATATATTAACCATTTTGGCTGAAATTTGGAGGATATTCTATTTTTGGGTATTCGCACCATAATTGGTAGAGGTAGCAAACGAATTCCCAAAAGAAGTCTTCATCATATGTATAAATGAGAACCACCCCATTGTACTCAGGTAAATATTTTATTTTCGAAGCAATTCGCATTTGCGTTTTTTCTTGTATGGTTTGAGGCTGGCCAAAAATTTGAAATTTTGCCATGGTTACGTCAAATTCGGTACTGAGCTTCAGAATTAACTTTATCACGTCGATGCAAATTTTCCAGCTCTTGCATGGTTTCATTTCATAGCTTCTTCAAAAATTCTAGCCTTCTTGGAATAACGGGGAAAATTTTAGAAAATTTTCAAGCTTGGGTTTGGGTGAAAATCTAAAATTTTTCTATTTTTGTTTCAAATTCACTGAAGCCATTTCGGAATTGGTCGAAAAAAATTTGTCTAGTTCACGTATAGTTACTTTAATGGCGCCTCCAAAAATTTGAGGCTCCTAGTAACAGAAAGTAATTTATTTGAGAATTTTATAGTTTGAGGATGGGCAAAAATTTGAAATTTGTATATGTTTGCCTTAAATTTACCGAGCACCTTCGAAATTGAATTTATGACATCGAGGTCAAGTTTTTCAGCTTTTGCATAATAACCTTCGTTGCGGCTTAAAAAAGTTCAGGTTCCTATGCATTCAATTTTAATTCGTACAAATATATGTTTTAATTCGCAATTCTAATCTCACATAAATTAAAATTTTTAGGAACTACAAAATACCAATATTGCCAGCTTCAAAATTGATTAACTTTGTAACCTTGATTTATTGGAATTAATAAATGAAAATAATATAATTTCAAAATTAGAATTTTAAAACCTGAGAAAAACTCTTTATTTTCTCCCATTAAATTAAACAAGTCTATTTCGCTTCCAAGTTTGAAAAAAATAATTTTCTGTATTATTCATGTTTAAAAATATTTTAAAGATATTTTATCAATTTTGTTCGGAATTCACTCTGTAAGATAAAATAAAGTGCCGTATAAGAACGCAATTTCCTCTGGCTGTTACGAGCACGTCTGTCGATGACGTTCCTTTCCCACTTAAAGAGATATTTCATGTCTTTTCGAAATGAGTTATTGTTTAATCAGTCAGATGTTTCAAACTGAAAATTTCTGAATTCAGAAAGATAAAGTATTCAGAAACAGGTTGTAAGTTGAAGACAATGATTTACTGCGAATTTTATGATTTATCCCTAATTAATTCTTATTCAGCTAAATAACATGAAAGAATCCAGTTTCTTATCATACAATGTTTTGTCCACTGATTGTCACAAAGAAATTTTGGTTAGAATAGCCAAATTTTTCCGGTACGAATAGCTAGCTGTAGCTGGAAAAGGGCCTATTCGTACTGAAATTTCCGTACAAGTAGCCGTATTTTTTTTTGCGTGTAGGCACTCCCTACAGGGTTTTTAAAGTAATCTCGTATTAGGCTGAAAGTATTATATTTAAACATTTTTTCCTCATTTCCCCGTATTTATTTTCGAAATTCAATTATGGAAAAGTAGTGTGAAATTATTTGCATTCAATAAAAATACTGAATCTTCTATTAAGAGAAGGAATCATAATTTATTTATGAATGAAAATATCAAGCGTACGGTTGCTTTTGTTGAACAACATTCTTTAATCTTTGATCTTTTTGGTCAAATTGACGTTTAGCATGTTTTTTCTGAGCATCTTTTCGCTGTAGCTCTTTTTGAGAAAACTCAATTTTGAATATTTTTAAAGAAGTTTTTCAACATTTATTCATAAAAAAAAGTGAAAGTGGAACTTCATTTACTCAGAATGTTTAGTTCATTAATAAATTCTAGTTTTTGTGAAATGACTTAGTACATGGACACCACTGGAGAAAACTTCCAGTAAACAAATTAGAGCAGACTTAATTTTTAGTAGATCTAAAAAAGAAACTAAGGTCAATCTCTAATAGCACCGGAATTATGAACTGCTGCAAATGATCCTTTTTTTATACAAATTTTTTAAACATCCATTTTTATAATTTATTTTTTTTCCTCGGAAAGAACTCCTTTTTTTGGAATCGGTAATAAAATTGGTCAATCAATAAATTGAAGCAGAATCGATTTTGAGTAATACATAGTCGATAATCAATATTTTTGAATATTGATTGATAATGTTATAAGTTCTTAAAAAATCACTTTGTTTTTTTTTTACTCAAAGTGGAGCCTACTCTATATTATTCAGGGGCATCTTTTACCTGTGATGCTCAGAAAATCAGTTATTACGGAAAACAAAAAACTTAATTAAAAATAGATGTTAGACAAAGTTTCATTAGAAAGGGACATTTGCGGCTGTTCAAAATTTCAGTTTAAGTAGCGCTAGAGGTTTGTTTAAATTTATTAAAAATTGAGTCTACTTTAATTTATCTAAAGAAAATTTTTACCGGCGGTGCTTAGAAAAGAGTTATTTCACAAAACGTACAATTTTTCATATTTTCAAGAAAAGAAGATATTCTATTTTTCTAGTTTTGTAGCGAATTTCTTATGCTTTAATTCTGGTAGAGGTTCCAGGGACCCGGGATGGGTTGGAAAGAAGCAATTTTCAAAACGTTATTATTTTTTAACGTTTCTCACCATTTTTCGACAATATTAAAGCGATTTATTTTTTGTAACATATTCAGCACCTAAATTCCTTCGTTGGATGCTAAGATTCACTTAATTTAAAGAGAAAGTCAAGTTTTCAAATATGTAGGGGATACCAGCTCAGAATAAATGATTATCCTACAGTATATAATCATTAATTATAAACACAAACATGAGTGAAGTAATCAATTATAATTTTATTGTATTAACACATAACGTATCTTATCTATTAATTACGTTGAATGAATCATTTCACATGCATTAGTATTTTAAATGAATGATTATATGTTATGGGATTATTATCTACCGTAGGATGGTCTCCCCTAGACTTGCTTGTCCTTAAATTTCAGATAACTAAAACGTGACGTAAACTTCCTGAAATTATTACGGAAATGTTGACTCTGCAAGATTCAGGGATAGGTCGCACTGAAAAGAATTACGTCATCGGAAAAACGTGGGCATTTCACATGCCGGGAGATTAGTAAATCTTAATTAATTATGATACTATGCTAATGACTCAGCATTCTGTATTCAAGGTAGCAAAGGGTGTGAGTCTTGTTTGGGGCGTAACTTCTCTCATGGCAATGTTTTCCCCAGGGAGCGGGATCAAACAACAAAGTCACGTAAGCGGCGCATCTGCTCAGCTTTAATTGTCAAGAGCTTTCTAACTAATAAGTATTAAGCCTCCTGAAGAAAAAGGAACAAAGGCTGGAAGCGCAGAGATAACGTTTGAGTGATGTTGAATTCGAGGAGCGTTTTACACTTTCATTGAGGTTTTCGTTTGAATCAAGACTTTAGATTTCTCATATAGAAGGAATGAAAAAGCTCAGATTGAAACAGACAAATCGAGGAACGAGTGAAATCGATTCATTCCAAGTGTACGATAAAGTGCAAAGCACTTTTCCAAGAAGATGTTTATATTCCTGCTGTTTCACATACTGAATATTTCCTATGCTTCCACCAGCTTTCCACATACATTTTTTTGCCATTGATGATTCATCTAGTGAATCATGTAAACAAAATTAGTGAAGTAATTTCAGATTATTTCATTCTTTGAAATAATCGTAACTGTTTCACTGAATGATAGTTAGGGGCCAATTTAAATTGAAATAGGGGCTGTACGTAAACGAAATTATCAATTTTTGACTTGCGCCCCCCCCCCCCTGAAAGTAACATAGCAGTTGGATGAACAAGGATTTTCGTTTATAAATTCTCAAGAATGAAATGAATGCAGATAACATATTGAATTCGATATAAAAAACTTTGAGTTTCTTAAGATCCTGAACCTTCAGGTCGAACTTTATTGCGTTTCCAAGACAATAGTTGAATTTTCAACCAAAATAGAATTTCTATTAAAAGAGGTGAAAATTTAAACCAAAAAGGCAAATTTTTAACGACAATAAAATTACTTGTTAATAAAAAAGTTGCATTGACAATCATATACTTGATCTTTCAAGTAAAAGAGACGAATTGTCAACAAAGTGTTAGAAATTTTAATCAAGTAGTTGATATTGTTAGCCGAAAGGACGAATTTCCGCAAAGACAATTGGAATTAAAAAAAATATATTATCATTATTTCTAACCAAGAAAGATAAATTTTCTATCATGAGAGATTATTTCTTAATCCAAAAGAACGAATTTTGAACAAAATAGACAAATTTTTGAGCAAAAAAGATGAATTTCACAGGAAAGTTTAATTTTCAAACAAATAAAGAAATTTTCGACAAGATAGTTGAATTACTAACCAAACACCTGAACAAACTACAAAAATAAATTTCCTACTAAAACACGAATTTTCAACAAAATAGTTTGATTAAACCGAGAAAGACGAATTTGTAACAAAATAGTTGAATCCTCAACCAAGAGGATGCATTTTCCACAAACAAGAACCATTTTTTACCATGAAGAAACGAATTTTAAACCAAATACTTGAATCATCAACTAAAAAGATAAATATTAAACGAAGAATATTATTTTTGTACTCAAATAAATAAATTTTCCACGGAAGAGTTAAGTTTTTGAGCTAAAAAGTCGTTACATTTTTAGTTAAAAAAAAGTAATTTCCAAGAAAAAAACGAAATCTGAATAACAATTAACTACCTTAATTTTACAGTAAAATAATGACCCGTGAATCAAAAGATGTACTTCTTACAAAGTAGTTTAACTTTAAACCAAGTTCTTGATTATTCAACAGAAGAAAATTAATTTTCAATTAAATATGTCAAAGCTGACATTTCAGCCAGAAAAATGTCAAACAACACAGATTACTTACCTATAAAAAGATATGCATTTTCAACAAAATATATGAATCTTCAACAAAATAATTAAATTTCCAACAAAAAAGTTCAATTTGGATTTTGAAATATCAATTTTAAACCAAGATTGGGATAGTTACATTTTTATTATGAAAAAATAATTCCTGAAAACAAAAAATAGAATCTTCAATAAATACTTCACTCGAAAAAAAGAGATGAATTTTTATCTAAAATGATGAAACTTCAAAGTAGTAGTTAATATTTTAGAAATGTGTTTACCATTTGACCAAATAGTTGAATTTAACATTAGAAAGCTGATTTTTTGACTAAGAAGATTATTTGTCTACCAAAAAAAATTGGTTTCCAATGAAATCCATTAATTCTCGATCAAATTATAAAATTTTCAACTAAAAATGAAACGAAATTTTAATCAAAGAGATGAATCTTCCTTCAAGGAAAAGAAATTTTAACGAAGTAGTTCAACTTTCAACATAGCTATCAATTTTGGACTAAAAAAGATTACTCTTAACAAAGTTGAACGAGAAAGCTGGAAAAAGGAAAGTTTCACCGTTGCCGGCCCATCTTTCACAAAATGCTTAAACTTTCTCAAAATATAACACAAAAAAACATACTAAACGTGATCTAAATTCGTAACGTTGTTTCCTATGACCCCCCCCCATTTTTCCAAATTTAATTTTTGGCGCGATCTCCCCCACCCTCAAATTTATTATGTAGTTTATGAACACCCCCTGAGTGGAACAGCTAGTTGCGTCAAAATTATTTTTGTTTATTGTCACTGAAACTTGGTAATTTTAATGAAAATCAGTTATTTAAAGTATACCGTCAAAAGCACTAAAAGCAAAGCATACGAATAGGAGAACAAACTTATTTAATTAACACCATCCTTCGTGAGTGCGAGGTAAACACTCCGAAATTGCTTGCTATCTATGCTACAGAGCTTTAACATTCAGAAATGTAATTACTGGTATCTCACATTTCACATGAGTATACTCTCTGCTCACATCAAACCATTATCTTATCATTCACAAAACTTTTGGAATCGGAAAATATTTTCAATTGGCGAAACACATTATTCACCTCATCGCGCTACGTGATTATTTATACTGAAAATAAATGACGTTTCAATTACAATATTTTCTTTTCAAACATTATTTTTCGCTCTCAAATATGAAATTCTATGCAGGAAGCAAAACAAACTTTTCGCAGTAAAAAATGGTGAAAGTCCTTCAGAAAAAAAGCGCGAAATAGTTCTAATTTCATATATTTTTTAAAATCTTGGAATAAATCAAAAGTTTTTCGAATTACAATTGTGTATTGAACATCAAAGTTTATGAAATAAGAATAGGTAATTTGTAGTATATAATTCCAGAAGTATCAAAATAGACATTTTATACTTAAAACATTTTTGAAAGTATCATAATTTAAAGTTGTGTTTATATAAAGAGCAGAGAATGCATGAAATTTCAGAGAATATAAAAGATTTCAGGCAGAGAATTTTACAGATTTCATGAAGTTTGATCTGATTTCGGGGGATTTTAAAGCTTTCAAATTAAAATTTCTTTTCTAATTTCAAATTTCAAAGGATTTGTAGGGATTTTCAGATATTTTGAAGGGTTTCTAGAGAACTTCAGGGAGTAAATAAAATCGAATGGAATTCTAAGAAATGTCTAGGGATTTCTAAGGATTGCGTGGGATTCTATATGGTCTCAGAGGATTTCAAAGATTAAAACATTTCTAAAGGATTTTTGGAAGGTGATGAAAATTCTGAGATTTTATACATCAATTTCAAAATTTTTTAAAGGATTTTGAACAGTTAAAGGTGTTTTAAAGATTCCAATTAATTCAATGAGATGTTGACATTTTTAAGAATTCTCGAAGAATTTCGCAGGAATTCAGAAATTTCCCAATTCGAACTTTACTATTTGCTTCTGAAGTTGAATAAAATAGCAGAGGAAACTGCTTTATATGCATGGAATCAATAGAGGTGGAAAATATAAAACAAAGACTTTATGAAGAAACATTGTAGTATAATTTATCTTCATTTTTTCGATTTTTTCTTGATAACTTTTTGGTCGGATTTTGGGTAAGAGATATTTGAAAGTAATTTATATGTTCCTACCATGAACGTCTAATTTGATGTCAATTGTGAGAGGCTCAGCAAGAGTAAGACTGCTGCTGACCTTGCACGTGAGGTTAGCGCCTAATTCACTGCGTGTAACCTGCAGATTCAACAGGCTGCTTCCTGTGCCGATTCCGTTTTCTCCAACTTTCGTCGTCGTTTCCGCTGTAAAAAAGAAGAAATAAATGAAGAAAATTCATAGGATCCAGAATAAATCAATACTAAGAATGATTCGCCATATATCGCTGAAGAATAATTATGTTTAATAGGGTGCGTCGACAGTAACATACTCTGGAATTCGAAATCACTACTGCGCGAACAAGTAGCATATTGAGATCATAAATGAATAAGTCATTCATTAGGAATCGATATAAATGTAACTTGGTTATCAAAGCTCTAAAAACCTGTTAAAAAAATTTCTTTCTTGCAGAGTATTTACATTTTTTTGAATTTCAAGTTATTTTTACATACCTGGATGTCAAAAAAGTTTTCCAACGCGTTTTTGGATTTTAATCATTCATTTTTTAAGAGATAGTTCCTATTTGATTCACCCATGCATTCGGAAAAAATGCTGAACACCTATGCTACTAATGCTATGCTAATTTTTTCGGACAAGGAAAAAAATCGAAATGACCCATTAGTCTTAATAATTCTATTACATACCAACTTTCACAATTTCAAAACTTACTGTAATTTTTTCTACTGGGCACAAAAAAATTATTTTCCTATATAACATAGGTGTTAACCGTTTTTTCGGAAACAAGGTTGAATCATGAAATTTTCTTCTGAAAATAATTAGAATCCGTAAGAAATGGAGAAGACTTTTTCGACCTCCAGGTATGTAAAAAAATTAAACTGAAAATTCCAAATTAATTGTACTTTGTTGGGATCCCAATACGCTTCTTTTTGGTATTGATGCCAGTATTTTTTATTTTCGAGCCGCCGTAATGTTGGTTACAGTTTTCGGTACGTTCTACTACGATACATTAAATTATGAGATAATGATAACGCGCAACATTCCTCGCTTTCATGGAATTAATTAATTAATAATCAAGCTATATGTATTTCGTTTTCAAACTAGCCTTTTGTCGATGACGTACCACATTAAAAAAATGATATTATTTTTCCGGTGTTAGATAAAAGTAAAAGAATATATTTTCACTGTTATACATTTTAATTAAAGCTGGATACAGTCATGCTTTTAATTGCAGTGGGAAAATTCTTTTGGATCCAATGCGATAATTTTCCCCTTTTACATGAGGACTAACAAGATGAGGGTAAAACTTTATATTATTATTATTATTTTGATTCGTAGTTTTTTTGAATGGAAGGTTATTACTGGGAAACTCACAGGGAGCTATGCTGGTTTAGGTTTCAGCAAGTTTCTAGATGTTTCAGTTCATTTACAGTATATTATTGAGAATAGTAATTTACGCTGTGGGAAGATTTGAATATACATTTAATCATTTTTGTTCAAAAACTGTCTACAAAATACATTATTTATTTGCTTTTATTGTTTTAAAAAAATAATCTTGAAATACGTTGCCTAACACCTCTCAAATATTTCTGAATGGGCCATCGCTTCTCACAGAAAAAATATGAACGAATTTCATTACACATGACGATTTAGTCAATTCGTGTTTCCTAACTCAATTTCTGAGGACTATTTCGCTGGCCCCACCACCCACGCAAATTCCACTTTTTCTGGGCCCAATATTTAGTGCAGAATTTGTTCAAATTTGTTCAACCAAAATTAGAATTTGTGCAATACTGAAAGTACCAGATAACCCCTATGCGGCCAACACTATGGCGGGGCCAGCGAAACGTTTCGCTGGCCCCGACATGATCCAAAATCAACTCTATATGAGCGTATTATTTTTGTCTTAATTTGTTCAAATTTGTGCAACCAACTTCAACCCCTAAAAACTACCCCTTTTGCGGCAAACATTATGGCGGGGCCAGGGAAACGTTTCGCTGGCACCGATATTGTCAAAAATCAACTCTATATGAGCGTATTATTTTTGTTCTTAATTTTTTCAAATTTGTGCAACCAAATGCAACCCCTAAAAACTACCCCAATATGGCAAACAATATGGCGGGACCAGCGAAACGTTTCGCTGGCCGCACCATAGATTTTTCTGCATAGAGGGTAGTTTTTAGGGGTTGGAATGGTTGAACAATTTTGAACAAATTAAGGCGAAAATAATACGCTCATATAAAGTTGATTTTGGATAATGTCGGGGCCAGCGAAACGTTTCGCTGGCCCCGCCAGTGTTTTTTTGAGTTATCTGGTACTTTCAGTGTTGCACAAATTCTAATTTTGGTTGAACAAATTTGAACAAATTCTGCACTAAATATTGGGCCCAGAAAAAGTTGAATATGCTTGGGTGGTGGGGCCAGCGAAATGGTCCTCAATTTCTGTGTTGGATATTTGATTAAGTAAAAATGTTTCTCAAGCAACCCAAAATGTCTTAAAATCGATTTGAATTCATGACTTACAATCAGATTATGATCTAAAATTGCCTAAAAAAGGTTTGCATGAATTTGATTTCATGTTTAACATTCTTCTGTTTGAAAAGATTGTTCATTTTTAGGATTATACGACAAAAATTGATTAAATTAATGTCAACCCACTTTTTATCATTTTAGACGCATTGAGGCAGAATGGCACTATTATACCTTTTTCCCTAAGGCATATGCTGACAAATTATATTTAGTTTGACTGCGGATATTTGTGGATATGGTTAGGGGCCATCTATAAATTTTGTAACGCAATTTCCCGTAAATGCTGTCTTCCTCCCGTATTGTCGAGTATAACAAAAATGAGCGAAATGTTCGATTATAAAAGAAATGCGGATAAAAATTCGTTTAATTTTAGTAGACAAGTTTATAAGTCCTACCTAATATATTAGTTTTTCTTTACTGTTAATGACCAACTAACAATTTTCAAATGATTTAGAATATCTAAAGTTATCTTTTGAAGAGATTGTGCTCTCCTTCACTTTTCCAAGTAATATTACTCGTTATAGTAATTTGATTTATAAATGACGAAATTCATAATATTAACGTAAAAGTTGTGTATGTCGTTGTGAGAGAAAGAGGACAATTTATAATTAAATTAAAATTTGAAATATCTCTAATATATAACCCCCAAATCTTCTCAAAATCCACGAGCTTCTTATATTGTATTTATTTTTGGCGACACAATTAGATTTTTTCTCTTACTGTGTGTAGTCGGTTATGATGCTTAACATAAGTTTTTCTTATAATTCATATTGATTTATTTTCATACATATCTTGATACATTTTTTACCAGTTTTGTTGTATATTCGACCAAATATTGTGATTAAATTTTTGTTTTTTGTTTTGGGAAAAATGTCTTGAATATTATCAAGTGATTCGTTATTGGTGGGTTATTAGGGTCGGTTAGAGATTTTTTTGTATACTCCACATGAATCAGTTGATAATGTGAATATTATTTTTTTCAAACTGAGTAAAAAGCGCATATTTTTTCTTGGAGAAATAAGTCTCCCAGTAATAGCCTTTCATTTGAAAAAATACGAATCTAATAAAAAACCATGTATGGTCTTTCATTTATCTGTGCGTGGAAATTATTTATTAATAGTCGCAACGATTTTGCTGCATTACTTTTTAACATCAGAATGCAAGCTTTAGACTAATCTCACTTTTTCCGGTGTAATATATGAATGAAACATATGGTGGAAACCCTGAAAATCCAGCAAAGCTTTGTACAACTGTAAAAACACCAGTTGTAGATTTCTTTTCACCAAAAAAATTACGTTCGATCGGGGAAAGGGTAATTGACAAAAATTGGTTCATGCGGTTTAAAAAACATTTTGTATCAAACCGGAACATCTTGAGTGCTTTCTTCCAAGTTGGGAAGAACAAAAACATTTTTTTTAAATTGAAACTTATTGTTAGAAATATTTTCACACGTTTTCATAACTTTCTCTATAGTAGAAGACGGAAGTGTTCTTTTTGACCTTGTAAAAGATAACACACATTTTTTGTTTGTTATATGGAAGTTTTTTGAAAATCGTTTTCCGAAAAATAAAATTTATGTGTTTGAAATTAAATTGCAATTCGAAAAACTTACATTCGAGAAGTTTGTCACCGTTGTACCACTCGACAGTTGGAACAGGTCTGCCTTCGCTACTCTCGCACCTTAAGGAAAGCTTGGTACCGTCGTTTATTGGACCCAGGACTTTTCCAGATTCAAGAGTTGCTTTTGTGTCTTCGTCGATAACACGGACATACACTGGCTGAACTGTAACATAAAAACATATAAAATATGAAACTCTTTCGAATTGACAACGAATAAAATGACAACTTTTTCTTATCACCAAAAGAGAAATATATTATTATTATTAAAAAGCTCATTATTGATAATATGAATGGTTAGTTTCTGAGATCAAATAATCTATTTAACATCAGCGTAGTATGTACAAATATAGTTTCTTAAAATAATACTAGTCGCAAAACATAGTTTTTCATTTATGTTTCATCCAACAGAATGGAGTTTATTCTTGAGTGAAATATGAAAAGAGTAGATTTTTTAAGAACGAAAAACCGTCTTACGTTCCCGTAGAGGAAAATATAAAGTCTTGCATATGAATAAACTCTTTAATAAATGCTACCGGTTCGCTTATAAAGCTACTCACTCCTTTTCACAGATATTCCTTTGTCAGTAGCGCGGCGTGTGTTACACGTGGTGTGTTGCACCCTCAGGACCTTTTGGGGGTCGATGTAGGTCAGGTCACTGAATATTAAATCTTAAGTCGTTGAATATTAAACGACCAGCCCGACTCAAGTGGATCATTATTTCCAAAAGGTTGTGAATTTCGTTGCACCAAATTTCTGGCATCTTTCAAACCATCCCAACGTTTCTTCTCAAAGACTTCACCAGTTTTTTTTGTTTTTTTTTAAAGAAAAAGTCGAAATTTATTATGTGCTCCATCTGTGCTAAATGTTTAACACAACTCTGTGTCCATCAATATTTCAAGAACGTATAGATAAAAATGTATTTTTCATGAAGTAAACTTTTTAAAACTTTGATGAGGAAAATCGGGAATCCTCATTGTAAGTCATTTTTTTGAGAGCATGCGTTGTTTTTTCGAATTTTCATAACAAATTGAATAGCACGTCTTTTTTGTTTTTCTTTAAATCAGTGGATTTAACTGTTTTGTGGAGAATTGAATTCTTATTGAAGATTTGCCTTTTTTGTTGAAATTAATTATTTCTGATTTAAAATTAAACCCTTTTTGTTCGAACAACAACCATCAAATTTTGTTGAGAATTAAAGGGTTACGGGGGTAAGGGTGTAAATTCCATAACCTGAATTTTGCATGGGATACAAAAAATTGTCTAATTGTGATGCAATTGTTTGTTGATTTTTTAACAGAAAGGTACTTTCGATCTATTACTTATCTTATCTTATACTTATCTTATTATTTCTGGATGATAATTCAAATCTTTGTTTGAAAGTTGAGCTGTTTTGTTCAACAAATTTTCTTTTGTTAAATAATTATTTTCTGGGCTAAAAATTTAACTACTCAATTTTTGGTTGAAAATTTATCTTTTTAGTTTTACATTCATATATTTCGTTGAAAATTCACCTTTTTTAGTAAAAAAATAATCTTCCTGGTAGAAAATTTATCTCCTTGTCTGAAAATTTTGTTTCCAAAGCTTGAAATTGTGATACTTTGCTGAAAATTCTTTTTTTCTCAGTTCAAAACTTATTTTGTGAACTGAAAATCAAACTATTCCATTTATGGTTGAAAATTTATCATTTCGGTTGAAAATTCAACTATTTCAGTTAGAGGCTTATAATTTCAGTTAAAAATTTAACTTTTTGGTTTTTAAATCAACTATTCCAGTAGAATATTCATAATTTCAGTTGAAATTAAATCACTTTGGTTGAAAATTGAACTGTTTAGTTGAAAGTTCGTTTGTTACTTTTTTTGGTGAAAACTTCATTTTCTCAACTTAAAATTTAATTATTCCATTTTTGGCTGAAAAATTATATTTTCATTTGGAAATTTAACTATATGATTTGAAAATTATGTTGTTAGTTAAAAATTCAATTTTTTGGGTGAAATTGAGCTTTTTATGTTGAAAGTTCAACTATTTTGTTGAAACTTTATGTATTTTGTTGAAAATTCGTCTTTTTCATAGAAAGTTCAGCATTTTGGTTGAAAATTCAACAATCTGTTTAGAAATTTATCTACCTTATTATAAATGAAATAATTATGCTCGATTTGTTGAGAATTTGAAGCTTTTTGAATTTAATCGAACAAAGTACCCACATAAACTTTGCTTGAAAGAATTGATTTCCCTTTTTTTGTGAAAAATCTGCTCATTTCCATTGTTTTTACAGAATGTCTACTCACCTGGATAATATGTTACATTCAAAAAATTCTAACATCTTGAATACGTACTGAATTTTAAGTATATGAAGTTGAAATAAAAATTTCTTTGAATTATTTAAATTTGAGGAATTTAGAAAAAAATTTAAGAAATTATCAATTATGTTCCAAGTATTAATTATTTATTACATTAGTATATTGTAATAATACATTTAGGAACATCATATAATATAATTTATAAAAACTTTCTAAATGAAACATATTGCCTGAGTCCCTAAAAATTTGTGCCATTAAGAAACTCACTTACAAATAAAAAAAAACAATTATTTAATGTTACATATGGAAATTAATATTTTCATACATTTATACATTTTCAAGGGCTGAATGATACATTATTGTTTATAATAAGCTCGCGAAACTGTATACATATACCGTGTCTATTGTTTCCAGGTTTATTCAGTGAACAGATTTATAATTTTTGTTTTTTGAGAAAATGTGAAATTTGAAATAAGATGTAAGGTTGAGTATTAAAAAGATTTTTGTTGTAGACACTAAACCGTTTCCACAGCTTGTATTTGAGAAATTCTTTGTCTTCAGATACTTTATTTCTCACCCTAGGGCCTGAGAGTGAATAAGGTCTGATTTATTACAATATCCCTGTTTTTGGGAAATAACGCAACGTTTGAGAAAAAAGGAAATAGTTACTCGGAAGTAATATTTGGGGTTCTACACCATTTTTATACGACATTCAAGATATATACTTTAGAAATTCGCGAGAACCTTCTTACGAATCTTACGGGCGCCTGTTTAACAATATTGGATTTTCTTATCCCAAGGGTAAAAACCTGCCGGTGACAACTTTCTTAATTTCAAGATTTTCTTTCACTATTCCACTTGCTTTCAAGCTGCTATCCTACAAGAGCTATTTATGTGGTTCATTATGCCTAATTAACTCAGCTGAATATGTGAAACTTTCACTAAATTTAGCATACGAATATTCATTTTACTTTGCATTATAATTTACCGTTTTTCGTATTCAATTACTGTTTGACATAAGAAATGTATTTAAAAATAAAACGGAAAGCTTTAGTATTAGAAAGGCTTCATAGATTTTGGACATATATACATTTAAATTTGGAAAAATATGCTTTCTATTTAAAAACTTAACTCTATTGATCTTGGGTTTATTTGAAGATTGAAGTGTTGTTACGAAGAGAAACAAGTAATTTTTTTACGTATCACAACATTATTAATACAACAATGTTATATATATTTTCTATTATATTTTAAAGCACAAAAAGATATTCTGTTAAAGAAATGGTTTTCATTATCATAGAAATTATTATTGGTAACCGTCAATTTCTTCAATAGAAGTTTTCAAAAATGTATCCAATGAATTTAAGAATTCGTTCATTTTAGTAATTATTTAATTTTTATAAGAGTTCATTATTCAATAACTTTCATGACAAAAAATTTCAATAATTACTTGTCAGAATGTTCCATTACAGATTTTGTTGATAATAAAAATTATTAAACAAACATGTTTAATTTTATAATTTGTTAGTTGACTTCTTAGGCTTGAGTATCAAATTTCTTTGAGGAAGGGGAAGATATCGCTGAAATTGCAGTCTATTCAAGTAATAAATAATATTCTGAATATTTCCTGGACGGCAACATTATATTTCTCCTTTTTAGCGTAGATATTGCGCGGCAGAATTTAAATTGAAAATATTCTTGTCTCATCTGTGTACGTGTATAATGCAACGGATCTTAGTATGGAAGAGTTAGCGGAGTTTTGATCGCACCAGGCTCGTTACCTGGCAATCCCTTACTGCACTTTTTATGGTCGTTCTTTTGAACTTATATAGAATATTCCACGGGGAAGTTTTTCATTGAGACAGTTATGCCGACATTTGATGCATTATGGCGTCATCTTATGAATTTGGAACGGGAGATCAAGAAGTAAAACATTACAGAACTACAAATCAAATAAGGAAAGTGTAGGCGATGAAATACGTGTAAAGCGAAGTTAAAGAATGAATAAAAAGATTCCTTTAGGAGCATGCGAATTGAAGAAAGACATTTACATTAAATTCTTCTGAATTTGACATATTGATGTATCTTTTTGTTGTGCAAATATTTTCAGTATTTTTATACAATATTAGCATGTCTCAGAAACTTAAATTTTGTAGGAAATAATATAAGCACTTTCTGTATCCTACAGTTTTCAATTTTAGTAAAAATCACGCCTTGGATAATAATTGCAACAATTTGAAAGGTTTGCAACTGTTTTGAAATATTGGTTTCAGAGTATATTGAGATTTTATGTTCAAATAATAAAAAAGTTTTATCCTTTCTTAAAAGCGAATTTATTTTTATTTCTAGATCTTCGAAAGTTTTATCCTTGTTATGTAACTGTCTAATGAACCGATGATGTTATGAAAAATACTTTTCTTGTTCTTAAGTTTTTTACTCAGAAAAAAATATTCCTTGAATGAAAGAAAAATATTGACTGGCTCTTAGTCCAAGAAACGTTTCTTTGATTCGAAGAAATATGTTCTGAGTCTAAAAAATGTCTGTGGTTCAACTATTTTAACTGCGCTGACTGGCCTTTATATATATATTTTTTTTTTATTTCAGCAACATATCCATCCAATTTGTAAAGGCTCATCTAAATATATGCTTCATAAAGCTGCAAAATCCGGGCAGATGAGTATTTGACTTGTATAGTAGGCAATTGAAAAGTTCATTCCCTGCACATGTGATGTGATACTGTGGTTAGAATCAGAGAATGAATGGTTTTTCATGCTTCTTTATGATCTAATCGAGTTGCAATAACGACCAGCCGCTCTTGTTCTAGACATGAAACTGTATTTCGGCCAGCGTGGATTACCGCTTCCCAACATTCGGTCAAATGGTTATTCCATGGAGAATGATTTATTGGTTTTCATCCATCCGTCCCATTACCTCACCGGATTGCCGGTTTGCTCGTAGGCCTCTACACGCATTGCAACTCACGAATGCATTTCCTGCATTGTATTTCCGATTCGCATATACTTCGTGCGTTATTCACGTGAATTTATATATGTTGCAAGCTTCATGTACGAGACGAGGCGTTAAACATTGTATTTAGACTTTAAATATAGGCAAGTACAATGTACATTAAATGTTTCTGTGGTATATGCACATAGAACCAACGACGCACAGACGCTTGCAAAAAGAAAAATCGGAAAATCCGAACTTTGGGGGATGAAAAGAAAATTTGATTTTACCCTAGCTTGGAAACGAAGAGGGTAAAAATAAAAATATTTATTGTATGGGTGGTACGAACGACGTTATTACTTGGTCACCAAGAGAGTACAAACATGGATATTGAATGTACAAACAATACAAACGAATTTGTACTTTAGCAGCTCAACGTCATAAGGGTAAAAAGTAATAAACAATAGTTGTAGATCTATATCAAATCCTTTTTTTTTTACTATGAGCCAT
Source organism: Andricus quercusramuli (assembly GCA_932178445.1). Lineage (NCBI taxonomy): Eukaryota > Metazoa > Arthropoda > Insecta > Hymenoptera > Cynipidae > Andricus > Andricus quercusramuli. The sequence continues at coordinate 370,059 of CAKNXH010000177.1, read as the reverse complement.
AAATGTTGAATATTTTTATCGACATGTTTTTTTATATAATCATTTTCTTGTCCTAGAAACTTTAATCCTAGTTTTTTGGTTTTCTGATAGATCTTTGAAGTCTTCGAAAGGTGAAGGTTTTTCTATAAAATAATTAGTTATTAACCATAGGCAACATTGTTAGGAGCAAAGCAATCTTCAACTTTTATATATACTATTGAACTAGGCTTGATGTAGAAGTAAATTTATAAAATGAGAATATTGTTCATAATAATATGAGTTGTGAATTAGTTATGAAATATGGGAGATTTTGAATAAATACTCACACTAAAGTTCATTGCATTCTATTCTTAATAAGTGTTTGAAATCATGTCTTGATGTTCCAAATTATTTCAATCAAAAGAACATTATTTGTATCTGCCTGTAAGGATATTTTCAAAGATTGTTTATATTGACAAGCGTGAGTCCCCCAATTTTTTTGAAGATTAATATTTTTCACATCTAGTCTAATAAGGAATTATGATAAATTTACCATATAACTCATTTTAATTACATTTAGGTATTATTGTATAATTTCACGAATTCAGTTTGTTATAAATTGTTTAACTGAGAGGTAGAATACGTGTTAGTTGCTATAGAATTATATTCTTGACACATTAACATTTATATGAAATTTCCAATAGTTTGCTGTGTGTTGGCCCACAGACGTCAGTAGGGAATCAGTGCAACGTATGTACTTCCCAAACTTCGCAAACTTAATATTTAGTCGAGAAGGATGAGCATACACGTTAGTTCAAACCTAACATTTTCAATGCAATATGAGAAACTGTTACTTTAGTTTACAAACAATAAATTTTAAATAATTTCATCCTATAGGTTTTAATACGTGGATAATTATATTTGAAATGGATTTCAAAGAAAGAACTATTTCGGCTACTGTGAAAATAGAAACACAGGTAGTTTTAATTAATCTCTTGGAAAAGTTTGTTTCATACAGATAATCGAGGAAAGTAAAGTTCTATAAAATGAAAGCTGAGAAGACAAAAATAGAGTACATTTGTGATAAATTATACCTTAAGGATGGCAAATATCGACTGAAGCGAATGAGAAGAAAACAAAAAATCCTTAAAGGGAAAAAGCTTCGAGGAAGGTCGGTGCGACGTCGAGAGCTTTGAAAAAGTAGGGTAGATTGAGAAACTCGCTTAGCCGTTGAAGGAAACCAGAAACGAAAAGGGCGAGAAGAAAGAGCGCGAAGGGCCGCTGAATCGTTTGGTTTCCCGCGAGACCGTGAAATTAAATTCCTTTGCCTTCTTGGTTCCCTCGAGATCGACTAAAATGACGAAAATATTTTATCACTGACCTAGGCACACTTTGTAGCCTGCTTTTCTTATAGACATATGCATCACGTTTCCTTCTTCTGAAATATGCAAATAAATACTCAAGCCGTATTTACATTTATTCCACTTTATAGTTCCAAATCAGGTCACATGAACTCTTTTATACACATTATTATCTGTTTCTTGATGTTCTGGAAAATGATCATTAAGTGAAGAATTCTGGAATGTTTAAAATTATCAACATAATTCTGGTATATTTTGGAATTATCTTAAATATTCTAGATTCCTCGGGTATTGTTCTAAATATACTTGTTCTTAGATTACCTGTGATTTTTGGAACAATTTTAACTTTCACAGAATATTCTACATTATCCTGCAATTAAATATTCTGTGCTGATTTTAGAAAACCCTAGGATCTTCTAAAATACCCATTCATTTCTCGAACTCAACATTATTTTGCTCCCAGGGTCGGTTTTGTCCCGTTAGCAAAAAAAAAAAAAAAATTATCTGCATTTCATTTCAGCATTTTGTCACTTTTCTTCCTACTTCAATTATACGGAAAAATTCAAACGGATTTGGCTAAAATGTGTAGTATCCTAATGATACGCATAAGAAGTGGATGCGTGGTAGAATGCATATATGTTAGAACAATTTGAAAAATGCGTGTTGCTCATTCAAACAACAAACTCGTCCCACCTCCGATATGAGTCGCCGGTATTTTTTTTCAGTAATCATCCCAGGTAGAGAGCTTAAGAAAGCTATCGTACGTCAGGGTTTACACAAAAATACACAAAACGGCTAATAAGCCCATAGGGAGATCCTTAACAGGATCTCAGCCTCAACGGCATCCACTAAGTAAAGCTCTCCAGCAGGTCCTATGAGTATCCAAAATCTTTTGTTTCAGGTCATATAAAATAAATAGAAGTTATCGTAGTACTATTTACATATTATGTACTGCGTGGAAGTGATAAAGTGGCACTCAAGTCTGAAATGGTTGGAAGTAACTCGCGAGCGTAAAATAATTTTTGTCAGCACACCATTCGTAGAAACTCTGGAATATCAGCCTGCCCTTTTTAAGAATGGGACAAGATGTTGTAGGGATAGGGGTTGTGATTTACTCGGCCTGCAGTAGTACACAGCTGTGTACGGCTCATAGGTCGACGGTAGACTATATATCACGCAGAAGTGTTTAAGTTACTTTATGTTAGAAGGTAAGTGGCCCAAGTCGGACTCCATGTCGGTGCACTTACACCCCAGGGATTTTTGTTACTTCCTAAAGTTTCGGCAGTTTTCTCGGAGAGGGAACATATAATCGATTTTAACGGCGACAGCGTGTCGAAATGATTGTACCTGTATATAGAACATACGATAAAGTTTATCGGAGAACCGCTGACATTAAATGCAACGTGCAGTACATAGTCAACTCGATACGGAAGAGTTAAGAACTCGAGAATTACCCGCGCAACGGTGATTGCCGTGTTACAACGGCGAATAACTGTGGGATATCTGATTGGCATTAGCACCCTGTTGTTTTAATTTGCGGTTTCTGAAACGAGCGAAAGTTTGTTCCATTTAAGCGTGCGTGAAAATGGATATTGGACGCTACTTTGTGATTGCAATATGCAGTATATTAAGCGATATAAGCTACATCAGTATTTTATAATTTTATGGAATAGAGAAGCCATTGTATTTAGGTATATCCTGTTCTTAAATTAATTTTAAGTACGCATGCATGATTTCAACCAATTTTCGTTGCTGTAAATCGGGTCTAAAGTAGTGCTTTCCAAGTATGCTGACGTCAGAGGGAGCAAAAGTGTATCATTGGAGATGAATGATGGAAATTGTACATCTATGAGCTTACATTTTGTACTCACAAAAAGTGATCGTCAACCGATCAGTTGATTGCACTGATAGATTGTTTTAAAATGATTTAAATTCGCGAAATTTGAAAATTCTTGGTAATTTATATATTTCTCATAAGTTTGAAAAATTTCCTGAATTCATATTATAATGATGAAAAAGTGTCATGAAAAATATCGTATACACCAAGGGAAGGGGGATTTTTTACGAGTTGTGTATTCCTCCAGTACGCGTCGTAGACGAACGACCGTGAGCCGAAGCCGAGTCCCACTTCTTCCCCTTGGTGCATAATATATATCATTAGCAGATGTTTCACGCAATATCTTTTTATTAAATTGACATTTCGCCTTATACTTGAGTTTGAGTAAGGACTGTACTTAAATTACGTAACATCTCAAGGGGAAGGGAGGAGTCAAGAGATTTTGTTATGATTTGTTACGTCGTGGGTGTGGTGGGCCCACACTGGTAGTAAATATATTTTTTCTTATGGAAGGAGGGGGGGGGGGGGCTCCATCATTCATGTACGTAATTTTCGGAAATTCGAAAATAAAACAAGCAACTCGCAGAAATTGTACAGAAATTTAATAGGAATTTAACTTTACGCGCTAAAGAAAAGGGGTGAGTGAAAAAAGGAACCTAGCCAACAACAGTTTTTCAAAAATTCATGGATTTAGAAAAAAAATCTTGTAAAAGTCAGGGAATTGATATAACTTTAAATAACTTTCAAGCAGAATAAATTACAACTATTTAAATTTTTATTTGAAATTGTTTTATTCCTCTTATAAAAGATGCTAGGTTCAAAACGTTACAAATGTAATGTTCTGGTCTTTGAATATTAATGGTCATGGAAAATAAAAAATTGGTCAGGGGAAAATTAGAGAATTTTTAAAATTAAGTTTTGCTGCAACCCTCATATAACATACTTGTTAGTAATTTATTTTCTTTGTATTTATATTTCCTTTTTTTTAGTCGCTTCCTCCGGAAAATTATATTCTTAGTTGTAAATTTAAGTAGTTAGTTTTAGTTTTAGTTTTGTTAAAAAGTCAATCTTTTTGCTTGAAAATTCCACTATTTCCTAGAGAAATTTCCTTTTAAAAAAATTAATATTTTGGTGTTAAAAAATAATTGGAATGTTTTTTTGGTAAAAATACAGCTATTTTTTTTTGAAAGTTAGTTTGCTTTAAAAATTCATCTGCTTCAGTAGAAATTTCATCTTTTTGGATAAGAATGCAACTGCTTGGTTGAAAATTCGATAATTTTGTTGAAAAGTCATCCTTTGTGGTCAAAATTTCAACTGTTTTGTTAAAAAATCACCTTAAATCTCGTTTTGGATGAAAATTAGAATATCTTTTTGTATTTGGTCTCTTTTACTTAAAAATTCATCTGTCTGAATATAAACTTCATCTTTCTTTGATACGAATGCAACTGTTTGGTTGAAAATTCAATAAATGTATTAAAAAGTCATCCTTTTTGGTCTAAAAACCTACCTTTTATATTTTTTTTGTATCTGTCTTTCTGACTAAAAAAATCAGCTGCTTTAGTAGAAAATTAATCTTTCTTGATGAATATGCAACTGTTTCATTGAAAGTAAAATAATTTTTTTAAAAAGTCATCCTTTTTATACGAAAATTCAACTGTTATTATTGAAAATTCATCTTTTTGGGTTGGAAATTCAAGTATCTTCATAGAAAATGCACTTCCTATTTAAACTGTTTTGTGTGAACCACTTTGTTAGGAAATCATTTCTTTGTCAAAGATTCATATTTTCAGTAAAAAATTCATCTCTTTGGTTAAAGTTTGACTATTTATTTGAAAACTGATCTTTTTCAATTGAAAAATTAACTGCGTGGGTACAAGTTAAACTATTCTGTTGAAAATTCTTCTCTATAAAGCATTATCACTTTGGTTGAAAATTTAACTTTTTTTTGTTGGAAATTAATTTTTTTGCTGGAAATGCCTATTTTTCTGGTTGGAAATTCAATTTTTGTGTAGAAAATTCGTGTTTTGGCTTTGATGTTCAAAAATTTAGGTGAACTTTTTTTTCATTACTGAAAAATCTTTATTTGTTGAAAATTCTTCTTTTTGTTCTTGAAATTCATTCTTTTTGAATGAAATTTCATCCTTCTTGGTTGAAATATCAACTATTTCACTTTCGAATTCATCTTTTAAGGTTGAGAATTCAACCATTTCGTTGAAAATTTGATTTTTTTGTAGAGAATTTAATTATTTTGTAGAAAATTTAAATATTTTCTTCAGAAGTCATATTTTATCGTAGGAAAGTCACTTTTTTTCTTTAAAATGAACAAATTTGGAAATTTTTGATTTGTATATGAATTTAAATGGCATTTGAACGTTAATGACTAAAAATAGGCTCTGGAATTTTAGAATTTATGGAAATATAAGATTGAGAACTGGATAAGTGATTTTGACATATTCTGAATTGGCTACGGACATGACCTTGAACCGATACCGGATATGACTGCCAGCGCTCGGAGCGACAGAAATAGGAATTTCTCGTTAGATGAAAATGTAGATATCATAGCGTGATATCAATAAAAAATATTTTTATAAATATGCATATGAAAATAAAAGAAGCGTATATTTACTATTTGGAAGGTCTTATTTTGAAAAATAATATTTGAAAAAGGCACACGGTAATTGTAAGTTTTTAAATGCACATAAATTCTTCAAACTGGCGTAAACATAACCTCAATATGGTTATTTGCATTGACAGCTCATTATGAATATTATAATAAGAACTGGATTTAGTTCAATAAAGCATGGGATTGAGTTTCATAATGAAACTATTGAAAAAGAAAAGGCTTTGTTTATAATACATGTTATTAGAGTAGAGGAAATCCCAATAAACGGTATTAGTTAAAGAATTCAGACCAATGTTATTCGTCAGACTTCAGTGAATTCTCCACCTTATTCTGTTAAATTAGAGGTATATATCTGTAAATATTAAAAAATTCATGGAATACTTATTGTGTAAACAATTATAGTATTATAGTATTATAGTAATTTTGAAAAAATTGTTTACAGCTTTTGACTCAGAGCGAAATGTAATTTCAGTTTCATGCACGTGCGTATCCCAAGCAGGGGGGAAATGCAAACATGTATTTGCATTCATTCACTTTATTAATACAGACAGAAGAATCAGTAAAACAAGTCTAGAGCAAGAGTGGGGTAAGCCCTCCGATAGTCAAATTGCAAAAGAATTGCATGCGAAGGGCTTAGCAGATTATTTTCAAAAGAAAGAATCTGGAAAAGAATTAAATTCCATTTGTTTAAATAATTGAAAATTAATTAAGCAATGTTAATCAATATTCCACTAGACAATATAAATAATTTCAGGTAAAAGAAGATGACAATACAGTACTCAAAGGATCGTTTTTATGAAGAATTGATATTTTTGGTTTTAAGGATAGTTTTCAGGGACTCGTAGGGGTGTGTTAGGTGTGTCAAACCCATATGTTCGATACATGAAATTCTTTGTTGGATAATTCTCTAGAAGCCTCCATACTTTTCCGTCACATTTTTTCAAACCCTAAAAAATTATCTCAAAAACTGAAAAAAGTGATTTTTCCCCATGCATTTTACATGGGAAACTTCAAGTCGAAACCGGCAGCAGTTAAAATCGGAAAAAGGAAAAAACAAAAATTAAGGATTTTTTTTCAGGTTTGGAACAAAATGGGGGGGGGGGGGG